>JBBMOL010000498.1:0-224561 GCA_037954665.1 Laguncularia racemosa | reverse complement strand
TTTAGAAATCCTATCCACAACCACAAAAATAGAATCTCGACCATGCCTAGGCTTAGATAATCTTAACACAAAATCTATGGACATGTCTATCCAAGGCTCATGAGGAATGACACTATACTCATATAACCAATCTAAGAAGTCATCTAAACGATGAATGGGATGTCAATACTTTACCGTGATGTTGTTGATGGCGCGGCAGTCAACACACATCCTCCATGTCCCATCCTTCTTAGGCACCAAAATCACAGGCACTGCACTTGGACTCATGCTCTCTCTCACGTACCCCTTCTCCATTAATTCTTCGACCTGCCTTTGGACTTCCTTTGTTTCCTCCGGGTTGCTCCTATAAGCTGGCTTATTTGGAATCGATGCTTCGGGTACAAGGTCAATCTAGTGCTCAATACCATGAATAGGTGGTAATCCCTTTGGAATCTCCTTAGGAAAGACATCTTCAAAGTCCTGCACAAGAGACACAACCACACTAGGCAAAGAGTTAGATAATTCGTTAGTAGTCAAACAAGTTTCTTTAAAAACCAGCAACAACATAGGTTGCCTCATCACTAACGCTCTCCTTACTACACTCGCTCTTGCCACACAACTCTCCTTTTGCAAGGCTGCCCTCTCCTTTTCACTCACCACCAAAGTTGATCCCCCTTCAACTTGGCCTCTCACACTCTTTCCAGCCTTCCTCTCCTTTTCCTTTTGATCTTGACTTTTATATTCCTTTTTCTTCTCATTGTCTTTTGCTCTCTCACTCTCACTCTGCTTTTCACTCACCTTATGTTTTGCAAAGGACCGTTGTAGCTGCAACTGGTCCTCATACACCTGCTTAGGTGTTAACGGTTAAGATTAAAGCTCTTCCCTTGGTGAACAAGCGTATACTTGTTAGAAAAGCCATCATGCACAACCTTCCTATCAAATTGCCATAGCCTCCCCAACAACACATGACATGCTTGCATTGGCACTACATCACATAACACCTCATCCTCATACCTACCAATGCGAAACCCAATCAAGGCTTGCTTACTCACCTTAGTCTCACCACTATCATTCAACCACTGCAATTTATACGGACTAGGGTGTCTAACAGTTTTGAGCCCCAACATCTCAACAATAAAATTACTCACTACATTGGTGCAACTTCCCCCATCAATAATCAAACTACAAATGTGATCTCCTAAATAACATCTAGTATGAAATATATTCTCCCTTTGCACCTCCTCTTCTTCCTTCACCTGGACATTCAAAGCTCTCTTCACTACTGCCACTAGCCTTCCCATTGCAGGCTCCTCATCATCACTAGCATCCTCTAATGGAGGCATATCCTCTTCTTCACTATCCCCCTCAGTCTCATACTCTCCATCATTACGCAAAATCATCACACGCCTATTTGGACATTGGCTAGCAATATGGCCTCTACCTTGACATTTAAAACATCTAATGCCACGATTTCTAGAAGTAAAAGATTCAGGGTTACCTTGATTACCAGGAGTAGAACCCGCTTGCCTCAACTCCCCTTTTGGTTTGGTGGGTAAAGGCTTTTCTTCCTTCTTCCATTGATTAGTTTTCCAAGTGGATGAACCATTACCCTGTTGCAACCATGCATTACTACTTCCTCTCCTCTTGTGCTGGTTCTCAACCTTTATAGCCATGTGAACCATATCCTCCAATTCTACATAATGTTGTAATTCAACCACATTTTGGATTTCTCTATTCAACCCAGCAAGAAATCTAGCCATTGTAGCCTCTCTATCCTCCTCTACATTTGCCCTAATCATAGTGACTTCCATCTCCTTGAAATACTCATCTACACTCCGGCTTCCCTGCCTAAGAGTTTGCAACTTGTTGTGCAATTCACGATAGTAATACGTAGGTACAAACCACTTCTTCATCACCCTTTTCATCTCGTCCCAAGACTCAATAGGTGGCTTGCCACTCCTCCTTTTATTCAACATTAATTGATCCCACCACACTATAGCATAATCCGAAAATTCAATGGCAGCAAGTTTTACTTTCTTTCTCCCACTATAGTTGTGACAATCAAACACCATCTCCACCTTTTTCTCCCACTCTAAGTACGCCTCGGGATCATTCTTCCCTTGGAAAGGAGGAATCTTCATCTTTATGCTACTCAATTGATCATCCTTTCTATTCCTATCTCCTCTATCTTCCCAATCTCTAGTTCCTCTATTCCGACCACTATATCCTCTATAACTCCCGACGGACGGCTCATCAAAGTCATCACCCGACATTTCATTTCCACCCCTCCGTACTCTCCTAGAACGACTCTCCCTCTTACGCCCTTGGAATACGTTTGTGGATTGCTCTAGTCTTTGCTCTACCGTCTCATGAATTTGTTCCATTCCCTCTTGGAACATCCTCTTCATTTCTCCCCTCAACGGCTCAATTACTAACCTAGCATCAAACCTTCCCCTCTCACCTTCAGGAGAATGTTGTCTCGACATAGTCCCTGCAGAAAAGATTAGTACTGATAAATCTATTTTAACTCTTATAATTGGAGATGATTAAGTCAATTTTTGAGATAATTGGGCGTGAAAATATAAGATTATGATGCTTAATTGATTTATATTTCATGTTCAGGTGTGGAAAAGGATGATTTGATGAAAAGTATTTAAATTCAAGACGAATTGGAGATAAAAGCAAGTGAAAAGGGAATGCTTTGAAGTTAAAGGAAGTCACACGGTTTTACAAACGGCCATGTGAAGGAATCAGGAGACTACACAGTTCGGATACACGCCCGTGTATCCGACCGTGTATCAGCGTGGAAGAAGCGTTTTCAAGACAGACCAGTATACGGTTGGAATACACACCCGTGTAATCAACCATGTACGAAGAACAAAGAAGACAGAGATATCTACGGCTATTGCAAACGGCCGTGTGGGATATACACGCCCAGAGTTCACTGACTCAGAGAGATACATGGTTTATCTACACGCCCATGTAGTATGACCGTGTGTCTATCGAAGGAAAGATATCTTTAAATCTTTCATCCATATTTGAAGGATATCTTCTACATGCCAGAGAGGAAGCTACCCTAGGTATAAATAGTCATCTTTGAAGAGAGAGAAAGAAGAGAGAAGGCAGAAAACACATCCTGGAATTTTGGAGAACAACAACAGTCAAAGGAATTTTTGAGCGTTAATTCTAGAAGTGTTTCACACATGGATTTGATTATTTCATTTTGTTATTCCTTGAGAACCATGTGTAGCTAATTATTTCGTACCCGAATCTTACGAAAGTCTGATTACTATGTAACATTGGGTTTATTGCAAAATTAATGACGATTGAGCATCTTTGATTTCATCCATGTTATTTATTATATATTGTTGATTTGATGTTTGGCCAGCATTAGATTACATTGATTTTTAATAAGTTGATTGGGAAATCTCTTATTTGAATAGATCATACGTCGGATGAAAAGGCTTGTATGCAATCTAGGGATAGAAAGCATAAGTTTTCCGTATTAGATTGGATATAATGATTTAATCTAATTGAGGGTTGTGGTATAATCATGCAATTCTGATTGTTGTTAATAAAAGAGGGATCTTTGTTAATACGGTTAGAATTAGGAGTTAGTGATTTTGGAATAAACATTAACTTAGTGTTAGATGCCCCGCGGATTAGAGATAATTAGTACTCATTAATTATTTTTCTAAGGATTGAAGTTGCATAGTAATTAGATGAGTAGTAAGAGTGGGGTACGCGTTGGAACATTGAATTTGATAATTTAACTCATTGTTTGATATCCATTGATTTCATTTCTATTAAATAATTTAGTTTAATTTAGGTAATTTGGTTAAATCAATTCACCTCGAAATTGTGCGGTTAGATAGTCGGTTTGAGGTTAGTATTAGTATTTGTAGATCCCTGAGGGAACGATATCCATGCTTAAACTCTATATTACTGTAATCGATAGGTGCACTTGCCTAATTGATCGCAAGGAAGAGTCGGAGTAAAAAGGATTTTAATTTGTGTGATTGCGATTCAATCAACAAGTTTTTGGCGCCGTTGCCGGGGATCGGTGATATTAAGAACACTAAACGCTGACTAATCTGACCATTTCTTCTCTTATCATTTGTTATCCTTAGTTTTACTTTCTTATAAAGGGAACTAATTAAATTGGTTTTCTTTGCAGTTTATGACAAGGAGTTCTTCTTCTAAACTCCTTGAATTTGACCCAGAGATTGATCGGACAGTCAAAAGGAAATTAAAGAGTGCTGAACCTGCTGTAAGTGAAGAGGAATTGCTGCTGAGTGAGAGTGAGAATTCAGTAGATTAGAACAGTCAATCAGTGAACAGCAGCGAATCTCATATTGAAGCAATGGCGGACGAACGTAGGACCATGGTTCAGTACGCTAGGCCTACTTTGGGTAATACCAGATCGTGTATAGTGATGCCTGCAATAGAGGCCAACAACTTTGAAGTCAAGGCCTCTACAATGAATATGATCCACAATCAATGCCAATTTGATGGATTACCTGACGAGGACCCCCATGCTCATATTCAGATGTTCCTAGACATCTGTGTTACCGTTAAACAGAACGGGGTGTCCGATGTGGCACTAAAGTTGCGTCTGTTTCCTTTAACTTTGAGAGGAAAAGCGAGGCAGTGGTTCAGTTCTTTGGACCGGGACTCCATCACGACTTGGACCCAGCTGGCGGAAACATTTTTGGACTATTACTTTCCGCCTTCTAAAACTGCTAGGTTGAGGATTGATATCACATCGTTCCTTCAGTTGGAAAATGAGCCACTCCATGAAGCTTGGTTGCGATTTAAGGACTTGCTTAGGCAGTGCCCACACCACCAAATGCCTAACTGGTTGCAAGCCTCAACTTTCTATAATGGGCTTGACTATCCGACGCGACAAACCATCGATGCTGCTGCTGGTGGCACACTTGATGTCAAGACTCCTGAAGAGACTTTAGAATTATTTGAGAACATGGCCAAGAACAACCATCAATGGAGAAACGCCAGAGCAAGACCGAGAGTGGCAGGTGGTTTCATGAAGTGAAATGATGACCACCATTGCGGCAAAGGTCGATGCTCTAGCTAAAAGGTCGATGGGATGGCGATATCTGCACTACCCCTATATTATCCAACCGATTCATCAACTGATTCAATGGCTCAAGGACTACAGAGCAGATTTGATTAGTAGGTAACCCTACAAGGCCTCAAAACAACCCTTACAGCAACACCTATAATCCGGGTTGGCACAATCACCCAAATTTTTCATGAGTAATCCATAATTCCTCGGGCAATGCACCTGCACCCAGATTCCAAAGGCCTCCTCCACCACCTCTTCCAGAAAAGAATTCCAATCTAGAGGACATGATCTCCAAGTTCATCCAAACATCCGAGCAATGCCAACAATCCACAGAGGCAGCTCTAAGGAATCATGAGGCATCCATTCATAACTTGGAAACTCAGGTGGGTCAGATAGCAAAATTGCTTTCAAAAAAGACCGCAAGGATCCTTGGGCCCGGAAAACATCGAACCCAATCCTCGGGAACAGGTAAAGGCAAGACTTTAAGGAGCGTAAGGAATTGCAATCTGACACTATTGGAGTGCAAGGGGTGCGCTTGAAAAAGGGTTGAGAAGAAAGAAAAGGGGGTGCTGAGAAGGAACACGGGCTGAGGAGATCGAAGAGAAAGAGTGTGTTCAAGGGAAAGTTAAAGCATCCACTGTTCAGCGATAAACCCTCCAATTCCATATCCGGACGTCTAAAAAAGGATAAGGATCAAGAGCACTTCGGTAATTTCTAAACTTATTTAAACAATTACATATCAACATACCGTTTGTGGAAGCTCCTTACGCAGATGCCCCCGGTACGCGAAATTCCTAAAGGATTTGCTCTCGAATAAGAAACAGTTGGAAGATATCTCTACTGCAGTTGTTGGAGCTGAGTGTTCGACGATTTTGCAAAACAAGTTGCCCAAGAAGCACAAGGAATTCGGGGAGTTTTTCACTATTCCATGCTTAATAGGTGAACTACCGATGGAGAGAGCTTTGCGGATTTTCGGGGCGAGCATAAACCTAATGCCATACTCATTGTTCAAGCAACTGAACTTGGAAGAGCCAAAGCAAACGAGGATGAGTCTGCAACTAGCAAATCGCTCGATCAATTTTCCCTAGAGGAATCATTGAGGACGTCCTGGTTAAGGTAGAAAACTTTATCTTCCCTGTTGATTTTGTAATCCTTGATATGAATGCAGATGTGGAGGTCCTGCTGATCTTATGACGACCATTTTTGGCCACTGGCAAGAGCTGTGATGATGTGGCGAATGGAAGATTAGTTTTGAGAGTGGGGAGGATGAACTAGTGGTGAGAATCCCAGCAGCACTGAAACAAACTTTGAACGCCGACGATCCCATGTTTTTTGCTATAGATTGTGTTGACAGGCCCGGTAATGAGTGTTATGCAAGAGTTGTTGTGTAGAGATCCTCTTGAATTGAGTTTGATAGCGGATATGATGAAGTGAGTGAAAATGTGGAGATTAAAAATGTGAAAGCTCATCTGAGAGTTTGTGAGGAAGTAGTTTTGTAGAAAGGGGTTTGAGAAGTTTGGGGGTCAGTGAGGACGGAAGATTGAAACTGTCGGTTGAGGAAACCCCCAGAACTTAGTTGAAGCAACTCCCTGAGTACCTTGAATATGCCTTTTGGAGGCCGACTCTAAACTCCCTGTCATTATTTCAGCTGATCTGACAAGGAGCAAAGGGATAGCTTACTAAGGGTCTTGAAGAAGCACAAGAGTGCTCTTGCTTGGAAGATATTTGATATAAAGGGAAATTAGTCCTTCGTTTTGCACCCATAAGATCCTGTTGGAGGAGGATTTCAAACCCTGTGGTGCAACCTCAAAGAAGGTTAAACCCTAACATGAAAGAAGTGGTCAAGAAGGAGGTGATTAAGCTCTTGGATGCAGGGTTTAATCTACCCTATTTCCGACATTCTTGGGTAAGCCCTGACAAGTGGTACCGAAGAAAGGGGGAATGACCGTGGTCCCGAATGAAAGGAACGAATTGATACCCATGAGAACTTTACGGATAGCGAGTGTGCATCGATTATAGACGGCTGAATGAGGCAACTCACAAGGATCACTTCCCCCTCCCTTTTGTGGATCAAATCCTAGAGCGGTTAGCAGGACATCTATCCACTTTTTTTTTAAAGACGGTATGTCGGGAAAATTTTCATATCCAAATCGCTCCTAAGGACCAAGAAAAGACTACCTTTACTTGTCCCTACGGTACTTTCGCATATAGGCGCATGCCTTTTGGGTTATGCAATGCACCGACTACGTTTCAGCGATGTATGCTAGCCATCTTTAAGGATTTGGTAGAGGACATTATGGAAGTCTTTATGGACGATTTCTCCGTCTTTGGTGATTCCTTTGATTCTTGTCTCAATAATTTGGAGAGAGTGTTGATTCGATGTGAAGAGACAAATCTGGTTTTGAATTAGGAGAAATGTCACTTCATGGTGAAGGAGGGTAATTGTTCTAGGCCATAAAATTTCTCAAAAGGAATCGAAGTGATAGTGCTAAGGTGGACACAATTGCAAAACTTCCACCACCTTCTTCAATAAGAGCCATTCGAAGTTTCCTTGAGCATGGCTGGCTTTTATAGAAGGTTCATTAAGGACTTCTCTAAAATCCCCCCGTTGACACGGTTATTAGAAAAGACAATACCTTATGAATTCACCAATGAATGCCTTCAAGCGTTCAATAAGCTTAAGGAATTGTTGACCAAAGCACCTATCATGGTGGCTCCTGATTGGGATCTTCTTTTCGAATTAATGTGTGATGCAAGTGATTTTGCTATGGAGCGGTTTTGGGACAAAGGAGGGACAGGCACTTTCACCTATTTATTATGCTAGTAAGACCCCACAAGTGCTCAAGAGAACTACACCACGACCGAAAAGGAACTTCTTGCTTTTAATTTTTGCTTTTTACAAGTTTCGGTCTTATTTAATTTTGTCTAAGGTAATTGTTTACACTGACCATTCAGCTCTCAGGTTTTTATTATCTAAGACAGATGCCAAACCGCGACTCATTCGGTGGATATTGCTTCTCCAAGAATTCGATTTGGAGATTCGGGATAAAAAAGGAGTGGAGAATCTAGCTGCTGATCATCTTTCTCGATTGGAGAACCCGCATTTAGAGAAATTGGATGAAGATGAGATTCATGATGCTTTTCCAGAGGAAGGACTTTATCAGATTAACGAGGTAAGTGACACTTCCGATCCTTGGTTTGCTGATTTTGCTAACTATCTTGTTTGCAAAGTACTCCCTAGTGACAAAACGCCTCAGCAAAAGAAGCGGTTCTTTGCTGAGTTAAAGCACTATTTTTTTGGAGGAACCATTCTTGTTTCGTGTTTGTGCAGATCAGTGATTAACGATGTGTAACTGAGCAAGAAGGGCAAGAGATTTTGAAGCACTGTCACACCGGGCCAACTGGCGGTCATTATAGTGTGAATCGGACAACCCACAAGGTTTTGGAATCTGGATTTTATTGGCCAAGTATATTCAAAGACTCCTTCAATTTTGTGAAGACATGTGACAGGTGCTAACGTGTGGGTAGTATATCAAAACGTGATGAGATGCCCCAGAACTTCATTTTGGAGTGTGAGATCTTCAACGTGTGGGGGATCGATTTCGTGGGCCCTTTCCCAAATTCTTTCGGGAATAAGTATATACTTGTGGCAGTGGATTATGTGTCCAAATGGGTAGAAGCCCAAGCTTTGTCCACCAATGATGCCAGAGTAGTAGTGAAATTCTTAAAGAAACTTTTTTCTAGGTTTGGAGCACCGTGGGCTTTAATTAGCAATAGGGGAACACATTTCTGTAATGTGCAATTGGAGAAAGTGCTGAAGCGGTATGGAGTCACCCATAGATTAGCAACCCCCTATCATCCTCAGACGAGTGGTCAAGTGGAAGTTTCAAACCATGAACTCAAAAGAATTCTTGAAAAGACAGTGGAGCACCACCGAAGGGACTGGTCGGAAAAACTAGGCGATGCATTGTGGGCCTACAGGACTACATTCAAAACTCCTTTGGGTACCACTCCATACCGACTAGTGTTTGGGAAAGCTTGCCACCTGCCAGTGGAGTTGGAACATCGAGCCTTTTGGGCTATGCGTACTCTCAACATGGATCTAGAAGCTACTGGAAAACAGAGGAAGTTTCAGTTGAACAAACTCGATGAATGGCGCGCGATGGCCTATGATAACATGCACATTTATAAAGAGAAGGTGAAGAGGTATCACGACCAGCGGATTCATCATCCAAAACAATTCCGTAAGGGAGATCACGTTCTCTTATTCAACTGAAACTTTTTCCGGGCAAGTTGAGATCGCGATGGTCTGGACCATTCAAAGTACACAAAGTCTTTCCCCATGGAGCTGCGGAATTGGAACACTCGGATGGGCACACTTTTAAGGCAAATGGACAGCGCCTGAAGCTGTATTTTGGGACTCAAGGGGAGAAAGAGGGCCAAGAGGAGTTTAGACTCCACCCTCTGGTGACTTAATCAGAAGGAGCTTCATTTCGTCGAGCAAACGACGTTAAACAAAAGCGCTTGATGGGAGGCAACCCATGCAATTAGGTAAGTTTCATTTTTGTTTTGAGTCATCACCACATTTGTTTTTCTTTTTCCAAAGTTTTGCAGAGGAGTATTTATGAAGAAGCTTTTTGAGGAGATGGACTTTAAGAAATAATCAAGAGAAGGAAAATTTTAACCTTCAGGAGACACACGGATGACATACACGGGCGTGTATCGCGCCCGTGTAGAGAGAACAGTGACCCACAGAGTAATACATGGTCAAAACACATGCTCGTGTTTCCTGACCGTGTATACAAGGAAATTTTGAACAAGGTAGACACGGCTAAGGGAAACAGCCGTTTATCAAATCCGTGTATGGGGAGCGAGCCACAGAGGAATACACGGTCAGGACACACGGGCATGTGTCAGACCGTGTATGAGAGGTAAGTTTTCTAACTAGAAGTCAGAGGGGTACACGGTTGTATAACACGGCCGTGTGTTATACCCGTGCTTTCGCAGCTTAGGCCTATACACGGGAGCATTACACGCCTGTGTATGGAGACCGTGTGTGTTCAGGTATTTATACCCTTTTTGATAATCGTACCCCTCATTTTCAGTACACTCTCATCTACATATCTTTTCTCTCTATACATCATTCACTTTCCATTCCCTTATTGGTTTCCCTCTCCCATTGCTTTGACAAGGTAAGATCTTTCTCATTCTTTTTCCTTTCTCTTGCTTCCCTCTCTATTTTCTCACTCAATGTCAGATTTCCATGTGAATGTGGCATGTTATGACACGTGGAGGATAATGAAACCTTAGGGTTTTTGTTTATCTGAGTATGGATGATGTTTTTCATGCGATTTGTGAAGTTTTTCCATTCTCCATTGCTCGATCGCTGTTTGGATTAGAAAATCTAGGGTTTCGAACCGTTCATGCGTGATCCTTTGTGATTGGAATGTATTTTGGATTGCATGCTAAAGGGATTTTTGCTTTAAGCACCATTAGTGCATGTGATTGATGATTCTCTCGTAATTTCTTGCAATACACGGCCGTTTATGAGTTGTTTTTCAAATTTTGGCAGGGATTTTCTGATATACACGGCTACAATACACTCCCGTGCCCAAGAACCGTGTATGATACTGTGAACCTTAATTTTGATGATTTTGCGTGCTTCCGTGATGCTAATGGTGGAGTTCCTTGTTTCCGATGTGGTTATTGGATGTATTACCTACGGGCTTTGTTTGTTTTAGACTCTTTTATTCTTGGTATGATCAGGTTCTGCTTATTTCCCTTGACAAGATGCCACGCGTCAAGACTGTTGCTCAAAAGAAGAAAAGAAGCCGATCCGAAACGGGTAGTTCAAGCCAATCTGAAGCTCTTCGATACCCTGTAAATATTTGAGAGAAGGATGAAGAACTCTTTACCCTATATAAGTCGAAAAAGGTCATCAAACCGAATGTGGTGTTGGACTGGGACGTTTTGAGAAGATTTGGGTTGGTCCAACAATTTGAGAGGCTCTTAGCTGACCGAGCCTGGTTTCACCTGTTCATGATCGAAGAACACTTATACGAGGAGTTAATTCTTACTTTCTTAGCCACCTTCAAGATCTCAGAAACAATGAATGCTGGTGTAAGAAACGAAGTTGAGTTTCTGGCCCAGGGTGAGTACCATAAGATGTCCATAACTGAGTTCATAGAGGCTATGGGCATCTATGATGAGGGTTTTCTTCAAACCCCTGAGTTTCGCGCCCTTCCGGTTTCGTGGGGCCCAGCGAACTCTATCCCTTTATGGACTCGGTATGGTATTAGTGCCTACAGTGCCTCTCACACCAAGGCCTCTCAACTGAGAAATAGAGTACATCATATCCTACATTACATTATGGCTCACTCTACCACTGGTAGGATCGATTCAGAGGGCGTTGTTAATGCTAGAGACTTATTTCAGTTGTGGGCCATGCATACTGGAACCCGCGTCAATGTGGGTGTTTTTGCTGCTTTTTGTCTTCAGCGCCAAGCAGAGAAAGGACCGAAAGGGGTTTTCCTAGGTGCTCTAATTATTAGAATTTTGAAAAATCTGGGTCTATTCCCACATCGAGCACCTAGTGATTTCATTGGGCGATCTCTGAAGCTTAAGGCCAGGATATTAAGCGATTGGAATTTTTAACCAATTGACGCTGGCGCTAAAGAGGAGATAGGGGAAGAGGAAGAAGAGGAACCACAACTGCAGGCTGAACCGTCCGTCCATGTGTAGATGCTAGAGCTGGTTTCTCAGCTATCACATGATGTGGGAGAAATAAAGAAAAGCCAGAAGATGATGAAGCAGAAGATCACTAAGATGGAAAAACGGCAGAAGGGACGGAAGAAGTTTCTAATCGATTGCTTCACCAAGCTTGGTGAGAAGTTAAACATTCAGTTCTCTTCCTGTGCCAGCTCAAGCGAAGAAGACGTGATCCCTCCCGAACCGATCAGCCGACAGAGGCATACTGAGGGAGGATCGTCTTCTGCTCCACCTGCTCCATCAAAGGAAAGCCCCCACAAACCAGGTAAGGAGCGAATGGTTGCTGAGGAAAGCTCCGACGATGAAGATTATGTGTCTGAGAAGGATGATGACTGATTTTTCCTAACTATTTGCTAACTTGTCTGTCTAAACCTGAATTATTTTTGTTGACTATTCACTGTGACTTTGACTATCTATGATAAACTTGGATGATATTGACTTGTGTTTATTTGTTTTGGTGATAATCATTTCTTTTAGTTTCTCTTTTAGTGTGTTTTGTTTTTAGGATTTTATCTATACCCATTTAGACTTTCGATGGTGCTGATTGAATGTTGAAAGCTGATGATGTGCCTAAAACCAATATTAAGCACATACAAAAGACTTAAGAAAAACAATCTCAAGTCAAGGCAAAACCGGATCCACAAAAGGGCAATTTCACGTGCACACCTTGTAGATTTTGATGGAAAGTGTTGTTCAAATGATTCAATTGTAATCTCTAATGATAATATTAACCAAATAACCACAAGAGAACATGAAGTTCACGTAAAATCAGATCAAAAGGAAGCAATAAAGACAAGCACAAAACCGTGATCACAAATCCTTCCAATAATGCCAATTCACGCCAATCACTAAGAAGCATTCAATCTCAATGAACAATCAACCTTTACAAGATGATTATCCACGAAATACAATCACTAAAAAGTCCAAGAAAGATTCAAATCAACCCTAGATATGACTAACTAGAGAAGAAATGAACAACAACAAAGATGAATCGATATTACTCACGATTTCTCCTTGTTGCACTCGCCACAATTTCAACTTCTTGGGATTGAAATTGATAAGAGAATTTTGGAATTAGGAAACCCTAAGCCCTCTCACGAAATGTGAAGTGTTTGTTTTGCAAAATTAGCCTCCTCAAACCCTCTCTTAAGCAAGTATTTATACTTGCTACTCCTAGGGTTAAAAAGTGCTCAAAATTACAAGTTTGCCACTTTTAAGGTAGCTAGCCCTAAATGAAAATTACAAGGAAATAAAAGTGTCCCAAAACCAAATACAACAAAAAATAGTTCATAAAAGAAGAAATATATAAAAGAAATGGTCTTCAAGATGCCGGTCTTCTATAGGATCCATTAGTCCAGCTCATCGCCGGTTCAGGTCGGTCTATGGATAACCCATAAGTTGAGTCTGAGAGAGTTTGTCCATTGCCTTATAGAATATGATAAGTGTGCCTGTTGTAAAACATAATACAAGAATAATAGAAAAGAGGTTAATATATAAATAATTCCGGGGTCGATCTGCTCAAAATGGGCTCTCAACGCCAAGATTTGAATTCCTTTAGTTCTTGCCCTAATGATAGGTCTTGTCGGATTTTTGATCCTATCAGCTGATGATCTCAGAAGGATGATTCGAGGATTTTGCACTTTAATGGAGTTTCGCTTGTGAATGACTTGCCACTTATAGATTTCAGGGGAGTTTCACTTTTCTTTCTCCTTTTATTTTCCTTGTTTCTATTTTCTTTCCTTAGTGTACTTTGTGGGCAAACATTGGGGACAATGTCTGATTTTAAGTGTGGGAAATAGAATAGAAAGAACAGAAAGATATCACAAGAGCAATGAACTTATGAACTTTTAAATGCTGAATTTCCCTTATTTAAGTAACATTTGGAAGCTTAATGATGATGAGAAATAGTTGCTCAGGAAACATAATATTCCACTTGTATAGGCAGCTATTTCATGGAAAATTTTTCGAATTTTGCATTATTCTCTTATTTTGTATTCTCTTTACCTTTTTAGAGTTATAGTATGGTATCCATGTGAGGGAGACTTACTTGTTATTTAGGCTTTCATTTCAGATTTAGGATTTGATTTTGCTATCTTGAATGAAGGAACAAGTGATACTTATAGCTTGGTAACTTTCCCCTACAAAAATAATGGAATAGAACACAAATTGGGAGTAATTTGATGAAAAAAAATGATGAACAATAACAAATAGTTCAGAAGTGGATCTCATTGACTTGAGCAATTAAGTTCGAGGGGTGCCCTTTCAAGGGGAATAACATCTATTGACTTGGGTGATGAACTCGGGATCATTGGCTAAAAGCTCGCTACAAGGGTTATGAGTAAAATCCGAGAAAACTGAACTAAATGAGGCTTTAAATTAGAATATTTAGATTCGAGTGGTAGAGGTTCGAAGGGGTATCTTAAAACCTAGTAGCCTAAGATCGTCTGGTCTGGGACTTACTGGCCAAGGAAACCGCTCTTATTCACTAAAAGAAAGGAATTGATTAGTTAATTCAACCCGAACAAGTAAATCCGAGGGACGCCGTCTATGCTTGAGGGGATAACGTCTGTTAACTTGGGTGACGAGCCCGGGATTATCGATTAAAAGTTCGTTACCTGGGTTAATTGACTAAGAAAAAGTACTAAAAGGTTGAACTCCCAATCTAAAAAGGGGAAAAAAATCCTGGAAATAAGTGGATGTATATGCCTAAGTTCTATGATTGTAAGTTTGATCTTAACCTTAAGATTTTTGGTTAAATGATAAAGGGTAAGAGTTTCACTTACTTGGATTAATACTGGAAATCTACTATTGGTATTTTGAATACAAGTGCTTAATAAGATTGAGTGATAAGAAAGGCGAATTGTGGAAAATGGTGGCTATCCTAGTATAAAGTGGGGTTAATGATTGAATTTCTTCCTGAGATTTAAGAATTCTGAGAATTGAGACTTCCATATGTGTAATTTGCTTGAGGACAAGCAAATGCTTAAGTGTGGGGAAATTTGATAAATCTATTTTAACTCTTATAATTGGAGATGATTAAGTCAATTTTTGAGATAATTGGGCGTGAAAATATAAGATTATGATGCTTAATTGATTTATATTTCATGTTCAGGTGTGGAAACGGATGATTTGATGAAAAGTATTTAAATTCAAGACGAATTTGAGATAAAAGCAAGTAAAAAGGGAATGCTTTGAAGTTAAAGAAGTCACACGGTTTTACAAACGGCCGTGTGAAGGAATCAGGAGACTACACGGTTCGGATACACGCCCGTATATCCGACTGTGTATCAGCGTGGAAGAAGAGTTTTCAGGACAGACCAGTACACGGTTGGAATACACACCCGTGTAATCAACCGTATACGAAGAACAAAGAAGACAGAGATATACACGGCTATTGCAAACGGCCGTGTGGGATATACATGCCCAGAGTTCACTGACTCAGAGAGATACACGGTTTATCTACACGCCCGTGTAGTATGACCGTGTGTCTATCGAATGAAAGATATCTTTAAATCTTTCGTCCATATTTGAAGGATATCTTCTACACGCCAGAGAGGAAGCTACCCTAGGTATAAATAGTCATCTTTGAAGAGAGAGAAAGAAGAGAGAAGGCAGAAAACACATCCTGGAATTTTGGAGAACAACAACAGTTAAAGGAATTTTCGAGCTTTAATTCTAGAAGTGTTTCACACTTGGATTTGATTATTTCATTTTGTTATTCCTTGAGAACCATGTGTAGCTAATTATTTCGTACCCGAATCTTACGAAAGTCTGATTACTATGTAACATTGGGTTTATTGCAAAATTAATGACGATTGAGCATCTCTGATTTCATCCATGTTGTTTATTATATATTGTTGATTTGATGTTTGGCCAGCATTAGATTACATTGATTGGGAAATCTCTTATTTGAATAGATCATACATCGGATGAAAAGGCTTGTATGCAATCTAGGGATAGAAAGCATAAGTTTTCCGTATTAGATTGTATATAATGATTTAATCTAATTGAGGGTTGTGGTATAATCATGCAATTCTTATTGTTGTTAATAAAAGGGGGATCTTTGTTAATACGGTTAGAATTAGGAGTTAGTGATTTTGGAAGAAACATTAACTTAGTGTTAGATGCCCCGCGGATCAGAGATAATCAGTACTCATTAATTAGTATTCTAAGGATTGAAGTTGCATAGTAATTAGATGAGTAGTAAGAGTGGGGTACGCGTTGGAACATTGAATTTGATAATTTAACTCATTGTTTCATATCCATTGATTTCATTTCTATTAGATAATTTAGTTTAATTTAGGTAATTTGGTTAAATCAATTCACCTTGAAATTGTGCAGTTAGATAGTCGGTTTGAGGTTAGTATTAGTATGTGTAGATCCTTGAGGGAACGATATCCGTGCTTAAACTCTATACTACTGTAATCGATAGGTGCACTTGCCTAATTGTTCGCAAGGAAGAGTCGGAGTAAAAAGGATTTTAATTTGTGTGATTGTGATTCAATCAACTAGTACTAACACAAATATATATATAATTAAACCTCGCGATACACTCCCTTACGTGTTTCGCTCAAATGACGATATCATACAGTCACTCGTGTATTGTCACAAATAATGATGATATCAACTCGCCAATTTCCTCTTCTCAATTCTCTTGGAACTAACCCGAACTACACCACTTTCCTTCCATAGAATTCAAAACAACTCTAGGGTTCGTAAATTTTCCTCTATTTTTCTATCCGAATTTTTTTTTTTGTCTCAGTTTTTGCCTTTCATCACGTTTTCTCTTGTCTTTCTTTTCTCTTCTTCTTTTTTTTTTTTGTAACAATCGGCTAAGCGATATTACACTATCAAAAGACAATCAATACTACGAAATTGAATACGATAATTGATATGAATGATTGGAGTTAGGGTTTTTGATATTACCTTCCACAACCGAACTTGATGTTTTGACAGACCTAAGCTCTGATACCAAACTGATACGAACCACACTAACTCGTGACAAAACCTAATACCAATACGTTCGGAAATTCATTACCTAAGACGCCCAAACACCTAAAGTGGAAACCGCGACCCGTTGTCTATAAGCGAGACAAGAACCTTGGTATAAAAACGAAGACGCCACAATCGGGATGAAAGACCGATTGGTAAGTCGGGATGAACGCCACGGAAATCAATCCGATAATTTCGATTTAGTTCTTGAAGAACCAAGAGAGGTGCCTCTCAAAAGTGTTTAATGTTCAAAGATGTAAGTTCTATATTGTTCTAAACCTTAGGAGCTTTTATACTAGGGTTACAATTCGTGTAAAACAAGTCCAAAACGACGTAGTTTAGATAAGTGGCGTAAAAACACGGAAACAGAACAAGCTGGCCGGCAGGGGATACATGGCCGTGTACATGCCCGTGTACTTTGGCCGTGTACCTTTCTGTGCAACTTTTGGAAACATACACGCCCATGTACTTTGGCCGTGTATCTTTCTGTGCAACTTCTGACAACATACACGCCCGTGTACTTTGGCCGTGTATCTTTCTGTGGATTTGCTTGACTCCATACACGGTTGTGCCTTGAAAGTACACGCCCTCTTCAACCCGTGTCCGGTGTGACTTGTATAAGAGCAAGGGTCTTCCCGTGGTTGTTCCAATCCGTTCCAACTTCATGATTGCCCCAATCCTTCCCGGCTTCATGGACATCCTTTATCAACCCGTTAAGTGCTTCCTTGAGTCGTTTCGCTCGACTTCTTGTGATCGGTCCAGGCGGCACTTCAAGAGGATCCACATTCCTACTTCCAGCTTGACTCTCATCATGGATCTCATCAACTAGGTAAAGAGTTAAATAGTTTGTTAGTATTCAAACAAGTTTCTTTAAAAACCAGCAACAACATAGGTTGCTTCATCACTAACGCTCTCCTCACTACACTCGCTCTTGCCACACAACTCTCCTTTTGCAAGGCTGCACTCTCCTTTTCACTCACCACCAAAGTCGATCCCCCTTCAACTTAGTCTCTCACACTCTTTCCAGCCTTCCTCTCTTTTTCCATTTGATATCGTCTTTTGTGTTCCTTTTCTTTCTCGCTGTCTTTTGCTCTTTCACTCTCCCTCTGTTTTTCACTCACCTTATATTTTGCAAAAGACTGTTGTAGCTGCAACTGATCCTCATACACCTATTTAGGTGTTAAGGGTTTAAGATTAAAGCTTTTTCCCTGGTGAACAAGTGTATACTTGTTAGAAACGCCATCATGAACAACCTTCCTATCAAACTGCCATGGCCTCCCCAACAACACATGACACGCTTGCATCGGCACTACATCACATAACACCTTATCCTCATACCTACCGATGCGAAAAGCAATCAAGGCTTGCTTACTCACCTTAGTCTCACCACTATCATTCAGCCACTGCAATTTATATAGATTAGGGTGTTTAGTAGTCTTGGGTCCCAGCCTCTCGACAATAAAATTACTCACCACATTAGTGCAACTCCCTCCATTAATGATCAAACTGCAAATATGATCACCTAGATAACATCTAGTATGAAAGATATTCTCTCTTTTCCTATCTCCTCTATCTTCCCAATCCCTAGTTCCTCTATTCCTATCACTATAACCTCTATAACTCCCGATAGAAGGTTCATCAAATTCATCACCAAACATTTCATCTCCACCCCTTTGTACTCTACTAGAACAACTCTCCCTCTTACGCCCTTGGAAGATGTTTTTAGATTGCTCTAGTCTTTGCTCTACCGTCTCATGAATTTGTTCCATGCCCTCCTGAAACATCCTCTTCATCTCACCCCTCAACGCCTCAATCACTAACCTAGCATCAAACCTTCCCCTCTTACCTTCAGGAGAATGTTGCCTCGACATAGTTCCTGCAGAAAAAAGGTTAGTACTAACTCAAATATATATATCATCAAGCGTCATGATACACTCCCTTACGTGTTTCACTCCAACGATGATATCGCACAGTCACTCGTGTATTCTCACAAGCAATAATGATATCAATTCACCAATTCCTCTTCTCAATTCTCTTGTAACTAACCTAAACTACACCAATTCCCTTCTATAGAATTCGAAACAACTCTAGGACTTGAAATTTTCCTCTCTTTTTTTTTTCTTTCTTTCCGATTTTTTTTTTTTTTTGTTGCTCTTGATCACGTTTCTTTTTTTTTTTTTTTTAACAAACGTGAATAGAAGGCACTACACTTTCAATAGACAATTAACATTATGAAATTAAGTATAAACAATTGATATAAACTATTGGAGTTAGGGTTTTGATGTTACCTTCCTCAAACTGAACTGATGTTTAACAAACCTAGGCTCTGATACTAAACTAATATGAACCACACCAATGTGTGACGAAACCCAATACCAATACGTTCGGAATTGCTATCCAAGATGCCAAACAATCGAGTGGAAACCGCAACCCGTTGCCTATAAGTGAGACAAGAACCTTGGTATATTATGTAGACACCACAATCGGGATGAAAGACCAATTGATAAGTCAGGATGAATGCCATAGAAGAAAATCCGATAAGTTCAAGGAAGTTCTTCAAAGAACCAAGAGAGGAATTCTCTCAAAAGTGTTTTCAAACTTGTATGTTGTATGTTCTACATTTTATCTGTTCTAAACCCTAGGAGCTTTATAGTAGGGTTTACAATTCGTAACAATAAAGGCCCAAAACGAAATAACATCATTAAGTTGCGGAAAAATAACCAAATAGGGACTTAAAGGCCGGCGGCGTTGGAGCCGGCGTAAAGCATATACACGGCCGTGCCTTCTAGACGTATATGTTTTTGTGGATATTCTTAACACCATACACGACCGTGCCTTTGAACCGTGTAGGACCGTGTATGTTTCTGTGGAACCTCCAGACTCACTACACGGTCGTGCCTTGCAAAGACACGCCCTCTTCAACCCATATTAGTTATGACTTGTACAAGAGCAAGGGCATTTCCATGGTTGTTCCAATCCATTCCGGCTTCACGATTGCTCCAATCCTTTCCGGCTTCGTAGACATCCCTTATCAACCTGTTAAGTGCTTCCTTGAATCGTTTTGCTCGAGTTCTTGTGATTGGTCTAGGGGGCACTTCAAGAGGATCCACATTCCATCTTCTAGCTTGGCTCCCATCATGGATCTCATCAAAGTATACCTATCAATTAGTAGTATAGCATTGGAGTATAGGTATCGATCCCAAGAAGACTTATAAGTACTAGTTGATAAGAACCACACCAACCCGTGACGAAACCCAATACCAATACGTTCAGAAATTCGTTGCCTAAGACGCCCAAACACCTAAAGTGGAAACCGTGACCCGTTGTCTATAAGCGAGACAAGAACCTTGGTATAAAAATGAAGACGCCACAATCGGGATGGAAGACCGATTGATAAGTCGGGATGAACGCCACGGAAATCAATCCGATAAGTTCGATTTAGTTCTTGAAGAACCAAGAAAGGAGCCTCTCAAAAGTGTTTAATGTTCAAAGATGTAAATTCTTCATTGTTCTAAACCCTAGGAGCTTTTATACTAGGGTTACAATTCGTGTAAAACAAGTCCAAAACGACGTAGTTTAGATAAGTGGCCTAAAAATGCGAAAACAGAACAAGCTGGCCGCCTTTCTATGCAACTTCTGGCAACATACACGTCGGTGTATCTTTCTGTGCAACTTCTGGCAACATACACACCCATGTACTTTGGCCGTGTATCTTCATGTGGATTTGCTTGACTCCATACACGGTCGTGCCTTGAAAGTACATGCCCTCTTCAACCCGTGTCCGGTGTGACTTGTATAAGAGCAAGGATCTTCCCATGGTTGTTCCAATCCGTTCTAACTTCATGATTGCCCCAATCCTTCCCGGCTTCATGGACATCCTTTATTAACCCGTTAAGTGCTTCCTTGAGTCATTTCGCTCGACTTCTTGTGATCGGTCCAGGCTGCACTTCAAGAGGATCCACATTCCTTCTTCCAGCTTGACTCTCATCATGGATCTCATCATTCCCCTCCTCTTGACAAGGATTTGTCCTCAAATCGTCACCTACATCAAAAGGACTCAAATCAGTAACATTAAATGTGGCACTTACTTGATACTCACCAGGCAAATCTATCTTGTATGCATTGTCGTTGATGCACTCAAGAACTTGAAATGGTCCATCGCCTCTAGGAAGTAGTTTAGATCGACGCTACACGGGAAACCGTTCTTTGCGCATGTGAACCCAAACCCAATGTCCTGGTTCAAAAATAGCTTGTCGACGACCCTTGTTGGCTTGTTTCACATACTGCTCTGTTCGTCGTTCAATGTTCAGCCTTGCCTTCTCATGGATCTGTTGAACAAATTCGGCCTTCTTCTTGCCATCTAAATTAACATACTCAGAAATAGGCAAAGGTGATAAATCCAAAGGAGTTAGTGGATTAAAACCATACACAATTTCAAAAGGAGAAAATTTAGTAGCAGAATGCTCTGTACAGTTATAAGCAAATTCAACATGCGACAAACAATCATCCGAACTTCTAATATTCCTTTTAATTACAGCCCTCAACAAAGTAGATAAAGTTCGATTCACTACCTCAGTTTGACCATTAGTCTGTAGATGACAAGTAGTAGAAAACAATAACTTAGTTCCTAACTTAGTCCACAAAGTCTTCCAAAAGTAGCTTAAGAACTTAGCATCCCTATCTGATACAATTGTTCTAGGCATACCATGCAATCACATAACTTCCCTAAAGAATAAATTAGCAATATTACAAGCATCATCCGTTTTGTTATAAGGAATGAAATGTGCCATTTTATAAAACCTATCAACAACTACAAAAACAGAATCCCGACCATGTCTAGACCTGGGTAATCCTAACACAAAATCCATAGAAATATCTACCCAAGGCTCATGAGGAATGGGAAGTAGGGTGTAAAGCCCTTGAGGTTGGACTGTAGATTTCGCTTGCTTACATGTAACACATCGCTCACAAATCCTCTCAACATCTCGTTTCATGTGAGGCCAATAGAAGTGTTCCTGCAATACCCCTAATGTTTTAGCTACTCCAAAGTGTCCCATTAAACCTCCTCCATGAGACTCCCTCACAAGTAATTCTCTTAGAGAACAAATTGGAATGCATAGTTTACTCTCCCTAAACAAGAATCCGTCATGTTTATAAAATTTTCCATGCCCACTCTTCTCACATTACACATACTCCTCACAAAAATCTCGATCAGCAGCATATAACTCCTTAATGTGCTCAAAACCAAGAAGTCTAGAACTAAGAGTAGAGATAATAGTATACCTTCTAGAAAGTGCATCAACAACTACATTCTCTTTACCTTACTTGTAGTGGATGACATATGGAAATGTTTCGATGAACTCCACCCAACGAGCATGCCTTTTGTTCAGCTTGTGTTGCCCCTTCAAATACTTCAAGGATTCATGATCAGCGTGGATCACGAACTCTTTTGGGCAAAGGTAGTGTTGCCACGTCTCCAGGGCTCGAACCAATGCATATAGCTCCTTGTCGTAAGTAGGGTAATTCAAGGTTGCCCCACTTAGCTTCTCGCTAAAGAATGCAATCGGTCTTCTCTCCTGCATAAGCACTGCTCCAATACCTAATCCTGAAGCATCACACTCAATTTCAAACATTTTAGCAAAGTTAGGTAAAGCAAGTAACGGTGCTTGAGTCAGCTTATTTTTAAGTGTCTGAAAGGCCTTCTCTTGTTGCTCTCCCCCGCTGAACCCCGCATTCTTCTTAATTACCTCAGTAAGTGGTGCTGCAATGGTACTGAAATCCTTCACAAATCTCCTGTAAAAGCTCACTAGTCCATGGAAACTCCACACATTACTTACATTGGTTAGACTAGGCCATTCTTGGATCGCAAGAACCTTTTCTTCATCAACCTGTATTCCCTGCGCACTAACAACAAAACCAAGAAACACAAGTTTGTCTGTGCAAAAAGTGCACTTCTTGAGATTAGTACTGACACAAATATATATATAATTAAACCTCACGATACACTCCCTTACGTGTTTTGCTCAAATGATGATATCACACAGTCACTCGTGTATTCTCACAAATAATGATGATTTCAACTCGCCAATTTCCTCTTCTCAATTCCCTTGGAACTAACCCGAACTACACCAATTTCCTTCCATAGAATTCAAAACAACTCTAGGGTTCGTAAATTTTCCCTCTATTTTTCTATCCGAATTTTTTCTTTTTTTGTCTTGGTTACTGCTCTTGATCACATTTTTCTTTTCTTTTCTTTTCTCTTCTTTTTTTTTTGTCGTGAATTTTACTCTTTTTTTTTTTAACAATCGCCTAGTCGATATTACACAATCAAAAGACAATCAATACTACGAAATTGAATACGACAATTGATATGAACGATTGGAGTTAGGGTTTTTGATATTACCTTCCTCAACCGAACTTGATGTTTTGACAACCCTAAGCTCTAATACCAAACCGATACGAACCACGCCAACCCGTGACGAAACCCAATACCAATACGTTCGGAAATTCGTTGCCTAAGACGCCCAAACACCTAAAGTGGAAATCGCGACCCGTTGTCTATAAGCGAGACAAGAACCTTAGTATAAAAATGAAGACGCCACAATCAGGATGGAAGACCGATTGATAAGTCGGGATGAACGCCATGGAAATCAATCCGATAAGTTTGATTTAGTTCTTGAAGAACCAAGAGAGGAGCCTCTCAAAAGTGTTTAACGTTCAAAGATGTAAATTCTTCATTGTTCTAAACCCTAGGAGCTTTTATACTAGGGTTACAATTCGTGTAAAACAAGTCCAAAACGACATAGTTTAGATGAGTGGCGTAAAAATGCGAAAACAAAACAAGCTGGCCGGCAGGGGATACACGGCCGTGTACTTTGGCCGTGTACCTTTCTATGCAACTTCTGGCAACATACACGCCCGTGTACTTTGGCCATGTATCTTTCTGTGCAACTTCTGGCAACATACATGCCCGTGTACTTTGGCTGTGTATCTTTCTGTGGATTTGCTTGACTCCATACACGGCCATGCCTTGAAAGTACACGCCCTCTTCAACCCGTGTCTAGTGTGACTTGTATAAGAGCAAGGGTCTTCCCATGGTTGTTCCAATCCGTTCCAACTTCATGATTGCCCCAATCCTTCCTGGCTTCATGGACATCCTTTATCAACCCGTTAAGTGCTTCTTTGAGTCGTTTCGCTCGACTTCTTGTGATCGGTCCAGGCGGCACTTCAAGAGGATCCACATTCCTTCTTCCAGCTTGACTCTCATCATGGATCTCATCACTAGTACTAACGATTATCCTACTATTTAACTTCTCACTGTTGATGAACTTAATTACCCTAATTACTAATTAAAGTTGAAAGGAACAGATTAAAGATATTTAAAGACTCCTTTAGTTAATTCAATTATCTAAGCATACCCTACCCAAGTTCCACCCCTAATTCTCATGCAACTTTTATTCAATTACAAACTTTCCAATGATTAATACACAACATCTCTGATCTGCGGAGTTTCTTACATTAGATTAAGGTCTTTCTCAAGATCAATAATCCCTAATCCTAATTAAGTCAATTAAGATCTCTCTTTAATTAACATAATTAAGATTGCAATAAAATCCTAGGACTCTCAATTGAACCAGACCACCATGACCTCATTCAATATAGAAGACCTCCTATAACCTATCTTTAGGATTAAAAGTGGTCTTTTTATTCATGCCAGATCTACTCTATTGAACGATTTCTCAATCTTAATAATAGAGATCTAATTCAATCCTAATACTGTGCACATATCAAGATGAACAAACCATGATTGCAACATGAATAAACTCAAAGATCGGGATTAATTATTGAAACATCAACAAATCCATTACATGATAATTAGGGGTTTCTCGAGGGATCAGGTATAAAACAATTAACTGCTCATGAATCTAATAAAAAGAACAAAAGAGAAAATAATTGAATCCATAAATAAACCCAAACAGAAAGATCTTGGCTTCAATTCCGAAAACACTTCTAACTTCTATTCTCTAGGGTTTTTCTCTCATGTCGCCTCCTCCCTTCTTTCCTCTAGGGTTATTCTATTTATACTTTTAAGGAAATGGCGGAGGATCTTCAGCTAGAAAGATACGAATGTATCTTTCCTTCTCCAAGTGAATCTCGAAAAGTGAATAACATACGCTTGACACACCCACCAACACGGCCAGATTTCAAACTGTGTCTCCCTCTGGTCAATAATCCGCAATTCTTCATCCTTGTTTAGTGTATGGTACAGCTAGGAACACGGCTAGATTACAAACCATGCCAGGTTCTAGACTTTTCCACTTCTCCACAGCGTCTACCATGGCTTCAAGCACACCCATATCACAAGTTGTGCTTCCTTTCCAAGTGACAAATTTCATCCTTAGGCGTACACACGGTTCATGACATGGGCGGGGCTTTCCCTATGTTGTTTATAAGTAGCTTTAACTTGATCTTTTGAGCTTCAATCATGCTCCTTTTGTTATCTTTCCACTTCTCTTTGGTATTATACCCTGAAACCGATATATTTATCTGTTAATTACCGAATCCACATTGATTTTATTCAAAAGACTACACAAATTCATCATTAACGCCCATGAGTTAAAAGGATTAATTTACTCTTATCAAATTTCCCCACACTTAAGCTTTTGCTTGTCCTCAAGCAAACACGGATTAAAAAAAAAAACCCAAAGGACAAGTTCTCATAAGTTCCAACAATCGAGAAGATATTCCAGCATCATCAATTTCATGCTACACTTCAGTAGTTGATAATCTTTACTCAATCTTACCATTAGTTGTATACAAAATACAAATACTAAAATTCCCAAAGCTAATCCAAGTAAATTAAACTATTACCCTTATCATTTAAACTAAAATTCCCAAAGTCAAAATTGCCACAAGATCGAGACTAGTAAAATAAAGTATACAATCCTTTTGACCACAGTTATAAGCAACACAACTAGGACTAAAGGCATGTTGTATCCACTTGTCCCCTAGCTCTTCCTTTTCTATTTCATCCAATTCTTAAGTTAATCTTGGGAGTTTGCCATTAAAGCACTTAACTAAGTTAACCGACCCCTGTAATGAAGTTTCGATCGATAATCCCGAGTTAATCACTCGAGTTAACAGACGTTATTCCCTCAACGTAGAAGGTGTCCCTGGGATTTACTTGTTTGAGTCCAATTAACTAATTTAATTAATTAATTAATTAATTAAGACAGTTTCCTTGGTCAATAAGTCATAGACCAGATGATCTTAAACTACTAGGTTTTAAGATACCCCTTCGAACGTCTACCATCTCAATCAATCAACTATCATTCATATAAGCTCATTTAAGTTCAATTTTCTTAAACTTTTCTCACTACCCTTGTAGCGAGCTTTCAGCCATTGATCCCAAGTTCGTCACCTGAGTCAATGGATGTTATTCCCTAAAAAAAGCATCTCTTAGGCTTAATTACTCGAGTGTATGAGGTCCACTTCTGAACTATTTACATATTATTTATTCTTCAATTACTCCCAACAATTTTTCTTTTTTTCAGAAACTTCTTTGAAAAGGAATCACCAAGTTACAAGTATCATTTACTCCTTCACTCCAAGTTACATAGCTCACCTACTAAGCAAAAAGAAGAGCATACTAAACTCACTAGTGACCTTAATCTAATCTCAACTCCCGAAAGTAAAGGTTAAATAACAAGTAAGTTCACTTCACTTAGATTTCATCTTGTAATTTTAGCAACGTATCTCTAATACAAAATAAGAGAATAAAAATTTTTAAAATTTTCTACGGGGGGCATGAACAAATCTCAACAGTCCTTGATTGTCAAAAGTCATCATCGAATATACCTTAAATAAGTGGAAATTACATTTTTGATTGCACAACCCTTATATCTTAGTTTCGTTTTCCTAACCCCCTTCCCTACACTTAGAAGAGACATTGTCCCCAATGTCCTCATGGAATGCATAAGGGAAGCAAGGAATAAAAGCAAAAAGAAAACAAAAGGAAAACGAAAACTTCCCTGAACTCTCCTACAACGCAGATCTTTAACAGAAAGTCAAGCAATGCACAAGTAAAGTCATGAGAACCCTTACTAAATGTAACGGCTTGCTGTACTTTGAAAGCCTGTATCTCACAAAAACAAAACAAAACAAAAGAAAATAGTAATCAACTGAAAATAAAGCTAATTATCATCAGCAATTTCTGTTTCAAACATTAGTGGTTGGTCAGTCTTCCAGAATCAAACAAATTAGGATAGTAAAAAAAAAAGTAAAACAGTTGTTCTGCACAATGGTCCAAATCTCCAGGGTCCAACTTCCATCTATCAACCTGCGAGATCAGTTGCTGAAGTCATCATTAGATGGCTATGGTACAGTGCCCGATCGGCGAGAAGAATCAGATCCAATCGCCTCAGTATCCTACTGATTGCTCGCTTCAGCAGTAGCAACTGCTGGACTCTCATGTCGTGCCATGAAAGCTGCGCCCAAGGATTCCCTAAAATGAAAACCTGGATCATATACACCGCTTGAGTGACGATCTCCTCCAAGAATAACCTGAGTAGCTTGTGATACGACATCCTCATCACTAGAGCCACCACATGGGGGAAGATTTACCCCTAACTTCTCACAAATACGTGATAAACACGTGACCAAATAACTCTTCAGGCCCTTCACCAGCTTTGTTTGCCTGGCTTGTTCCCTTTTAATTTCTTCTAAATCCGCAGTCAATCTCTTTACAGAATCTGCGAACCCCTGGTTCGGTACGGCCTACTCTTGAGCTTGCTCTTACTCTTCCACCTGCTCGAGTTCTATTTCCTGCTCTTATTGTTCTTCAGATGCATCTAGTATGCGAAACCTCCACCTTTGCAAAACACCCTCAGGGAGAGAAGCACTCCTTCCACAACTGTCCCTTAGAACCCGTGTTGGAAAGACACCATAGTTCTTCAAAATACGGGTAATCCAGGAGCCGACGAAAACTTTGTGATGCCCCAGATCGCACAGCTTTTTCAAACACCAAACAGCTGCTAATCCAACATTAACCCGAGTACCTATGATCATACTCCACAGCTGGTACAAATCCGAAGCATTCACAACACCCTGAGAATCACCTCTACCAGTGGTTGAATGAGCCAAAATGTAATGAAGCACACACACAGCAGGATCCCATAAATGGCTTCCCTTAGATTTGGATGGATCACACCTACCATTTTCCATACCATTCCAGACTCTATGCTGCAATAAGCCCCTGGCAAAAGCATCTGGAAGCTGAGAGAACTCATTGGAGTCGATAAACTCATTGTCATAAATTCCCAGGCACTTGATAAATTCTCTCATTTCAACACGGTGGTAACTCCCTTGGCAATAGAAGGAAACCACGTTATCAAGCTAGGTATGACGGCCAAAACTAAGCTTGAATATGGCGACGAAGTCATAGCTCAACGAAGCATAAACATCCTCCTCAATGCTCAGAAGTGCTCTCCAAGCTGGATCATTCAAGAATTGATCAAGTTGTTCCACCAACCCATACCGAGCGAGCACTTCCCAATTGATTACCACATTAGGCGTGAATACCTTCCATTCTCGCACCGTGTCATACTTAACTTCATCCTCCCTCCTCAAGTTAGGAGGATAGCGTCTCGAAGCTCTAGACAAACCCCTAGCTGAACGAGGTTGAGCATTCTTACGTGCTACCGTTTTAATCCTAGGCATCTTGGATACAACACGCTCAAGAAATCTTTTAAAGATTGATAAAGGATGTCCTGCACCCAGTGGAACCAACAAAGAGGAGAGAAAAAAAAACGAAGATGTAGAGAGGAGTGGTGTGTGAATGAGGAAATAAGTGTAGGGAAAGGCATCTTATATATGAAAATCGCGAACCCTAAGGGCTATTGATGACACGGTTGCAAACTTGGGCATGTTCGAAGCCGTATCAAGCACTGCTCCTGTACAAAAACTTGTGAAAAATCTTACCTTGTGGCACGACTTGTAACTTGGCCATGCCTATGCCCGTGTCATCCCTTGGAATGAGACACCTTTCACAAATGCCCACACACTTAGGTGTGGCTTAGACCATGTCGTATCCTCTTCGTTAAAATCTCACTTGCAAAACCACCACTCACAAATATATTGATGATGATAGTAAAAGGAAAACTAACCTAGTAAATGCATGGGTTACCTCCCAGCCAGCGCTTTTGTTTAACGTCGTTGGCTCGACCTAATGAATAGAGGGAGATCAATTATGGATTCGAATGAGGGTCAATTCCGCTCTTTCTTCAAAGACCTTCTTGTCTCCTAAGTAATGTTTAAGTCTCTGTCCATTGACCTTGAAAATACCCTTTTTAGGGTGTTCTAACTCCACCGTTCCATAAGGGAAAACGTTCTTGACCCGAAAAGAACCTGACCATTTTAATTTGAGTTTCCCAGGAAAAAGTTTCAACCTGGAGTTGAACAACAGTACCATATCCCCTTCATCAAATTGCTTGTGCTGGTGTAACCTTGCGTCATGATATGCTTTGGCTCTCTCCTTATAGATATTAGTGTTGTCATAGGCCATAAGTCTTAACTCATCAAGCTCATTAATCTGCCTTTTCCTGTGAGCTCATGATGGGTGTCGAATCCAACAAAAATAAAACCTACTCCTAGACAATTATATGATTTGCATATAGTGGTGAGTAGGGTCGAATCCACAGAGATTGGTTAAACTTATTTCTATTCAAGGAGAATAAAAGGGAAAAGAAAAATGGGGGGTTTTGTTTGTGAATCAAATTAAAGTAAAACAAGGTAAGAAAATCGGATATTAATAAAAAGCCTAGCCAAAGGAATCAAGATGGTTTAATTCTAGGAATTGATCATCGATGCAAATGTTCTCTATTCTTAGTTCTAGATAAACTGGTTATGGTTATTAACAAGCTCTAATAACCTATCTCTCCTTACTTCCTTGATAACCTCAGACAAGCGCTTTGAATTATTTCTCTTATTGATTAAACAACCCTTAGACAAGCGCTTAGGATTTAATCTATCAATAGCATTAAGATCTAGAGAGACCACCAATTCATGCCAGTAGATTATAAGATAACCTATTTAAACATGATCACACACCTCCATAACATGAATTCGATCATCTCTTTTATAACCAAACATGTTATTGCGTCACTAAGACTAGAACCATCAAATAATTACGGATTTGACGTGCTAGTTGACAATATATTAACTTGCTAATTGAGTAGAAGAGCTCTATTCATACCAATCAACAAAGATAATAATGACAAAACGATCAGAAGATATATGAATACCCGAAAGCGAAGAATAGAATAAATACAAGTCAATTAGACCTCACAATTCGTGGAGAATTAAACATCTATGACCCTTTGGCTAGAAAAGTAGCTTAGCTACTCATGTTCATCAATAAAACGAAAATAAAAGATAGAAACATAATGAACCCGGTTGCTTGCTCTGCCTCCGCGTTTCCTTCTTCAAGATCCAAGATTCTAAGATCAAAAGTTCAAAAAGTTGTCCTAACCCTCTAGGGTTGGTTCTATTTATATTGTTAGGGAGATGGCATGTGATCTTTTGCTAGCAAGATACGAAAATATCTTTCCTTTTCCAAGTAGATTTCGAGAAGTGAAGATTCGTCTGCCTGGCACGCCCCACCACACGGTCGTGGGTCAAGCCGTGCCATCCTCTGTGCATATTCTTCAAGTCTTCAACCGCGCCCAGTGTGTACCACGGTTCAACAAACGGCCAGATGTCAAGTCGTGCCTTAATCTGTGCATAATCTACAAGTCTTCATCCGTGTCCAGTGTGTACCACGGTTAGACCCACGGCTTGATTTCAAGACGTGCCTTCATCTGGTTGATGTTCCACACTTTCTTCTCCTTGGCACGTCTAGCTTCCACCATGGCTCCAAGCACGGTTTCTCCCACGGCTTACACCACGGCCGTGCCTTAAGCCGTGTCTCTCTCTGTTGAAAGTCCTCATTGTCGCCTTCTTGTCCAGTGTGTAACACGGTTTGAACTTTGGCCGTGCCTCAAACCGTGCTTCCTCCGGTGGTGTAATTCCTTGTCTTGATCCAAGTTGTAGATGACTTCTCTAAAATACTTGAATTAGCATCCTTGACTCCATTTAACCTGATTTATCACGATGATAGAATTAAAGTACCATTTCCTTATGGATTCTATAAAATCAATAATAATTTAACACAATTTATACTATAAAGATTGAGTATAAAATGGCTCTATCAAATTCCCCCACACTTAAACTCTTGCTTGTCCTCAAGCAATTGCATCAAATCAATTGAGAAATCTATCATAGATTATACAAACTTTCTTTTCATCATCCGAAGCATCTATTCATTTGTAATTCATGACTTGTAATTTAATGTCTACTACTTCAACCAAACTGGTTTCCTGTGATCAAATTACTATGGACAAAATTCAATAGCTAATCTAAACAAAACAAACTTTAATCCTCATGTTTAGCAAAAGAATTTTTATTCCAAAAGTAAATACTTAATCCACTAAGGAAAAACACCCAATTAAACTTCATTGGATATTATCAAACATATAATCCTTGCAGTATAAAGTAAAAGCATATGGTATAATCTCTTTGCTAGATATTCTCCCTTTTATACATCTTTGTTTTATTCAATGAATGTTCACATTCATGTTCTTTTGATTTATTCAAGCATCTATTTTGACGAGTTTTTGCCCGCTTCTTTTCATGAACTTTTGCCTTTTTCGCCCTTATCGTTATAGTGAGTTCATTGAGTCGGCAACATCCCGAGCTCATCACTCAAGTGACCGGGTTTTGAGATACCCCTACGGACTCTTCCTCACTCTAACATTCAAGTTTGAATACTCTTAACTCAATTAGTTAAATCATTGGAGTAATGGCTATGCTTGATTCTTTTCTCCTTTTTTTTTTTTTTCACTAAGTGTTATGATTGCTTTACAAACAACTTCAAAGAGTATAAAGTAGCTAATATAACCTAGAAGTAAACTTGTTTATTTTTCACTTAGGGACTCGACTTACTCTTAGACTTCCAATTCTAAAGCTAAATACAAGGTAAATTTGTTTCTTAAAGATTTCACTACTTAATTTTAACCACGTATTCTAATCACAGCAGTGGGTGAGTAAAACATTTGAACAAGTCAATTTCACATTTTGTAGATGCTTATTACAACATTTAGTACAATCTCTAGATTTTTGAAAAAAATTGGCTTAAAATTGCTTAAGGACAAACATTCAAAGTATAAGTTAGTTCTCTATTCTCTATATTTTATTATCCTCTCCCCCACACTTAGCTTGAACAGTGTCCTCACTGTTCCTAATTTAGCACAATTGAAAAGGAATTAACAACTCAAGGAGCATTAGAGAATAAGAGAAAGGAAATACTGGTACTTCCCTGGTATTGGAGTTCTCCCCTTAAGCTTTTGGAAAGTGTCATTTGATTATGTGTATCCTTGCTGCAGCTGATCCAAAGAGTTCAAAAACTACACTAAAATCAAAACAAACTAAACTAAAACAAACCAAAAACAAACCAAAACTAATGCAAAACAAAACTTTTTTTTTTTTTTTTGACATGGGTTGCCTCCCATGAAGCGCCTTTCTTTAACGTCTTTGGCTAGACGTTCCTGGCCAGATGTTCGGATAAGGATCTTGATTCCAGCTTTGGTGCCTGTGGTGAGGGGTTAATAACATCCGTAACAAAAACAGGAGAGATATCGTTAGGATGTTTCATGGCATCATAAATGTTAAATTTAATCACTTCACCATCAAATTCCATTGTAAGGGTGCCATCATTTAAATTGATTTTCGTTTTAGAAGTCTTAAGGAATGGTCGCCCTAATAATATCAGTGATGAAGTATGAGAATCACTATCGCCCATGTCAAGCACATAAAAATTAGCAGGAAAAACCAACCCATTGACTTGAACTAAAACATCCTCTAGAACTCCCTCAGGATAAACATTGGACCTATCAGCAAGTTGAACAATAATACCCGTTTCATTTAAAGGACCAACATTTAAACGTTGATAAACAGACAAAGGCATGACATTGATAGAAGCTCCTAGATCACACATGGCTTTAGCGATTCCAAGATTACCTATTTTGCAAGGAATGGCGAACATACCTGGATCCTTACATTTGGGAGGAAGCTTTTTCTGAATAATAGCTGAAACATTTTCACTCACACTAATCTTTTCATTACCTTTTAGCTTTCTTTTGTTAGTACACAAGTCTTTGAGAAATCTAGCATAACGCGGTATTTGCTTAATTGCATCAAGTAAAGGAATATTTACCTCGACTTTACGAAACGTTTCCAGAATCTCTTTTTCTTCCGCTTCCTTCTTAGATTTCGCTAATCTGGAGGGGAAAGGAGGTGGTATCAATGTGACCTTCGATGGCTCATCTAGAGACTTGCTAATCCGGTCGCCCTGCTGGCTCGGAGTCGGAGTCTCTTTCTTGGTCTCTTCCTCAAGATTAGACGGATTTCCTTTCTTATTTGATCCCTGCAATTTTGTTCCACTTCTCAAGGTAATTGCATTAACGCTTTGCTTCGGGTTTGTAATAGTTTGAGAAGGTAACTTACCTTGAGTTTCTAACTTGTTTACGATTGAAGTAAGTTGGCTGACCCGATTCTCCAAGTTTTGAATGCTTTGCTTTGTTTCCTCCTGAAATTGTTTGGTATTCACGGCTAGAGACTTAACAATATCCTCAAGGGGCATACCTGAAGTGGAAGGAGCTTGGGGTACGTGGTGTGATGACTTAGGCTGGAATTGTTGGAAACTTTGTGGGTTATTGCCATATCGGAAGTTAGGATGATCCCTCCATCCAGGATTGTAAGTATTCGAGTAGGGGTCATACTTCCTTTGCGGTTGTCCTGGAAATCCGCCTACAGCATTGGCGTGTTCATGATTGTCATCTTGCAATGTGGGGCACCTGTCGGTCGGATGATTAGGAGCAGCGCAAATTCCACAAGCCTTCATCTGCTGCATTTTTCCAAGAGCTAGCTGCTGCACAAGGGAGGTAAGATTATAAATTTGATGTTCAAGGTTAGACACACTTACCTCATTTACCTTCCTTGAAGACGTATCATGCCTATACCCAAATTGTTGCGAATTGGCAGCCATAATGGAGATCAATTCCCTAGCTTGACCAGGGGTTTTGTTTACTATGGCACCTCCACTTGCAGCATCCATCATTTTCCTCTCCATCGGAAGTAGGCCCTCGTAGAAGTATTGGATAAGGAGTTGTTCAGATATCCCATGTTGTGGGCAGCTTGCACAAAGTTGCTTGAAGCTCTCCCAATACTCATGAAGAGTCTCGGTATCCCTCCATTTTATACCACAAATTTCTCTTCTTATACCAGCGGCTCTGGATGCGGGGAAGAATTTATCCAACAAGAGTCTTACCATATCTGTCCAAGTGGTGATAGAACCTGGAGGCAAATAAAACAACCAATCTTTAGCTTTAGTACTTAACAAAAATGGAAAAGCACGTAGCTTGATTTGATCGTCGGTTATTCCTTGCGGCCTCATACTAGAACACACTATATGGAACTCTTTCAAATGCTTATGAGGATCTTCATTCTCAATACCATGAAATGTAGGTAGCAGATGTATCAACCCAGATTTCAATTCGAATTCCACGGCTAGTTCGGGGTAGTGAATACAAAGTGGTTGTTGATTCACATCCGGTGCAGCCAACTCCCTTAAGGTTCTCTCGAGATTTGCCATGTCGTCCTCTTTTTCAGAATCAGACAAGTCCGATACTAAGTTCGGTCTAGTGGATGATCTAGCTTCTTGTCGCAGCCTCTTTAGAGTCTTCTCAATCTCCGGATTATAAGTTAGTTCACCTGTCTGAGAAGAACGGGTCATACAAGAATAGAAATAAATTTGACACCAATCCCCGGCAACGGCGCCAAAATTTGATAGGTGTCAAATCCAACAAAAATAAAACCTACTCCTAGACAATTATATGATTTGCATATAGTGGTGAGTAAGGTCGAATCCACAGAGATTGGTTAAACTTATTTCTATTCAAGGAGAATAAAAGGGAAAAGAAAAATGGGGGGTTTTGTTTGTGAATCAAATTAAAGTAAAACAAGGTAAGAAAATCGGATATTAATAAAAAGCCTAGCCAAAGGAATCAAGATGGTTTAATTCTAGGAATTGATCATCGATGCAAATGTTCTCTATTCTTAGTTCTAGATAAACTGGTTATGGTTATTAACAAGCTCTAACAACCTATCTCTCCTTACTTCCTTGATAACCTTAGACAAGCGCTTTGAATTATTTCTCTTATTGATTAAACAACCCTTAGACAAGCGCTTAGGATTTAATCTATCAATAGCATTAAGATCTAGAGAGACCACCAATTCATGCCAGTAGATTATAAGATAACCTATTTAAACATGATCACACACCTCCATAACATGAATTCGATCATCTCTTTTATAACTAAACATGTTATTGCGTCACTAAGACTAGAACCATCAAACAATTACGGATTTGACGTGCTAGTTGATAATATATTAACTTGCTAATTGAGTAGAAGAGCTCTATTCATACCAATCAACAAAGATAATAATGACAAAACGATCAGAAGATATATGAATACCCGAAAGCGAAGAATAGAATAAATACAAGTCAATTAGACCTCACAATTCGTGGAGAATTAAACATCTATGACCCTTTGGCTAGAAAAGTAGCTTAGCTACTCATGTTCATCAATAAAACGAAAATAAAAGATAGAAACATAATGAACCCGGTTGCTTGCTCTGCCTCCGCGTTTCCTTCTTCAAGATCCAAGATTCCAAGATCAAAAGTTCAAAAAGTTGTCCTAACCCTCTAGGGTTGGTTCTATTTATATTGTTAGGGAGATGGCATGTGATCTTTTGCTAGCAAGATACGAAAATATCTTTCCTTTTCTAAGTAGATTTCGAGAAGTGAAGATTCGTCTGCCTGGCACGCCCCACCACACGGTCGTGGGTCAAGCCGTGCCATCCTCTGTGCATATTCTTCAAGTCTTCAACTGCGCCCAGTGTGTACCACGGTTCAACAAACGGCCAGATGTCAAGCCGTGCCTTAATCTGTGCATAATCTACAAGTCTTCATCCGTGTCCAGTGTGTACCACGGTTAGACCCACAGCTTGATTTCAAGCCGTGCCTTCATCTGGTTAATGTTCCACACTTTCTTCTCCTTGGCACGTCTAGCTTCCACCACGGCTCCAAGCACGGTTTCTCCCACGGCTTACACCACGGCCATGCCTTAAGCCGTGTCTCTCTCTGTTGAAAGTCCTCATTGTCGCCTTCTTGTCCAGTGTGTAACACGGTTTGAACTTTGGCCGTGCCTCAAACCGTGCTTCCTCCGGTGGTGTAATTCCTTGTCTTGATCCAAGTTGTAGATGACTTCTCTAAAATACTTGAATTAGCATCCTTGACTCCATTTAACCTGATTTATCACGATGATAGAATTAAAGTACCATTTCCTTATGATTTCTATAAAATCAATAATAATTTAACACAATTTATACTATAAAGATTGAGTATAAAATGGCTCTATCAGCTCCTGACTTGTCGAGATCAAGATTGATAGTCTTGATTGCCCAAAATGCCCTATGCTGAATCTCAATTGGTAAGTGACATGCTTTCCCATATACTAATCGGAAAGGAGTTGTATCAAGTGGTGTTTTGTAGGCCGCCCTGTAAGCCCATAAGCATTGTCTAACCTGTCTGCCAGTCTCTCCCATGCTGGAGAGTTGATATCATTAAGATGTGCTTTAGCTCTCTATTTGTCAACTCTACTTGCCCACTTGTCTGTGGATGATAAGGAGTGGCAAGACGGTGAGTCACTCCATATCTTTTTAAGACTTTTTAAACCTGAGAGTTGCAAAAATGTGTACCCCGATCACTAATTAGTGCTCGAGGTACCCCAAAACGGCAAAAGAGCTTCTTGAGGAACTTAACAACCGCCCTAGCATCATTTGTTGGTAGAGCTTGCGCTTCTGCCCACTTAGATACATAGTCCACAACTACCAATATATACTTGTTTCCATATGAAGGAGGAAATGGCCCCATGAAATCAATACCCCATACATCAAACACTTCACACTCCAGAATATAGTGCTGTGGCATTTCGTCCCTCCGTGAAATGTTGCCGTCTCTCTGGCATCGATCGTATTGAGCCACAAAACTTTGGGCATCCTTAAATACTGACGGCCAATAAAAACCAGCTTCTAGCACTTTGTGGGTCGTCTTGTTTGCACCATGGTGTCCCCTAGTGGGTCTACTATGATGAGATCCATGATGGGAGCCAAGCCAGAAGATGGAATGTGGATCCTCTTGAAGTGCCACCTGGACCGATCACAAGAAATCGAGCGAAACGATTCAAGGAAGCACTTAACGGGTTAATAAAGGATGTCCACGAGGCCGGAAAGGATTGGAGCAATCATGAAGTTGGAAAGGATTGGAACAACCATGGGAATGCCCTTTGATATGAAATCGGTTTGCTCTGATACCAAACTGATACGAACTACGCCAACGTGTGACGAAACCCAATACCAATACGTTCAAAATTTGCTAACTTAAGATGCTAAACACACTCAAGTGGAAACCGCGACCCGTTGCCTATAAGTGAGATAACAACCTTGGTATAATATGAAGACGCCACAATAGGGATGAAAGACCGATTGATAAGTCGGGATGAATGCCACGGAAATAAAATCCGATAAGTTCTAGATTAGTTCTTTAAAGAACCAAGAGAGGAATTCTCTCAAAAGGTGTTTTTTTAAACTTTAATGTTGTATGTTCTATATTCTAAATGTTCTAAACCCTAGGAACTTTATATTAGGGTTTACAATTCGTAACAATAAAGCCCCAAAACGACATCACTTCAATAAGTTGCATAAAAAATAACAAAACAAGGACATGAAGGCTGGCAGCGTTGACATGAAGGCCAGCGGCGTTGCAATGAAAGTTGGTGGCCTTGGAGTCGGCGTTGGGTATATACATGGCCGTGTACTTCTAGACGTGTATCTTTCTGTGGATTTTCTTGACACCATACACGGCCGTGCCTTTTAGCCATGTATATGACCGTGTATGATTCTGTGTAACCTTCAGATTCCTATACGGTCGTGCCTTGTAAAGACACGCCCTCTTCAACCCGTATCCGTTATAACTTGTACAAGAGCAAGGGTGATGAGATCTATGATGGGAGCCAAGCCAGAAGATGGAATGTGGATCCTCTTGAAGTGCCACTTGAACTGATCACAAGAAATCGAGCGAAATGATTCAAGGAAGCACTTAACGGGTTAATAAAGGATGTCCACGAGGCCGGAAAGGATTGGAGCAATCATGAAGTTGGAAAGGATTAGAACAACCATGGGAATGCCCTTTGATATGAAATTTGCTCTGATACCAAACTGATACGAACTACGCCAACGTGTGACAAAACCCAATACCAATACATTCAGAATTTGCTAACCTAAGATGCCAAACACACTCAAGTGGAAACCGCGACCCGTTGCCTATAAGTGAGATAAGAACCTTGGTATAATATGAAGACGCCACAATAGGGATGAAAGACCGATTGATAAGTTGGGATGAACGCCACGGAAATAAAATCCGATAAGTTGTAGATTAGTTCTTTAAAGAACCAAGAGAGGAATTCTCTCAAAAGGTTTTTTTTTTAACTTTAATGTTGTATGTTCTATATTCTAAATGTTCTAAACCCTAGGAGCTTGATATTAGGGTTTACAATTCGTAATAATAAAGCCCCAAAACGATATCACTTCAATAAGTTGCGTAAAAAATAACAAAACAAGGACATGATGGCCGGTAGCGTTGACATGAAGGCCGGCAGCGTTGCAATGAAGGCTGGCGGCCTTGGAGTCGGCGTTGGGTATATACACGGCCATGTACTTCTAGACGTGTATCTTTCTGTGGATTTTCTTGACACCATACACGGCCGTGCCTTTTAGCCATGTATATGACCGTGTATGATTTTGTGTAACCTTCAGACTCCTATACGATCGAGCCTTGTAAAGACACGCCCTCTTCAACCCGTATCCGTTATGACTTGTACAAAAGCAAGGGCATTCCCATGGTTGTTGCAGTCCTTTCCAATGTCATGATTGCTCCAATCCTTTCCGGCTTCGTAGACATCCTTTATCAACTCGTTAAGTGCTTCCTTAAATCGTTTCGCTCGATTACTTGTGATCGGTCTAGGTAGCACTTCAAGAGGATCCACATTCCATCTTCTGGCTTGGCTCCCATCATGGATCTCATCATTCCCCTCCTCTTGAAAAGGATTTGTCCTCAAATCATCGCCTGCATCAAAAGGACTTAGATCAGTAACATTAAACGTTGCACTTACTTGATACTCACCTGGTAAATCTATCTTGTATGCATTATCATTGATGCACTCAAGAATTTGAAATGGTCCATCGCCTCTAGGAAGTAATTTAGATCGACGCTGCATAGGAAACCGCTCTTTGCGCATGTGAACCCAAACCCAGTCTCCAGGTTCAAAAATAGCTTGTTGACGACCCTTATTGGCTTGTTTCTCATACTGCTCTATTCTTCGTTCAATGTTTAGCCTTGCCTTCTCATGGATCTATTTAACAAATTCTGCTTTCTTCTTGCCATCTAGATTTACATTCTCAGAAATAGGCAAAGGTGATAAATCCAAAGGAGTTAGTGGATTAAAACCATACACAATTTCAAAAGGAGTAAACTTAGTAGCAGAATGCATTGTACGATTATAGGCAAATTCAACATGCGGCAAATAATCCTCCCAACTTTTAATGTTCTTTTTAATGACAGCCCTCAACAAAGTAGATAAGATTCAATTTACTACCTCAGTTTGACCATCAGTCTGTGGATGACAAGTAGTAGAGAACAATAACTTAGTTCCTAACTTAGCCCACAAGGTCATCCAGAAGTAGCTTAAGAACTTAGCATCTCTATCCGATACGATTGTTCTAGGCATACCATGTAATCTTACAACTTCCCTAAAGAACAAATTGGCAATATTGCAAGTATCATTTGTTTTGTGACAAGGAATGAAATGCGCCATCTTAGAGAATCTATCCATAACTACAAAAATAGAATCTTGACCATGTCTAGACCTGGGTAATCTTAACACAAAATTCATGGAAATATCTACCCAAGGCTCATGAGGAATGGGAAGTAGGGTATAAAGCCCTTGAGGTTAGACTCTAGATTTTGCTTGCTTGCACGTGATGCATCGCTCACAAATCCTCTCAACATCTTGTTTCATGTGAGGCCAATAGAAGTGTTCCTGCAATACCCCTAAGGTTTTAGCTACTCCAAAATGCCCCATTAAACCTCCTCCATGAGACTCCTTCACTAGTAATTCTCTTAAAGAACAAATTGGAATGCATAGTTTACTCTCCCTAAACAAGAATCCTTCCTGTTTATAAAATTTACCATGCCCACTCTTCTCACAATGCACATAATCCTCACAAAAATCTCGATCAGCAGCATACAATTCTTTAATGTGCTCAAAACCAAGCAGTCTAGAACTAAGAATAAAGATAAGAGCATACCTTCTAGATAGTGCATCAGCAACGACATTCTCTTTACCTTGCTTGTAGTAGATGACATATGGAAATGTTTCGATGAACTCCACCCAATAAGCATGCCTTTTGTTTAGCTTATGTTGCCCCTTCAAGTACTTCAAGGATTCATGATCAGTGTGGATCACGAACTCCTTTAGCTAAAGATAGTGTTGCCAAGTCTCCAGTGCTTGAACCAGTGCATATAACTCCTTGTCATAAGTAGGGTAGTTCAAGGTTACCCCACTTAGCTTCTCTTTAAATAATGCAATTGGTCTTCTCTCCTGCATGAGCACTGCTCCAATACCTAATCTTGAAGCAATCACACCCAATTTCAAACGTTTCAACAAAGTTAGGTAAAGCAAGTAATGGCGCCTGAGTCAACTTATTTTTAAGCGTTTGAAAGGCCTTCTCTTGTTGCTTTTCCCATATGAACCCCACGTTCTTCTTAATTACCTTAGTAAGTGGTGTTGTAATGGTGCTGAAATCCTTCACAAATCTCCTGTAAAAGCTTGCTAGTCCATGGAAACTCCGCACATTACTTACATTAGTTAGATTAAACCATTCTTGGATCACACGAATCTTTTCTTCATCAACCTATATTCCCTGTGCACTAACAACAAAACCAAGAAACACAAGTTTGTCTATGCAAAAAGTGCACTTCTTGAGGTTAGCATATAATTGCTCCTTTCGAAGCACTTCTAAAACATCCCTCAAGTGAGATATATGGTCTTCTAAACTTTTGCTGTAAATGAGGATATCAACAAAATAGACAACCACAAATTTGCTAATAAAAGTCCTCAAAACATGGTTCATAAGTCTCATAAAAGTAATAGGTGCGTTAGTTAAACCAAAAGGCATTACTAACCACTCATACAATCCATATTTTGTCTTAAATGCGGTTTTCCATTCATCACCTTCTTTCATTCTAATTTGGTGATATCCACTTTTCAGAACAATTTTGGAAAAGACACTAGACCCATGTAACTCATCTAACATGTCATCTAAGCAAGGAATGGGATGACAATACTTTACCGTGATGTTGTTGATGGCGCGACAGTTAACACACATTCTCCATGACCCATCCTTCTTAGGCACCAAAATCACAGGCACTGCACATGGACTCATGCTTTCTCTCACGTACCCTTTCCCTATTAATTCATCGACCTGCCTTTGGAGTTCCTTTATCGCCTCTGGATTGCTCCTATAAGCTAGCTTGTTTAGAATCGATGCTCCGGGTACAAGGTCAATCTGGTGCTCAATACCACGAATAGGTGGTAATCCCTTTGGAATCTCCTCAGGGAAGACATCTTCAAAGTCCTGCACAATAGATACAACCACACTCGGCAAAGAGTTAGATAGTTCGTTAGTATTCAAACATGTTTCCTTAAAAACCAGCAACAACATAGGTTGCTTCATCACTAAAGCTCTCCTCACTACACTCGCTCTTGCCATAGAACTCTCCTTTTGCAAGGCTGCACTCTCCTTTTCACTTACCACCAGAGTTGATCCCCCTTCAACTTGGTCTTTCACACTCTTTCCAGCCTTCCTCTCTTTTTCCTTTTGAGATCGACTTTTGTATTCCTTTTCTTTCTCACTGTCTTTTGCTCTCTCACTCTCCCTCTATTTTTCACTCACCTTATATTTTGCAAAAGACTGTTGTAGTTGCAACTGATCCTCATACACCTATTTAGGTGTTAAAGGTTTAAGATTAAAGTTTTTCCCCTGGTGAACAAGCGTATACTTGTTAGAAAAGCCATCATGAACAACGTTCCTATCAAACTACCATGGCCTCCCCAACAACACATGACACGCTTGCATTGGCACTACATCGCATAACACCTCATCCTCTTACCTACCAATGCAAAAAGCAATCAAAGCTTGCTTAATCACCTTAGTCTCACCACTATCATTCAGCCACTTCAATTTATATGGACTAGTGTGTTTAGTAGTCTTGAGTCCCAGCCTCTCAACAATAAAATTACTCACCACATTAACGATCAAACTGCAAATATGATCACCTAGATAACATCTAGTATGAAAGATATTCTCTCTTTGCACCTCCTCTTCTTCCTTCACGTACACATTCAAAGCTCGCTTAACTACTGCCACTAACCTCCCTATTGCAGGCTCCTCATCATCACTAGCGTCCTCTAATGGAGGCATATCTTCCTCTTCAATATCCCCCTCAGTCTCATACTCACCATCATCACGTAGAATCATCACATGCCTATTTAGGCATTGACTAGCAATATGGCCTCTACCTTGGCATTTAAAACATCTAATATCACGATTTCTAATAGTAGAAGAATCAGGTTTACCTTAGTTACCAAGAGTAGAACCCGCTTGCCTCTACTCTCCTTTCGATTTGGTGGGTAAAGGCTTTTCTTCCTTCTTCCATTGGTTAGTGTTCCAAGTGGATGAACCAGTACCCTGTTCAAACAGTGCATTACTACTACCTTTCCTCCTATGTTAGTTCTCAACCTTTATGGCCATATGAACCATATCTTCCAATTCTACATAATGCTACAATTCTAAGAAATTTTGAATTTTTTTATTCAATCCAGCAAGAAACCTAGCCATGGTAGCCTCTCTATCCTCTTCTACATTCGCCCTGATCATCGTAACTTCCATCTCCTTGAAATACTCATCCACACTTCGGCTTCCCTGCTTAAGAGTTTGCAATTTGTTGTGCAATTCACGATAGTAATACGCAGGTATAAACCGCTTCTTCATCACCCTTTTCATCTTTTCCCACGACTCAATAGGTGGTTCGGCATTCCTTCTTTTATTCAACATTAGTTGATCCCACCACACTATGGCATAATCCGAAAATTTAATGGTAACAAGTTTCACTTTCTTTCTCCCACTATAGTTATGACAATCAAACACCATCTCCACCTTCTTCTCCCACTCTAAGTACGCCTCGGGATCATTCTTCCCTTGGAAAGGAGGAATCTTCATCTTTATATTACTTAGTTGATTATCCTCTCTATTCCTATCTCCTCTATCTTCCTAATCCCTAGTTCCTCTATTCCGACCACTATATCCTCTATAACTCCCAACAGAAGGTTCATCAAATTCATCATCCGACATTTCATCTCCACCCCTTTGTACTCTCCTAGAACAACTCTCCCTCTTACGCCCTTGGAAGACGTTTTTAGATTACTCTAGTTTTTGCTCTACCATCTCATGAATTTGTTCCATTCCCTCTTGAAACATTCTCTTCATCTCACCCTCAACGCCTCAATTACTAACCTAGCATCAAACCTTCCTCTCTCACCTACAGGAGAATGTTGCCTCGACATAGTTCCTACAGAAAAAGATTAGTACTAACACAAATATATATATGATTAAACCTCACGATACACTCCCTTACGTGTTTCGCTCAAATGATGATATCACACAGTCACTCGTGTATTCTCACAAGAAATAATGATATCAATTCACCAATTCCTCTTCTCCATTCTCTTGGAACTAACTCAAACTACATCAATTCCCTTCCGTAGAATTCAAAACAACTCTAGGGCTCGAAATTTTCCTCTTTTTCTTTCTGATTTTTTTTGTTGCCTTTGTTTGTTGCTCTTGATCACGTTTTACTTTTTTCTTTTTTGTCGTGATTCTTCCATTTTTTTCTTTTTTTTTGTAACAAAATCGAATAGTAGGTACTACACTTTCATTAGACAATTAATACTATGAAATTGAATACGAACAATTGATATGAACGATTGGAGTTAGGGTTTCGATGTTACCTTCCTCAAACCGAACTGATGTTTAACAAACCTAAGCTCTGATACCAAACTGATACGAACCACGCCAACGTGTGATGAAACCCAATACCAATACGTTCGGAATTTGCTAACCAAAGATGCTAAACACGCTCAAGTGGAAACCGCGACCCGTTGCCTATAAGTGAGACAAGAACCTTGGTATAATATGAAGATGCCACAATCGAGATGAAAGACCGATTGATAAGTCGGGATGAACGCCACGGAAATAAAATCCGATAAGTTCTAGATTAGTTCTTCAAAGAACCAAGAGAGGAATTCTCTCAAAAAGTGTTTTTTTAAACTTTAATGTTGTATGTTCTATATTCTAAATGTTCTAAACCCTAGTAGATTTATATTAGGGTTTACAATTTGTAACAATAAAGCCCCAAAATGACATCACTTCAATAAGTTGCGTAAAAAATAACAAAACAAGGACATGAAGGCCGGCGGCCTTGGAGCCGGCGTTGGGTATATACACGGCCGTATACTTCTAAACGTGTATCTTTCTGTAGATTTTCTTGACACCATATACGATCGTGCCTTTTAGCCGTATATATGACCGTGTATGATTCTGTGTAACCTTTAGATACCTACATGGCCGTGCTTTGTAAAGACACGCCCTCTTGGACCCGTATCCATTATGACTTGTACAAGAGCAAGGGCATTCCCATGGTTGATCCAATCCTTTCCAACGTCATGATTGCTCCAATCCTTTCCGGCTTCGTGGACATCCTTTATCAACCCGTTAAGTGCTTCCTTGAATCGTTTCGCTCGATTTCTTGTGATCGGTCCAGGTGGCACTTCAAGAGGATCCACATTCCATCTTCTGGCTTTGCTCCCATCATGGATCTCATCACCCTTGCTCTTGTACAAGTCATAAAGGATACGGGTTGATGAGGGCGTGTCTTTACAAGGCACGACCGTGTAGGAGTCTGAAGGTTACACAGAATCATACACGGTCGTATACACGGCTCAAAGGCACAACCGTATATGGTGTCAAGAATATCCACAGAAAGATACATGTCTAGAAGTACACGGCTATGTATATGCTCTATGCCAGCTCAAAGCCGCCGGCCATCACTAATACGCCGCCGGCCTTTACGTCCCTGTTTTGTTATTTTTCCGCAACTTAATGAAGTTATGTCGTTTTAGGCCATTATTGTTACGAATTGTAAACCCTAATATAAAGCTCTTAGGGTTTAGAATATATAACATACAACATTGAAGTTTGAAAAACACTTTTGAGAGAATTCCTCTCTTGGTTCTTTAAAGAACTAATCTAGAACTTATCGGATTTTATTCTGTGGCATTCATCCCGACTTATCAATCGGTCTTTCATCCTGATTGCGGCGTCTTCATATTATACCAAGGTTCTTGTCTCACTTATAGGCAATAGGTCGCGGTTTCCACTCGATTGTTTAGCATCTTAGGTAGCAATTCCGAACGTATTAGTATTGGGATTCGTCACACATTAGCATGGTTCGTATCAGTTTGGTATTAGAGCCTAGGTTTGTTAAAACATCAGCTCGGTTTGAGGAAGGTAACATCAAAACCCTAACTCCAATTGTTCATATCAATTGTCCGTATTCAATTTCATAGTGTTAATTGTCTATTGAAAGTATAGTACCTACTATTCAATTTTATTACAAAAAAAACAAAAAAGAGGAAGAATCACGACAAAAGACAAAAAGGAACGTAATCAAGAGCAACAAATGAAGGCAACAAAAAAAATCGGAAAGAAAAATAGGAAAATTTCGAGCCCTAGAGTTGTTTTTGGATTCTACGGAAGGGAATCGGTGTAGTTTGGGTTAGTTCCAAGAGAATTGAGAAGAGCAATTGGCGAGTTGATATCATCATTGCTTGTGAGAATACACGAGTGACTGTGCGATATGATCCTTGGAGCGAAACACGCAAGGGAGTGTATCGTGAGGCTTAATCATATATATATTTTTGTTCGTGCTAACCTTTTTTCTGCAGGAACTATGTCGAGGCAACATTCTCCTGAAAGTGAGAGAGGAAGGTTTGATGCTAGGTTAGTGATTGAGGCATTGAGGGGTGAGATGAAGAGGATGTTTCAGGAGGGGATGGAACAAATTCATGAGACTATAGATCAAAGACTAGAGCAATCTAAAAACGTCTTCCAAGTGCGTAAGAGGGAGAGTTGTTCTAGGAGAGTACAAAGGGGTGGAGATGAAATGTCAGATGATGAGTTTGATGAACCTTCTGTTAGGAGTTATAGAGGTTATAGTGGTAGGAATAGAGGAACTAGGAATTGGGAAGATAGAGGAGATAGGGATAGAGAGGATAATCAATTGACTAGTATAAAGATGAAGATTCCTCCTTTCTAAGGGAAGAATGATCCCGAGGCGTACTTAGAGTGGGAGAAGAAGGTGGAGATGGTGTTTGATTGTCATAACTATAGTGGGAGAAAGAAAGTGAAACTTGCTACCATTGAATATTTAGATTATGCCATAGTGTGGTGAGATTAACTAATGCTGAATAGAAGAAGGAATGGCGAACCACCTATTGAGTCTTGGGAAGAGATGAAGAGGGTGATGAAGAAGCGGTTTGTGCCTACGTATTACTATCATGAATTGCACAACAAATTGCAAACTCTTAAGCAGGGAAGCCGAAGTGTGGATGAGTATTTCAAGGATATGGAAGTTACGATGATTAGGGCGAATGTAGAGGAGGATAGAGAAGCTACCATGGCTAGGTTTCTTGCTGGATTGAATAGAGAAATTCAAAATGTCGTAGAATTGCAGCATTATGTAAAATTGGAAGATATGGTTCATATGGCTATAATGGTTGAGAACCAACACAGGAGGAAAGGTAGTAGTAATGCACGATTTCAGCAGGGTACTGGTTCATCCACCTGGAAGACTAACCAATGGAAGAAGGAAGAAAAGCCTTTACCCACCAAATCGAAAGGAGAGTAGAGGCAAGCGGGTTCTACTCCTGGTAACCAAGGTAAACCTGATTCTTCTACTCCTAGAAATTGTGACATTAGATGTTTTAAATCCCAAGGTAGAGGCCGTATTGCTAGTCAATGTCTAAATAGGCATGTGATGATTCTGCGTGATGATGGTGAATGTGAGACTGAGGGGGATAGTGAAGAGGATGATATGCCTCCATTAAAGGATGCTAGTGATGATGAGGAGCCTGCAGTAGGGAAGTTAGTGGTAGTAGTGAAGCGAGCTTTGAATGTGTAGGAGAAGGAAGAAGAGGAGGTGCAAAGAGAGAATATCTTTCATACTAGATGTTATCTAGGTGATCATATTTGCAATTTGATCATTGATGGAGGAAGTTGCACCAATGTGGTGAGTAATTTTATTGTTGAGAGGCTGGGACTCAACACTACTAAACACCCTAGTCCATATAAGGTGAGTGAAAAACAGAGGGAGAGTGAGAGAGCAAGAGACAGCGAGAAAGAAAAGGAATACAAAAGTCGATCTCGAAAGGAAAAAGAGAGGAAGGCTGGAAAGAGTGTGAGAGACCAAGTTAAAGGGGGATCAACTTTGGTGGTGAGTGAAAAGGAGAGTTGTGTGGCAAGAGCGAGTGTAGTGAGGAGAGTGTTAGTGATGAAGCAACCTATGTTGTTGCTGGTTTTTAAAGAAACTTGCTTGAATACTAACGAACTATTTAACTCTTTGCCTAGTGTGGTTGTGTCTATTGTGCACAACTTTGAAGATATCTTCCCTAAGGAGATTCCAAATGGATTACCACCTATTCATGGTATTGAGCACCAGATTGACCTTGTGCCCAGAGCATCGATTCCAAACAAACCAGCTTATAGGAGTAATCTTGAGGAGACAAAGGAACTCCAAAGGCAGGTCAATGAATTAATGGAGAAGGGGTACATGAGAGAAAGCATGAGTCCATGTGCAGTGCCTGTGATTTTGGTGCCTAAGAAGGATGGGTCATGGAGAATGTGTGTTGACTGCCGCGCCATCAACAACATCACGGTAAAGTATCGTCATCCCATTCCTCGCTTAGATGACATGTTAGATGAGTTACATGGGTCTAGTGTCTTTTCTAAAATTGATCTGAAAAGCGGATATCACCAAATTAGAATGAAAGAAGGTGATGAATGGAAAACCGCATTTAAGACAAAATCTGGATTGTATGAGTGGTTAGTGATGCCTTTCGGTTTAACTAACGCACCTAGTACTTTTATGAGACTTATGAACCATGTTTTGAGGACTTTTATTAGAAAATTTGTGGTTGTCTATTTTGATGATATCCTCATTTATAGCAAGAGTTTGGAAGACCATATATCTCACTTGAGGGATGTTTTAGAAGTGCTTCGAAAGGAGCAATTATATGCTAACCTCAAGAAGTGCACTTTTTGCACAGACAAACTTGTGTTTCTTGGTTTTGTTGTTAGTGTACAGAGAATACAGGTTGATGAAGAAAAGATTTGTGCGATCCAAGAATGGCCTAGTCCAGCTAATGTAAGTAATGTGCGGAGTTTTCATGGACTAGCGAGCTTTTATAGGAGATTTGTGAAGGATTTAAGCACCATTGCAGCACCACTTACTGAGGTAATCAAGAAGAACGTGGGGTTCAGATGGGGAGAGCAACAAGAGAAGGCCTTTCAGACGCTTAAAAATAAGCTGACTCAGGCACCATTACTTGCTTTACCTAACTTTGCTAAAACATTTGAAATTGAGTGTGATGCTTCAGGATTAGGTATTGGAGCAGTGCTCATGCAGGAGAGAAGACCAATTGCATTCTTTAGCGAGAAGCTAAGTGGGGCAACCTTGCACTACCCTACTTATGACAAGGAGTTATATGCATTAGTTCGAGCACTAGTGACTTGGCAACACTATCTTTATCCAAAAGAGTTCGTGATCCACACTGATCATGAATCCTTGAAGTACTTGAAGGGGCAACATAAGCTAAACAAAAGGCATGCTTGTTGGGTGGAGTTCATCGAAACATTTCCATATGTCATCCACTACAAGCATGGTAAAGAGAATGTCGTTGCTGATGCACTTTCTAGAAGGTAAGCTCTTATCTCTACTCTTAGTTCTAGACTGTTGGGTTTTGAGCACATTAAGGAATTGTATGCTGCTTATCGAGATATTTGTGATGTGTATGTGCATTGTGAGAAGAGTGGTCTTGGTAAATTTTATAAACATGAAGGATTCTTGTTTAGGGAGAGTAAACTATGCATTCCAAATTGTTCTTTAAGAGAATTATTAGTGAGGGAGTCTCATGGAGGAGGTTTAATGGGACATTTTGAAGTAGTTGAAACCCTAGGGGTATTGCAGGAACACTTCTATTGGCCTCACATGAAATGAGATGTTGAGAGGATTTGTGAGCGATGTGTCACGTGTAAGCAAGCAAATTCTAAAGTCCAACCTCATGGGCTTTATACCCCACTTCCCATTCCTCATGAGCCTTGGGTAGATATTTCCATGGATTTTATATTAGGATTACCCAGGTTTAGACATGGTCGAGATTCTATTTTTGTAGTTGTGGATAGATTCTCTAAGATGGCACATTTCATTCCTTGTCACAAAACAAATGATGCTTGCAATATTGCTAATTTGTTCCTTAGGGAAGTTGTGAGATTACATGGTATGCCTAGAACAATCGTATTGGATAGAGATGGTCAAACTGAGGTAGTAAATCGAACTTTATCTACTTTGTTGAGGGCTGTCATTAAAAAGAACATTAAAAGTTAGGAGGATTGTTTGCCGCATGTTGAATTTGCCTATAATCGTATAATGCATTCTGCTACTAAGTTTACTCCTTTTTAAATTGTGTCTGGTTTTAATCCACTAACTCCTTTGGATTTATCACCTTTGCCTATTTCTGAGTATGTTAATCTAGATGGCAAGAAGAAAGTAGAATTTGTTAAACAAATCCATGAGAAGGCAAGGCTAAACATTGAGCAAAGAATAGAGCAATATGTGAAACAAGCCAACAAGGGTCGTCGACAAGCTGTTTTTGAACTTGGAGACTGGGTTTGGGTTCACATGCGCAAAGAGCGGTTTCTTGTGCAGCGTCGATCCAAACTACTTCCTTGAGGCGATGGACCATTTCAAATTCTTGAGCGCATCAATGATAATGCATATAAGATAGATTTGTGAGGTGAGTATCAAGTAAGTGCTACGTTTAATGTTACGGATGTGAGTCCTTTTGATGTAGGCAATGATTTGAGGACAAATCCTTTTCAAGAGGAGGGGAATGATGAGATCCATGATGGGAGCCAAGCCAGAAGATGGATTGTGGATCCTCTTGAAGTGCCACCTAGACCGATCACAAGAAATCGAGTAAAACGATTCAAGGAAGCACTTAACGGGTTAATAAAGGATGTCCACGAAGCCGGAAAGGATTGGAGCAATCATGAAGTTGGAAAGGATTGGAATAACCATGGGAATGCCCTTGCTCTTGTACAAGTCATAAAGGATACGGGTTGACGAGGGCGTGTCTTTACAAGGCACGGCCGTGTAGGAGTCTAAAGGTTACACAGAATCATACACAATCGTATACACGGCTCAAAGGCACGGCCGTGTATGGTGTCAAGAATATCTACAGAAAGATACATGTCTAGAAGTACACGGCCGTGTATATGCTCTACGCTAGCTCAAAGCCGCCGGCCTTCACTCATACGCTACCGGCCTTTACGTCCCTGTTTTGTTATTTTTCTACAACTTAATGAAGTTATGTCGTTTTGGGCCATTATTGATACGGATTGTAAACCCTAATATAAAGCTCCTAGGGTTTAGAATATAGAACATATAAGATTGAAGTTTGAAAAACACTTTTGAGAGAATTCCTCCCTTAGTTCTTTAAAGAACTAATCTAGAACTTATCGGATTTTATTCCGTGGCGTTCATCCCGACTTGTCAATCGATCTTTCATCCCGATTGTGGCGTCTTCATATTATACCAAGGTTCTTATCTCACTTATAGGCAACGGGTTGCAGTTTCCACTCGATTGTTTGGCATCTTGGGTAGCAATTCCGAACGTACTGGTATTGGGTTTCATCACACGTTAGCATAGTTCGTATCACACTATGGCAATGGCTTAAGATCTCCTGTCCTTCTTCATGTGAGACACAACGCCTGATCATTTGGTCTAAGCAATACCTGAACAAGTAGGGGTCTTCCCAGTAGTAATACTTCAGGTCAGTAAAGAACTTCTTTTTCTGTTGCTTTGACATGTCCTGTGGAAGGACCTTAGCCACTAGATAGTTGGCCATGTCCGCAAAGCATAGGGACTCCGAACTGCTAACTTTGTTGATGGAATACAAATTCTCCTTAGGAGATCTATCGTTAATATCTTCTTCCTTCAGCTGCTCAACACATGGGTTCTCCAATCGAGATAGATGATCTGCTGCAAGATTTTATGCTCCCTTCTTGTCTCTGATCTTAAGGTTAAATTCTTGCAATAGGAGTATCCACCTGATGAGGCGGGTTTTGCATCCGTCTTGGTCATTAAGTATCTCAATGCGGAGTGGTCAGTATACACTATCACCTTAGAAAGAACAAGATAGGATCGGAATTTGTCAAAAGCGAACACTACTGCCAATAACTCCTTCTCAATAGTGGTGTAATTCTCTTAAGCACTGGTTAGAGTTTTTTGGCATAGTATATTGGTTGGAAATACTTATCCTTTCTTTGACCCAAGACAGCTCCTACCGCATAGTCGCTGGCATCGCACATCAGTTCAAATGGTAGGTTCCAATCTGGAGCCACCATAATAGGAGCCTTAGTCAGTTTCTCCTTCAGCGCCTCAAAGGCTTGGAGACATTCATCATTGAAATTAAAGGCGATGTTCTTCTCCAACAACCTGGTGAGAGGACGAGCAATTTTGGTGAAATCCTTGATAAATCATCTGTAGAATCCAGCATGTCCTAGAAAACTCCGAATAGCTTTAACCGAAGAAGGTGGGGGAAGTTTAGCTATAGTATCAACTTTGGCGTCATCTACTTCAATCCCCTGCTGAGATATTTTATGTCCCAAGACAATACCTTCAGTCACCATGAAGTGGCACTTCTCCCAGTTTAGAACTAAGTTGGTTTCTTCACAATGTATGAGCACCCTTTCCAAATTCTGCAGGCAAGAATCAAATGAATCCCCAAACACGGAAAAGTCATCCATGAATACCTCCATGATATCTTCAACCAAATCTTTGAAAATTGCTAACATGCACCGTTGAAAAGTGGCTGGTGCATTACATAACCCAAAGGGCATCCTCCTATAAGCAAACATGCCATAGGGACCGACCCACGCAAAAAGAGATATAAAATGAGCGTGAATAAATACCGGCAAGTGTACCGGATCGGATCAAGTAATATAGTGAGAGAAGAGTGTCGAACCACGAAGATTGATTAAGTAATAGACCTTTATCAATTTTTACTATTATTTAGGCAATGATATTTGATGAGAATTGAATGAATTATACTAAATGCTTAAAAAGAGAATTGTGTTTGAAAAATGGTGAATTGATGATGGTAAATAGAATCCACCCTAATTCTACTAATCATATTGCCTTCATGTTATAATAACTCATAGCTATATGGATTTTCACAAGAAATTAACAAAACCTTAATCCTTTATTAAGTGTTAAAGTAATGTTACCTCAATTTAATTTAATAGCTCCCGCTAATTCAAATCAAATGAGGATTCTAATTCACAATCATAAATTTCCCAATTATATGATTGCCTAATATCTTTAAAATAATTTCTCCTAATCCCTTAGTGAAAAATTTAATAAAAATATTGCATGAAACACTTAGGTCAATTTCTAATAAAATTCAATAACGCTGCTTCCACATGAATTATTAAATTTTACTTAGGAATTCCTGATAAAACCTAAATTTCTCTTTCGAGTCATTTACATTTCTATGCATTGATTTCAATTACAAAATACAATTCATAACAGGACTTCTTATATGAAAATTCCGCATATCTACATTTCCTATAACATGAATACAATGATCATTTTAGTTTGAATTATGGCTACATCATATTTCCCACAAGGATGATTTAGAACATTATGGTATGAATTACATAAAAACAATTGAAATAAATAGGTGCAATGGAATTCATATTGAACAATAAGAATAAACTAATAAATGGCATAAAAGAAAATAAAGTAATTGAAACAATAGCTATAATCTTCAAGAACTTTAGCAAAATAACTTTCTTTCTTCAAACTAAAATTTGGAATAACATGAAATGTAAAGGAATTAAAGAAAACATAAAATCCTAAAGTTCGTAAGGGAATTCTAATGATTTCAAAGAAAGACAAAGGATGCTAAACAAAGAATCAAAACAAAAGGATTCTCAAACAAAAGGGGATTCTAAACAAAAGGGGATGCTCTCAAGGTTCACACAAGGGGCCTATTTATAGATCCAAAGAGGAGGGCGATAAGGTTGATCTGATGAGGATTTGAGTCAGCAAATTAAATAAGATACGATTTTGGAGAGATTTTCGCAATGGATATCCGGGGAGTAATGAAGGCCGGTTCAAGGCCGGCTTAAGGCCGGCGGCCTTGAATGTAGGCCGGCTTTAAGACCGGCGGCTTTAATGCTTTTTAAGGCCAGTTTAATATAGGCCGGCTCAAGGTCGGCTCAAAGCCGACGGCTTTGAATGTAGGCCGGCCCAAGGCCGGCGGCCTTTATTGCAATCCTCCGCTCACTTCTTCAATTTTGTGAAAAACTCCTCCAATTAAATTGTAATTTACTTTTGGGTCCTCAAAACCTGTATTTTCACAATAAACACCATTAAGTATCATTTCTTTATATTTTCTTATAATATTGAAATAAATTTAATATAAGTCCAAAAGAAAATATAAGTATAATGTGATCTTATCAACATCCCCACACTTGAACTTTTGCTTGTCCTCAAGCAAAATAATTGATTTAAATAAGAGAAATCCATCATTGAACTTCTGGTGCCCATTGTTGTGACCATACTGAAGTTTGTAACTAGTATATCTAGTTGAAATTTAGTAGTTAATCTAAATACAACAGATTTTTAATCCCAGTGTTTAACAATAGAAAACAATACTTAGTCCATAAGGAAAAACATTCATTTAAACTTCATTGGTTATTAGCAAGTATCATCTCCCTCAATTTTACTTCTCTAAACAAGATAACAAGGAGTGAAAGCATATGGTATCCATTTTTTTTCCTAGAATTTCTCCCTTTTTTTTTTTTTTGCCTTAATTGATAGCGGAGTGAGACTTCACTCTTCTGAGGGACCAAAGCTCGCCCATGTCAACCTGGTTTTCATTAAGGTACTAAATTTTTGCCTTTCCGCCCTTCTCGTTATTGTGAGTTCATTGAGTCGGCACATCCTAGGCTCATCGCCTAAGTGACCAAGTTTTAAAGGGACCCCTACGAACTCTTCCTCACACTAACATTTAAGATTGGATACTCTTAACTCACTTTCCTGAGTTATTGGAGTAAAGGCTCTTTTTTTTTTTTTTTTTTAAGGGATCACTAAGTAAAATATTTCATTTACCTCTTTCACTAGGTGTTAAGGTATTCTCAAAGAAATTTCAAGAGAGATTTATCCTAACCAATTTTTCCTTGAAGTAAACTTGCTTGTTTTTTTTCAACTTAAGGACTCAATCTCAAGTTCAAAGGCTAAACATAGGGTAAACCCCGTTCTCTAGAGATTTTACTATTAAATTTTAACTATGTAAACTAGTCACAATAGTTAGCGAGTAGGGCACCAATCTAAGTCAATTTCAGGATTTCAATTTAAGGACATAAATAAAGCATGGGATTTGTAAGCTCATGATGTGTGCAATCATTATACTTCTACATTTATAATCCCTTCCCCACACTTAAATTGGACAATGTCCTCATTGTTCCTAATATATCACAAAATTAAGGAAAAGAATGTCAATGCAGAAATTGAAATACTGGTACTTCCCTGGTGTAAAATTGTTCATCAGGAAGAAAATTCCTCCCAAAATGTCTGTCATCCTTGGAGTGTCTTGAATGCACCGGCGGCTCTTATCCAGCCTTGAATTAGTTTCTTCTTCTTCTTTTTTTTTTTTTGTAACGAAATTAAAACACTAGTGTATATACTTATTGAGCATGGGCTGCCTCCCATGAAGCGCTTAGTTTATAGTCGCTAGCCCGACTTTTCCAGTTCAAGTTCTTGAATCTCCTAAATCCACAGTTGTGGCATTTCTATCAACATGTTCCCCTTCATAGTAATGTTTGAGAAGATAACCGTTTACCTTGAAAGTACAGTTGTCTTCTGCCTTCAACTCAACTGCACCATAAGGAAACACATTAACAATTTCAAATGGTCCAGACCATCGTGATTTCAACTTACCTAGGAATAGCTTCAATCGAGAGTTGTACAATAAGACTCTTTGACCAGGCAAGAACTCTCGCTGTAAGATGTTCTTATCATGCCATTGCTTTGCTCTCTCCTTGTAAATTCTCGCATTTTCATATCCTTCCTCTCTCATCTCGGCCATTTGATTCAATTGGAGCAACCTCTTTTCACCTGTAGCTTGCAACTCAAAGTTAAGGTATTTTATGGCCCAGTATGCCTTGTGCTCAAGCTCTACGGGTAGGTGACATGATTTACCAAAAACAATCTTGTAGGGGGACATTCCAATAGGTGTTTTAAAAGTTGTTCTATAAGCCCACAATGCATCATCAAGTTTTAAAGACCAATCCTTTCGGGATGCATTGACAGTTTTCTCTAAGATTCGCTTAATTTCCCTATTGGATACCTCAACCTGTCCACACGTTTGTGGATGATAAGGGGTGGCAATTTTGTGAGTAACTCCATATTTTAATAATAATTTCTCAAATTGCCTATTACAAAAATGTGTTCCCCCATCACTTATTATAGCTCTAGGTACCCCAAATCTTGAAAATATATTCTTTTTAAAAAATTTAATGACAACCCTGCTGTCATTAGTTGGTAGAGCAACTGCCTCTACCCATTTTGAAACATAATCAACAGCTAAAAGAATATATTTGTTTGAAAAAGATGAGGGAAAAGGACCCATAAAGTCGATTCCCCAAATGTCAAAAAGTTCAATTACAAGTATATTATTTTGTGGTAATTCATGTCTTCTTGAAATATTGCCAATCCTTTGGCATTGAGCACAAGTCATAATGAAGTTCCTGAAATCATGAAACAAACTGGGCCAATAAAATCCGCAAGATAAAATTTTTGCTGCCTTTTTTTCCATACCAAAGTGACCTCCTACCTCTCTAGAATGACAATGTTGTATAATGCCTCCTACCTCTCTAGAATGACAATGCTGTATAATGCTAAGCTGTTCACTTTCAGGTACGCATCGTCTAATTATTTGGTCAGCACAATTTTTAAAGAGATATGGTTCATCCCAAAAATAAAACTTCACATCATGTAAAAATTTCTTTTTTTGTTGGTAGGATAAACCATATGGAGTGATTTTGCTAACCAAATAATTAACGATATCAGCATACCAAGGTAATCCTTGAACTTCTACTACATGCAATTGTTCATCAGGGAACTTTTCATTAATAGGTGAATAAAAAAAATTAGATTCCAGACGGGATAAATGATCAGCCACCACATTTTCAGTTCCCTTCTTATCTTTAATTTCCAGGTTAAATTCTTGCAGTAGTAGAATCCATCAAATTAACCTAGGTTTAGCATCAGCTTTAGCAAATAAATACTTAAGGGCAGCATGGTCAGTATATACTATGATTTTAGAACCTATTAGGTAAGGCCGGAATTTATCGCATGCAAATATAACTGCTAAAAGTTCTTTTTCAGTTGTGGCATAATTCCTTTGGGCCTCATTTAAGGTTCTACTCGCATAGTATATTACATGAAATGAAGGTGAAGCTCACTATTGCACCAGTGATTATTGCACCTGATTAGGAGCTTCCCTTCGAGTTGATGTGCGATGCCAGCAAACAATTATCATAAAAAATAAAGGCAGAATCTTTTTCTAGTAAATTACAAAGAGGTCTTGAGATTTTAGAGAAGTCCCTGATAAATCTCCTATAGAAGCCAGCATGTCCCAAGAAGCTTCTGATTCCTTTCACTGTAGTAGGTGGTGGTAGCTTCTCTATCACCTCTATTTTTGCCCTGTCAACCTCAATTCCCTGCTTAGATACTTTGTGCCCTAAGACTATTCCCTCTCTTACCATGAAATGGCATTTTTCCCAATTAAGAAGCAGATTAGTTTCCTTGCATCTCTTAAGCACACATCCTAAATTTGTTAGACATGTTTCGAATGACTTCCCAAAAACAGAAAAATCATCCATGAATATTTCAATGAAATTTTCTATCATGTCAGAAAATATGGACATCATGCATCTTTGAAATGTAGCGGGTGCATTACAAAGACCAAAGGGCATTCTCCTAAAAGAAAATGTGCCATAGGGACAAGTAAAGGTGGTTTTCTCCTGGTCCTCGGGTGCTATATGGATTTGATTGTAACCAGAATAACCATCTAAAAAGCAGTAATAATCATGCCCTGCAAGTTTTTCTAACATCTGATCTATAAAAGGGAGGGGGAAATGATCTTTGCGGGTAGCATCATTCAGTTTTCTATAGTCTATACAGACTCTCCAACCAGTTACAGTGCGAGTGGGAATTAATTCATTAGCCTCATTTTGTACTACAATCATACCACCTTTTTTTGGTACAACTTGGACAGGACTAACCCATTTACTATCAGAAATTGGAAAAATAATGCCAGCATCTAACAATTTAAGTACTTCTTTTTTTACAACTTACTTAAGAGTTGGGTTAAGTCTTCTTTGTGGTTGTACTGTAGGTTTACACTCAGCTTCAAGAAATATCCTATGAGTACAAATTGAAGGGCTAATTCCCTTAATATCAGCAATGGTCCACTCGATAGCTTCCTTATGTTCTCTTAGAACAGCCAAAAGTTGTTGCTCTTGATTACCGGTCAAAGAAGAAGAAATGATTATTGGCAAAGTATCATTTGTTCCAAGATAAGCATACTTTAAATGACCAGGCAAAGGTTTAAGTTCAAGCACCGGGGGTTGTGTCAATGACGGCATCGGTTTCTTCTCAGTGGTGCCCAGCTCCTAATAGTGTCGAGTCTTGAATTCATAAACTTGTTCAGTATGTTCTGCTTGGGGTTCATCCTCATCATCATTCCAATTATCTAAATCCCTAAGGACTGACTCCACCGTGTCCACACCTACATTCTCTTCCATGAACTCAAAGGAAAGCTCATCAACACTATCAATAGTGTAACAGGATTTAAAGTCATCAAATTTCTTTGTAGCCTCATACACATTAAACGTGACTTGTTCATCCATAACTCTTAAAGTAAGCTTACCTTGTTCCACATCAATCAATGCCTTACCTGTTGCCAGGAATGGTCTTCCTAAGATCATGGGTACCTCTCTATCTTCTTCCATTTCCAAGACTATAAAGTCAACTGGAAAGATGAATTTGTCCACTTTTACTAGGACATTCTCCACTATACCCTTTGGGTACTTGACACTTCTATCCGCAAGTTGTAAGGTGACGTGTGTCTCCTTACATTCTCCAAGTCCTAGTTTTCTGAAAATGGACAGAGGCATTAAATTTATACTTGCACCAGAATCTATAAGTACTTTATCAAAATGAAAATTACCAATAGTGCAAGGAACAGTAAAACTTCCCTGATCTCTTTGTTTTCTTGGCAAATTGGATAAATTCTTTTGTAAGATAATAGAACATTCCCCTGTAAGCATCACTGGTTCATTCCCTTCAATCTTCCTCTTCTTTGTGAGTAAATCCTTCATGAACCTAGTATATGATGGCATCTGCTGAAGTGCCTCTGCAAAAGGAATGTTAATTTGCAATTTTTTAAAGACTTCTAAAAATTTAGCAAATTGTGAATCCAATTGCTGTTGCTTCAGCCTTCCTGGGAAAGGAATAGGAGGAACATATGCTTGCACTTTTGGTGAATTTTGCTTTGGTTCCTCTTCCTTTTGTTTCCCTTTATCTTTCTCTAGGTTAACCTCCTCTTCCTCAAGTTTCTTATCAACCAATTCCTTACCACTTCTTAGCATAATAGCATTTACACCCTTAGGATTCTGCTCAGTATTACTAGGTAAAGACCCAGATGGTCTATTACTCAACTGTTGAGACATTTGACTAAGCTAATTTTCAAGATTCCTAATGGTAGCTTGTTGATTTTGCAACATTGTGTCAGTCTTCTGCATATAACTTATCATGAGTTCTTCCATTTTAGACTGACCTTGCTGAGAAGAGGTATTATGATTAGGATATTGTTGATGGGGAGTATTATGATTAGGACCTTGCTTTTGAAATCCAGGGGGTTTAAGTGCATTGTTATCATTTCTCCATGAGAAATTTGGATGATTACGCCACCCTGGATTGTAGGTTTTTGAATAAGGTCCTTGATTTCCTCTTTGGAAATTATTGACAAAATTTACTTGCTCTCCATGGGATGAGGAGGAAAAGTTTCCAGATGGGCACTCAAGAGTTGAGTGTGGTCTTGAGCACAACTCACAACAAGAAATTTGATTAACATTAAAAGATGGTGTAGAGGTGAGTTTACTTACCTGAGCGGTAAGAGCAGAAATCTGAGCTGTTAAGGTGTCCATGTCATTGATAGATGCTACTCTAGACTTACCTCTTTCATGTTACCAATTATGTGTACTATAGGCCATTTCATCTATCAAAGCACTAGCCTCTTCATATGTCTTACTCATTAGTGCACCACTAGAAGCAGCATCTACTAGAGATCTCAATGTATCATCTAAACTGAGATAGAATATCTCAATAAGGAGATTATTTGGTAATCCATGATGGGGGCATTTTCTAATTGCCTCCTTGAATCTTTCCCATGCTTCATATAGTGATTCACCACTAAACTTAGTGAAGTTTGTGATGTCATTTCTTAACCTAGCAGTTCTAGTAGGTGGAAAAAATCTCCTTAAAAATTTAGATGAGAGATCAACCCAAGTGGTTACAGAGTCTTGTGGCAATGAATTGTACCAAGCCCTAGCTTTTTCTCTAAGTGAAAACGGAAAAAGTTGTAGCCTAATTACATCATCAGATACATTATTCATTTTCACTGTATTACAATATTGAAGAAATACTGCAATATGCTCATCAGGACTCTCATTTGGATATCCTCCAAATTGATTTGATTGAACCATTTGAACGAGTGCTGGTTTTAATTCAAAATTCTTAGCCTAAATTGTTGGTCTTCTTACTGTAGGACCTGAAACAACAGGTATCATGTATTCCCGAAGTGCTCTACCAACACCCTGAATCCGATTGTTGTTCTCATCTGCCATGTTCTCTTCTTCCTTTCTTCTCTGCTCTCTTTTAAGTTGTCGCAAGGTGCGTTCTATCTCAAGATTAATTGGTAGAAGTTCAGCACTTCTACTCTTGCGCATAAAAAGAACCTCAAAGAGAACAAGAAACGATCACACAATGAAAAAAAAAATAAATTAAATTAAATAACAAAATAATTGCGCCTAAATTAACAATAGAATCTGAAGATGGTCTAATATTAATCAATCCCCGGCAACGGCGCCAAAAACTTGATCCACGCAAAAAGAGATATAAAATTAGCGTGAATAAATACCGGCAAGTGTACCGGATCAGATCAAGTAATATAGTGAGAGAAGAGTGTCAAACCACGAAGATTGATTAAGTAATAGACCTTTATCAATTTCTACTATTATTTAGGCAATGATATTTGATGAGAATTGAATGAATTATACTAAATGCTTAAAAAGAGAATTGTGTTTGAAAAATGATGAATTGATGATGGGAAATAGAATCCACCCTAATTCTACTAATCATATTGCCTTCATGTTATAATAACTCATAGCTATATGGATTTTCACAAGAAATTAACAAAACCTTAATCATTTATTAAGTGTTAAAGTAATGTTATCTCAATTTAATTTAATAGCTCCCGCTAATTCAAATCAATTGAGGATTCTAATTCACAATCATAAATTTCCCAATTATATGATTGCCTAATATCTTTAAAATAATTTCTCCTAATCCCTTAGTGAAAAATTTAATAAAAATATTGCATGAAACACTTAGGTCAATTTCTAATAAAATTCAATAACGCTGCTTCCACATGAATTATTAAATCTTACTTAGGAATTCCTGATAAAACCTAAATTTCTCTTTCGAGTCATTTACATTTCTATGCATTGATTTCAACTACAAAATACAATTCATAGCAGGACTTCTTATATGAAAATTCCGCATATCTACATTTCCTATAACATGAATACAATGATCATTTTAGTTTGAATTATGGCTTCATCATATTTCCCACAAGGATGATTTAGAACATTATGGTATGAATTGCATAAAAACAATTGAAATAAATAGGTGCAATGGAATTCATATTGAACAACAAGAATAAACTAATAAATGGCATAAAAGAAAATAAAGTAATTGAAGCAATAGCTATAATCTTCAAGAACTTCAGCAAAATAACTTTCTTTCTTCAAACTAAAATTTGGATTAACATGAAATGTAAAGGAATTAAAGAAAACATAAAATCCTAAGGTTCGTAAGGGAATTCTAATGATTTCAAAGAAAGACAAAGGATGCTAAACAAAGAATCAAAACAAAAGGATTCTCAAACAAAAGGGGATTCTAAACAAAAGGGGATGCTCTCAAGGTTCACACAAGGGGCCTATTTATAGATCCAAAGAGGAGGGGGATAAGGTTGATCTGATGAGGATTTGAGTCAGCAAATTAAATAAGATACGATTTTGGAGAGATTTTCGCAATGGATATCCGGGGAGTAATGAAGGCCGGTTCAAGGCCGACGGCTTTAATGCTTTTTAAGGCCGGTTTAATATAGGTCGGCTCAAGGCTGGCTCAAAGCCGGCGGCCTTGAATGTAGGCTGGCCCAAAGCCGGTGGCCTTTATTGCAATCCTCCGCTCACTTCTTCAATTTTGTGAAAAACTCCTCCAATTAAATTGTAATTTACTTTTGGGTCCTCAAAACCTGTATTTTCACAATAAACACCATTAAGTATCATTTCTTTATATTTTCTTATAATATTGAAATAAATTTAATTTAAGTCCAAAAGAAAATATAAGTATAATGTGATCTTATCAGGGACATGTGAAGGTAGTTTTCTCTTGATCTTCAGGGGAAATTTGGATCTGGTAATATCCCGACATCCCATCTAGAAAACAGTAGAACATATGTCCAGCAAGCCTCTCTAACATCTAATCAACAAAAGGCAAAGGAAAATGGTCTTTGCAAGTAGCTTCATTTAATTTGCGATAGTCAATGCAGACTCGCCATCCCGTCACCGTCCTCATTGGTATGAGCTCATTATTCTCATTTGGGACCACCGTCATTCCCCCCTACTTTGGCACCACCTGGACGGGTCTTACCCATGAACTATCAGAAATAGGATAAATTAGCCCAGCGTCTAACAATTTGATTACCTCTTTCTTAACGACTTCTTTCATGTTTGGATTAAGTCATCTTTGAGCTTGCACCATTGGTTTAAAATTGTCTTCCATCAAGATTTTGTGTGTCCAAAAAGATGGACTAACCCCTTGGATATCCGAGATTTTCCATGCCAAGACACACTTAAGCTCCTTTAAGATCTTCAAGAGCTTTTCCTTTTGAACAATGGTTAGCTCAGCTGCAATGATGACCGGCAATTGAGAATCCTTCTCTAAGAAAGCATACTCTAGATAGTTAGGGAGTTGCTTCAGTTCCAAAATTAGAGGATCTTCAATAGAGGGCTTCAATCTGGTAACATCTCCTACATCAATATTCTCCCTTTCTGTTTTTATCCCAAGTTCTTCCTTACCATCAAGATGAGTCAACATTTCTTGTATTGCACAATCTTCTGTCTCTTCAATATCGCATACTCTCAAACTCAACTCTAATGGATCCTTGCATAAGATATCTTCCACCATCGTCCTTCGTTCATCTGCCATTGGTTCAGCTTCTGTGTTACCACGGGTGATAGAAGTTTCCTTGTCAGCCACTGATGTTGCTTCTTCACTTTCCAAAGGTTCGTCAAAATTCAAATTCCCTACTATCTCCTCAGCACCTCTCAATCGCCTTCTAAAAGTTCGGTCAATCTCAAGATCAAGGTCAAGAAGCTTAGATGAAGAGCTCCTTGTCATAAACTGCGATAAACAAACGATGAACTTAGTTTCCTCAATAAATTTGAATGGAAGCACGAATGAAACTAAGAGAAATAATTAAAAAAAAAATTATAGTTAAAGTAGTAGGCGTTAAGTTTTCCTAATATTACAAGCCCCCGCAACGGCGCCAAAAACTTGGGGGACGATCTGATCGTTCTAACAAGTTAAATCCTATACTCAATCCTAGCTTATGATTTGTTCTCAGGCAAGTATACCTATCAATTAGCAGTATAGCAATAGAGTACAAGTAATGATTCGACGAAGACTTATAAGTACTAGTACTAACGATTATCCTACTATTTAACTTCTCATTATTGATGAACTCAATTACCCTAATTACTGATTAAAGCTGAAAGGAACAGATTAAATGATCATATTAAAGATATTCAAAGACTCCTTTAGTTAATTCAATTATCTAAACATACCCTACCCAAGTTCCACCCCTAATTCTCATGCAACTTTTATTCAATTACAAACTTTCCAATGATTAATACACAACATCTCTGATCTGAGGAGTTTCTTACACTAGATTAAGGTCTTTCTCAAGATCAATAATCCCTAATCCTAATTAAGTCAATTAAGATCTCTCTTTAATTAACATAATTAAGATTGCAATAAAATCCTAGGACTCTCAATTGAACCAGACCACCATGACCTCATTCAATACAGAAGACCTCCTATAACCTATCTCTAGGATTACAAGTGGTCTTTTTATTCATGCTAGATCTACTCTATTAAACGATTTCTCAATCTTAATAATAGAGATCTAATTCGATCCTAATACTGCGCACATATCAAGATGAACAAACCATGATTGCAACATGAATAAACTCAAAGATCGGGATTAATTATTGAAACATCAACAAATCCGTTACATGACAATTAGGGGTTTCTCGAGGGATCAGGTATAAAACAATTAACTGCTCATGAATCTAATAAAAAGAACAAAAGAGAAAATAATTGAATCCGTAAATAAACCCAAACACAAAGATTTTGGCTTCAATTCTGAAAACTCTTCTAACTTCTCGTCTCTAGGGTTTTTCTCTCATGTCGCCTATTTCCATTATAATTCTGCCTTTTTCTGCTTTATTAGTGGTCTCGCCCTTATCAATAGTCTCATTCCCCTTCCTAACAACAGGAGTTTCCCCACACTTATTTGATTTCACTTCCTTTCCACTCCTAAGAATTACTGCCTTCACATGTTCCCTTGGGTTGGTCTCTATATTTCCAAGAAGAGACACTTGTGGTCACTCAGCAAGTGCTTTGGAGATCTGCCCCATCTGGTTTTCTAAGTTGTGGATTGAGGCTTCATGATTTCTTAGAGCTGCCTCTGTGGACTACTGGCGTTGCTTTGACGCTTGGATGAACTTTTCAATCATATCCTCAAGGCTAGATTTCTTTTCTTGGAAAGGAAGTGGAGCTAGCCTTTGGAATCCTGGAGTAAGTGCATTACCCCTTGGAAATTGGGATGATTGCACCACCCTGGATTATATGTGTTACTATAAGGATTGTTCTGTGGCCTTGTGGGGTTCCCCACATACTCAACACGCTCTGTCACTTCAGATACCGCATTGTTGGAATGAGATTCAGTTGAGCAGTATTGGGATGGTTGAGATACAACCATCCCTTCAACTTTTGAAGCGAGCGCATCCACTTTTGCTGCAATTGCTGTCATCAAATCGACCTCATAAATACCCACTGCCCTGTGCTTTTGTCTACCATGGCTCCATTAGTGATTATTTTTTGCCATGTTCTCAAAAATACTCAACGACTCTTCCAACGTCTTCACATTCAAAGTACCCCCAGCAGCAGCATCAATTGTCTGCCGAGTTGCATAGTCAAGCCCATTATAGAAGGTAGAAACTTGCAGCCAGTTAGGCATTTGGTGATGTGGACACCGCCTAAGAAGATCCTTGAATCTGATCCACGCTTCATGCAGGGGCTTGTGGTCTAGTTGGGTGAATGATGTGATATCATTTCTCAACTTAGCAGTTTTCAATGGTGGGAAATAATAGTCTAGGAAAGTCTCCACCATCTGGGTCCAAGTGGTTATGGAATCCCGGTTTAGTGAACTAAACCACTGCCTTGCTTTCCCCTAAAGAGTGAAAGGGAAAAGTCGCAATTTTAGCACTTCCTCAAATAACCCATTTTGCTTGATAGTTGCACAAATATCCAAGAACATCTGGATGTGCGCATGTGGGTCCTCGTCAGACAAACCGTCAAACTGGCATTGATTGTGAATCATGTGCATTGTAAAGGCCTTGATTGTGAAGTTGTTGGCCTCTATTGCTAGTTGCACAATACACGAACCAGTGTTGCTCAAAGTAGGTCGAGCATATTCAACCATCGTCCTTCGTTCATCTACCATTGGTTCAGCTTCTATGTTACCATGGGTGATAAAAGTTTCCTTGTCAGCCACTGATGTTGCTTCTTCACTTTCCAAAGGTTCATCGAAATTCAAATTCCCTACTATCTCCTCAGCACCTCTCAATCGCCTTCTAAAAGTTCGGTCAATCTCAGGATCAAGGTCAAGAAGCTTAGATAAAGAGCCCCTTGTCATAAACTGCGAAAAACAAACGATGAACTTAGTTTCCTCAACAAATTTGAATCGAAGCACGAATGAAACTAAGAGAAATAATTAAAAAAAAATTACAGTTAAAGTAGTAGGCATCAAGTTTTCCTAATATTACAAGTCCCGGGCAACGGCGCCAAAAACCTGGTAGATGATCTAATCGTTCTAACAAGTTAAATCCTATACTCAATCCTAGCTTACGATCAGTTCTCAAGCAAGTATACCTATCAATTAGCAGTATAGCATTGGAGTACAGGTATCGAACCCACGAAGACTTATAAGTACTAGTACTAACGATTATCCTACTATTTAACTTCTCACTATTGATGAACTCAATTACCCTAATTACTTATTAAAGCTGAAAGGAAAAGATTAAATGATCAGATTAAAGATATTCAAAGACTCCTTTAGTTAATTCAATTATCTAGACATACCCTACCCAAGTTCCACCCCTAATTCTCATGCTACTTTTATTCAAGTACAAAATTTCCAATGATTAATACACAACATCTCTGATATGCGGTGTTTCTTACACTAGATTAAGGTCTTTCTCAAGATCAATAATCCCTAATCCTAATTAAGTCAATTAAGATCTCTCTTAATTAACATAATTAAGATTGCAATAAAATCCTAGGACTCTCAATTGAACCAGACCACCATGACCTCATTCAATACAGAAGACCTCCTATAACCTATCTCTAGGATTACAAGTGGTCTTTTTATTCATAACAGATCTACTCTATCAAACGATTTCTCAATCTTAATAACAAAGATCAAATTTGATCCTAATACTGCGCACATATCAAGATAAACAAACCATGATTGCAACATGAATAAACTCAAAGATCGGAATTAATTATTGAAATATCAACAAATCCGTTACATGACAATTAAGGGTTTCTCGAGGGATCAGGTATAAAACAATTAACTACTCATGAATCTAATAAAAAGAACAAAAGAGAAAATAATTGAATCCATGAATAAACCCAAACACAAAGATCTTGGCTTCAATTCCGAAAACTCTTCTAACTTCTCGTCTTTAGGGTTTTTCTCTTGTGCCGCCTCCTCCCTTCTTTCCTCTAGGGTTGTTTTATTTATACTTTTAAGGAAATGGCAGAGGATCTTCAGCTGGAAAGATACGAATGTATATTTCCTTTTCTAAGTGAATCTCGAAAAGTGAATAACATACGCTTGACACGCCCACCAATATGGCCAGATTTCGAACCGTATCTCCCTCTGGTCGATAATCCGCAATTCCTCATCTTTGTTCAGTGTGTGGCACTGCTAGAAACACGGCTAGATTACAAACCGTGCTAGGTTCTGGACTTTTCCACTTCTCCACAGCGTCTGCCACGGCTTCAAGCACACCTATATCACAAGTTGTGCTTCCTTTCCAAGTGACAAATTTCTTCCTCAGGCGTGCACACGGTTCATGACACGGGCGGAGCTTTCCCTATGTTGTCCATAAGTAGCTTTAACTTGATCTTTTGAGCTTCAATCATGCTCCTTTCGTTATCTTTCCACTTCTCTTTAGTATTATACCCTGAAACTGATATATTGATCTGTTAAGTACCAAATCCGCATTGATTTTATTCAAAAGACTACACAAATTCATCATTAACGCCCATGATTTAAAAGGATTAATTTACTCTTATCATACACACAAGCAAAAAGACAAAGACAAAGTTAGTATCATAGAGGCATAAACATTAACACAGACACAAGCATAAGCAAACAAAAACCTACACATATAACCCTAAACAAATAAACCCATAATAAGACATAAAGACAAATATAAACACATACACACATACACATAGAAAAAGACATAGACACACATATAAACATAAACGTGCACAAACATAAACCCAAACACACACATATAGACAAAGATGTAGACATAAGCACAAGCACCTACACATAAATAAAGACACAAACACACACACACATACAAAAAGAGATAGAGATATGAACACAAACACAAACACAAGCATAAACAAAGACATAGAGAGAGACGAAGTTAGAGAAGAAGTCATAAACATAGATCCATAAACAAAGACAAAGATTGACACAAACATGGAGCACAAAGACAAATAGAGACATAAATACACAAACATAGACACACACATATATACATAGGCAGGGACATGAACACATAGATAAAGACGCATACAGACATAGATATATAATGCACACACACATACACCAACATGTATACACGAGCACACATACACACTCATATGCAAAGACAAACACAAACACACACACACACACACATACACATGGAGACATAGACATAGACACAGTCACATTTATAGAGATAGAGACGCAAACCCATGTACATAAGATAATGACATAGGAAGAGGTAAAGATAGTAGCATACATGCGTGCACAAGCACACACACACACACACACACAACAAAACAAGCACATAAAGACACTTACACACGAAGAACAAGATATAGACATAGGCACATACATAAACACAAACTGAGATAAAGATAGAGAGATAGAGACAAAGATAAGGATATAAACACAGACATAGATAAATGCACAAACATAGAGAGATAGACACACACACATAGATGTAAACATAGACTCATGCATGCACAAACAAACATAGACTCTCTCACACATGTATAGACACATAGAGACAAACACAACATACACACACACACACATACACACACATAGAGGCACAGATACAAACACACAGACGTAGGCACAGACACAAACATACACACATGGACATAAGCATATACATAGATGCAGACATGCACAAGCACATGTAGATGTACACACATGCATGAACGCTTGTGTACACATACACACATACACAAAGATAGAGACAAAGTTAGTGTCATAGAGATAGACATAGACACAAACAAACGAACCTACATAAAGACATAAACACACATAGTGACATACATACATGCACACATACACAAGCACATGCAAACATGGACATAAACACAAACACACAAGTAAACATGGACATGCATAGACATAGACCTAAACACATATATAAAGAAAAACATGGACATAGGCACAACTACCTATAGACGAACACAAAACACATACACAGGTACACCAAGATAGAGAAAAAGATACGTGGATAAGAAAAAATATAGAGATAGACATAGACAAAGACATATAGATACATACATGTACACAAATACACATGCAATTGTGTGCATATGCACATATATAGAGATAGGGACATGGACACATAAACAAAGATACACAGATGCAAACACAAATGGAGACATAGACACAAGTACATGGTGCACACGTACATTGATGCACATGTACACTTACACACAAAGACGGACACAAATACATATATACACATATAGACATGGACATAGACATAGTCAATCATAGAGATGGAGACACAAACATAGATGCAAGTAGAGATAGAGATAGTGACATAGACACAAGCAAACAAAGACACTTACACACACACACACACAAATGTGCACCTGAAGACATGCACACACATACAAATATAAAGACTAAGGTAGAGACATGGGCACATGCATAGACACAAACCAAGACAAACATGGATACAAACAAACACTTAAACATAGAGAGATAGAGACACACATAGGCACATGTACATAAACACAGACATAAACACAAACTCACACACAAATGGACATTGATACATCCACACATGCACATAGACATTAATACACACACACACACACACATTGAGGCACCAGCGCAGACATAGACATAAACACACATTGATATATATATATACATACATATGCTCTACTCTACTTTAGAACAAAAGTGTATATGGTACTAGTAAGTGCACTAGGTCACACATGTAATATAATACTACTGAGACTAGGTCAAACCCATAAAGACTGATTAATTACTAGTACTTCCCCTACTCTTTATTATCTAATCTATTAATTAAGGTTTATGAACTAAAAACTAATAAACTAAACCCTAAACTAAAACTAAACTAAAGTAAACTAATTAAACTAAGTAAATAATAGAATGTAGAAATAACAATAATTAAAAACACACATGAATGCAAAACCATAATGCTTAAACATTAATTTTCCTAGGATATTTATGTAATCTATCAAGTTTCATCACAATTCATTGGACTATGACAATTCTATGATTATATTAATATCTAGAGAATATTAATATCTAACCCATGATTGATTAATCAGAATGTCTTCTTATTTAAAACCCCTTAAACCGCATTATCGTTCTATGAATTCTACTATTGGGTTTAACCCTGATCAAAAGGATTTATGTTGTCTTATCTCTAAGATTATGCACAACTCCTTCCCATTATGCGGATATATTCATACATAGGATTTCTCGAACTACATGCATAAAATTAGATAATATAAATTAATACTCCAGAAATATTAATTTAGAGAAAATAAAAGCACACATAACTGGAACATAAAGAATTGAGAATCATATAACTCAATTAAAATTAAGAATTTGACTACACAATTCTCTTAGGGCTTATCAATATCTAAACAAATAAACCACTTAATCATCATGTTCAAAAATAAACAAAGTAATGTAATTTAATCTCTTAGATCTTGCCCTCTTAACTCTTTAGATGATTTTACTTTTTGAAAATCCTAGAATGCTCTTCTCTCTATTCTGAAATTATGAGGAGTGTTGTAATATATCTATTTATGACCCTAGTCTTCAAATCTTTCTAAAATTGGAATTTTTACTATTCATAATTGTAAACATACCCATTAACATGATTGTGCACTACAATTGTGTATCATTTTGGCTCAAATTGCAATAGTTCTTGACTTCTGGATAAACACAAGCAAGAGCACAGTCATGGTCTTGACCATGTTTCTCTCTAAGCTCTATACATTAAGGAACACAATTGGAAACATAGGTTTGTTTCTTCAAAACTGATCTACCAATATGTACATAACCAATAACATATCCAATTCAATTAACTCCAAATCCTTCAAAACTTTTTAGAATCCATTTCTTTTCATCCAAATTTGCTTACAAAGGCCTAAAAATCAAAATATAAGAAAATTAAGTACCAAAATCATTCAAAACACCCATGAAATTTATAAGACCATTATGAAAAAAATCAATGACAAAATAAGTGCAATTAAGCACTAATCAAACTTCCCCATACTTAAACTTATGCTTGCCCTCAAGCAAAACACATATCCTAAAAACTCTTAAGGACAACAATTAACCTATCACACCATTACATAAAAATTTAACCATACACTGCACACAATCTTTTCAAAACTTAAGAGATTATACTCTTCTATCAATTTGCATAAAAAAATTGTGAAATTTTAACTTTTAATTTAGCAAACTTTCCTACATAACCTTACTTAATCACAGTCAATTCCCTTAAAAAACTAAAGTATTAGATACCATACTAGGTACTAGAGACCATACTAGAGTCTAATAGTTAATTTATATAAACTAAAGTTGTATCACATCATTTAAACTAAGATTTACAAACTTGAGATCAGGTTTAACATGTATTAATCAAGTGAGTGTCACCTATATTTTTTACACTTAGCTAAAATGTATACACTCCCCTTTTCCATCTCACTAAGCACCATAAATTAAAGTAAAGGCAAGTTACATCCACTCATACCCTAATTATTTCCTTAATATTAATTTCATTGGAAGGTGCTTATATATATATATAAATATATATACCCTAAGAGACTACAGGATTGCTAGGGGGCACTTTCGGAAGAGTGGTACCAATTGCTAAGACTAGCGTTTATGGCTACCTAGCTTAACTAACTAGTCAATAGCTAGTGTAAGAGATGAGTAATAACATTGTGGAAAAATTTTAAAATATCCAAGTACGTGGTGTTGTCTTGCTAATCACACGAAATACCAGCTAAGGGTATTTCCTTAGGACCAGTAGCCCGCAGTGACTAGTTTCCAGCCGATATACTCTAGATATTTAAAATACCAACATTAAGTAGTAAACATAAACAATTCTCTAAAGGCGATTGAACCAGCCAAGGAGAGGAAATATATGTAAACTGCAAAATTAAATTGCAAAAGAACTTAACCACCACAGGCAGTAGAGCCAAGACTAGTGGGGCTTTGTTCTTTAAAATAAATAAGTAAATAAACAAATATAAACTGCAAAATTAAATTGGAAAAGAACGTAACCACCATAGGCGGTGGAGCCAAAACTAGTGAGGTTTGTTCTTTAAAATAAATAAGTAAATAAACAAATATTTACTTCATTAATCCTTAAAATAAGGAACATTAGTGTGTAGACAGAAACAAACAATACATTCAAGAAGAAAGGGGATAAGGAAGTATGTATGAGAGAGATGGAGAGACAGAAAGGATGGAAGAAGATTGAGTGAAGTGTTAGTAAAGCAAAGAGAAGAGGATATACCTAAGTATGTTTGCATACTTAGGGCCTATGGTTCATCAACCATAGAGGATAGACACCTGTTAGTGTTTGGGAGAAAGAGAGAGAGAGAGGTTAGGAAGAATGATCAGAAGATGATCGGAGGTAGAGGAGAAGAGGGCTTAGTAAAGAAGAAGGAAGGTTAAGTGTGTTTGTGCTCAAAGGGTTATAGGCTACTATAAAACATCGATGCCTTCTGAATGAGATGGCCTCTTTCTTTTGTAGACCTAATATTTTACTGTTTCTACGGTAAAGGTGCTTTTTACTGTAGTGCACAGTACTTTGTCGGGAATATTACTGTTTCAACAGTAATTCCTAGAGAATTTTATGTGGAAAAGTACCACCTATCTTTCAAACCATAAAAGATGGTTTGTTCATTCCGGCTTTGGGGATGACCCCACGGGACATTGTTCCGTAGATGATAGAGGTATACACATACAACATTATTCCGTATAAATACAGAGAAAATACAAAAAATAGTACAGCATCTAATACTGTACTACATTCTACGTACTTTGTTACAAGTGTAACAAAGCACTTACATTTGACCCTACGGACTCCCTAAGTTGACGTCGTAGTAGTAATCTTCATTGCTCTAAAGTCCTCCTAATGTTGAGGCGAAAGAGGCATCTTCATTAGACCTCATTTCATCATCAGACTTCTTTAATTGTGCCAAGGAAGATTCCAAAACTTGCTTCATTTCTTCTGGATTCTATGCTTTGGCCATGGACGACATTAGGAAACCCCTATCGTAGAGGAATGGGGTTTAGGCATTGCCTTGGGCAAGGCGTTTCTACTTGGTCAGCCATTGATCGATTGCTGACTCTATTACCTAGTCCCACATCTTGAAACCGTCCCACCATTTGACCTTGAATCTCTTGGAGAGGACTGGTGTCTGGGTGCATTGGTCAGGCTTGTAACCGAAGAACCAAGTCATTACCCATGATATACCAATGTGTATGTAGTATAACATGGTTTGGTCAAACATATACTCATGAGCATCAGGCTCATAAGTCTTTAGGAAAAGATTGAATCCTTTCTTGGCATTTTCATGGACAATTTCTTCAATTACCCTAAATTCATCCCACCAGTGTGCGAACTAGTTGGGAAGGCTCTTTGTTGAACATTTATCAAAAAAGATCAACCAAGTATGTGACCTTTTCTGATTCATTCGAAGGAAAGCATTGAAAACCAAGCCTGCTTATAATCATAATAATTATAAACAATTAGGTGAGGTACCAGAGGTTTTAGAGGATTAACTCTAAACTTCTAGTTATCAAAGGGTTTACCAGGCCAATCCAAAAGGTTAATGACCTTATGAATTCTGGCAGTTGAGTAAGAAATTACTCCATTGTTTTCAAAATGTTTAATTGAAATAGATTCTGTCTCAATTAAAATTCTTTCATAATATTCCATATTTATCAAATGATCATATGGAATATAGAAAACACTTTCAGGAAATATTTTCCTGGCAAAATCATAAGGATCCTTTTCATGCATCCCTTTCTCAACGAAGAAGACATACTTGAAAATATCCTTAACATACCATTTTTGAAAAAAAAAATTGAGGGACTAATGCCTTCGAGGAAGACGCCACCTAAGTAATATGAACATTACTTGATGATTTTTTAATCATCTTGCTGCGATCTTTCATAAGTAACCGTGAACCTAAAGCATTGGTAATAGCCTTAATGAGTTCAGGCGTTATTACCACATTGGTGTTTAAACTCTCATTGCCCTCTCTAGGTTGCTTCATTGGTTTGGATGACGTGGTTGATTGCTCATTCAATTCCTTAATAGTCAAGGGTGCATTAGGTTTTAGAGTCGTAGTAGCAAGCCACGACCAGACATGTAAGTTCCTTACGGGGGACTTCCTTCTCCTTTCCCTTTCCTTGTTTGGGAGACATCTCCCTACAGGAATTCACAGGTCAGGAAATCAAGAAGAGAATTAGATGTTCCTTTGATATGCTGGATATCAAAATCAAAACAAGATAAAATAGCTTGCCATCTAGCAAAAATCTGTTTTGAAGCTAAATTGTGAACATCTTTTTCTAAAACATTTTTGGCTGCTGAGCAGTCAATTCTTAAAAGAAATTTTTGATTTAACAATTTTCCTTGAAATTTTGAAATCGTTAAAACAATAGCTAAAATTTCTTTTTTAATTGTTGAATAATTCAACTGACATTGGTTCCAGTGTTTAGACACATACTGGACAACATTTTCATGACCATTGTTGGATTTTTGTTTTAAGATTCCGCCAAATCCTATATCAAATGCATCAGTCTCTACTATCTTTGGTAAGGATCGATCTGCTAAGTGGATGTAAGGGATTTCCTTAATCCTTTGCTTGATTTGCCTAACTACTTCTCAGTGTTCTTCAGATCATTCTGGTGGATTTCTCTTGAGTCTATTATGTAGAGGCTTGCACAAAACATTGAGATTCCTAAAGAAATCTGCTACATAGTTTAAGCTACCTAAGAATCACTGGAGTTGGGTTTTATCCAGAATTCTATCAAGAAACTTAGAAGCAAATTCTATGGATCTCTAAATTGGTGTAATTGTTCCATTGTGAATATCGAAACCTAAGAGCCTAATCCTAGTCTGAAATAAGAATATCTTAGATGGCGATACTACTAATCCATTGGTTTTGACTTTCTGGATGAAAGCCCTAACATGTTTGAAATGTTGATCTATATTTGGTAAGAAGATCAACACATCATCAACGTAGACAATTACAAAATCTAAATTGTTAAAGATTTCGTTCATTATTCTCTAAAATTTAGAGGGTGCATTCTTTAATCCAAAAGGCATGACACTCCATTCATATTGTCCAAAAGGGATAGTGAATGCCATTTTGTACCTATCGGGCTCTTTGATCTGGACTTGCCAAAATCCAGATTTCATGTCGAACTTGGAGAATACTTTGGCATTATGTATTCTACCAAGCAGATCTTTCTTATTTGGTATAGGATACCTAATCTATTTTAGGATATTGTTAAGAGGCTTGTAATTAATTACCAGTCTTGGTACACCTCTTCCAATTTCTGCATTTTTGTTAATGTAAAAAGCAGATCAAATCTAAGGTGACTTGGATTTGCGAATTAGCTTTTTTGCTAACAAGTCATTGATTTCCTTCTTACAGTGTTCAAGAACACTGCTGTTCATTTGTGAAGGTCGAGCCTTCGTAGGTATGCTCTTTTCATCGAAATTACCTTCATAAGGTAATCCGACTAAGTGGGATTTCCTATCCCAAAATGCGTTTGGTAAAGTGGAACAGATTGTTTTTTTGATCTCACTTTCTATTTGCGAAATCCTTTCCTTAACAGGATTTCTGTTGATTTAATCTTCAATTCTATCAAGTTTCAAATCATCACTTAAGAAGGGTAGTTGCTCCTCCTTGGCTTTAATCAAATAGTTTAACTCAAAAACTAAGTTCTGTTTGAGCATGTCTATCATTTTGGTTTTTGGTTTCGAAACAAAGTTAAAACAAACAACTTGTCCGAGATAATTTGTTTCAATCCCATCATTGGTAACCTGGAAAGGTTGGATTAGGTTGATAAAGGGTGTTCCTAAGATGCCATTCTACTTCAAATTTTTAACTAAGATGAAGCTAGTATTGTAGGACACATTTCCTTTAACAACTTCTGCATTGGGTAATTTGAAACTAATGTTTAATTTGTTACCAGAAGCAAAGCTTAGAGATTAGGTTGTTTTTTCAAAATATTTAGTAAGAATTAACCCCTCTCTAATGGAATTTAAATCTGCATCAGTATCAAATAGAGTAGTAGTTTCTAGGATAAATTCTTCTTTTATCCTAATGGTAATTGGAATTGCCCATTTTCTAGTAGTGACTTCTACTAGTTACATTAAGTATTCTGGATTAAGTTCTTTTCCAGATACTTTATTAGATTCAGAAGAACTTCCATATTCAGCCTCTTCATCTGAATATTTCATTCTGGACATTTTGAACTCAAAGAATTCTTTTTGCAACATATGTTGCATCAATTTTAATTCTTTCATTTCTTCTTTTTAGGAATTGATTTCCCTTTGAAGATCACTAAGCGTAATTGGCTTATGACCTTTGGATTTGCCTCTGTTAAGGACTTCATTCAGGTTGTAAGTTAAATTGTTAGAAATTAAGGAAGTAGGTTTGGCTCCTTCCAACCATCTCAATTTATGGGAATCAGACATTGAATCTAACTTAAGAAGAAATTCTTCTTCTTCCTTGATACGAACCACACCCATGTGTGACGAAACCCAATACCGATACGTTCGGAATTACAACCCAAGATGCTAAATAATCAAAGTGGAACTGCGACCTGTTGCCTATAGACGAGGCAAGAACCTTGGTATGTTCAGTTGACGCCACAATCGGGATGAAAGACTAATTGATAAGTCTGGTTGAAAGCCACGGAAGAAATCCGATAAGTTCAAGAGAAGTTCTTTAGAGAACCAAGAGAGGAATTCTCTCAAAATGTGTTATTCAATGTTGTATGAATGTTCTATGTTCTGTTTTCCAACCCTAGCAGCTTATATTAGGGTTTACAACTCATAATAACAAAAGCCCAAAATGACATAACATCATAAAGTCGCGAAAAAAAAAAAAACAAATAGGCAATGAAAGCCGGCGGCGTAGGATGTGGCGTAGTAGCTGGCGTAGGATGTACGCCGGGTATATAGGCGGTAGCGTAGTATGCTGGCGTAGTCCCTCTGTCGCGTGCTAATGGCAATGCCGGTTTAAGGCCGACAACATTTAAGCCTGCGTTATCAAAGCCGGCAGCTTTGATCTCATTGAATGACTTGTACAAATGCAAGGTCATTCTCATGGTTGCTCCACTGTTTTCTGACTCTTTAGATCTCCTTTATCAGCCCGTTCAGTGCTTCCTTGAATCCTTTCGCTCGAGTTCGTGTGATCGGTCCAAGTGGCACTTCAAGAGGATCCACATTCCACTTTCTAGCTTGGCTCCCATCATGGCTCTCATCATTCCCCTCCTCTTGAAAAGGATTTATCCTTAAATTGTCGCCTACATCAAAAGGACTCAGATTAGTAACATTAAAAGTAGCACTTACTTGATACTCACTTGGCAAATCTGTCTTGTAGGCATTATCATTAATGCGCTCAAGAATTTGAAATAGACTATCGCCTCTAGGATGTAATTTAGATCGACACTGTACAGGAAACCGCTCTTTATGCATGTGAACCCAAACCCAGTCTCCAGGTTCAAAGACATCTTGTCAACAACCCTTGTTAGTTTGTTTCACATACTACTCTAATCTTCACTCAATGTTTAGCCTTACCTTCTCATGGATCTGTTTAACAAATTCTACTTTTTTCTTACCATCTAGATTAACATACTCAAAAATAGGCAGAGGTGATAAATCCAAAGGAGTTAGTGGATTAAAACCATACACAATTTCAAAAGGAGTAAACTTAGTAGTAGAATGCATTGTGTGATTATAGGCAAGTTCAACATACGGCAAACAATCCTCCCAACTTTTAATGTTCTTTTTAATGACTGCCCTTAACAAAGTAGATAAAGTTCGATTTACTACCTTAGTTTGACCATCAGTTTGTGGATGACAAGTAGTAGAAAACAATAGCTTAGTTCCTAACTCAGCCTACAGGGTCTTCTAGAAGTAGCTCAAGAACTTAGCATTTCGATCCAATACGATTGTTCTAGGCATACCATGCAATCTCATAACTTCCCTAAAGAACAAATTAGCAATATTGCAAACATCATCTGTTTTGTGGCAAGGAATGAAATGTGCCATCTTAGAAAACCTATCCACGACAACAAAAATAAAGTCTCGACCATACCTAGACCTAGGTAATCCTAACACAAAATCCATTGAAATATCTACCCAAGGCTCATTGATGAGATCCATGATGAGAGTCAAGCCGGAAGAAGGAATGTGGATCCTCTTGAAGTGCCGCCTGGACCGATCACAAGAAATCGAGCGAAACGATTCAAGGAAGCACTTAACGGGTTGATAAAGGATGTCCATGAAGCCGGAAAGGATTGGAGCAATCATGAAGTTGGAATGGATTGGAACAACCATGGGAAGACCCTTGCTCTTGTACAAGCTACACCGGACACGGGATGAAGAGGGCGTGTATTTTCAAGGCACGGCTGTGTAGGAATCTCAAGATTGCACAGAATCATACACGGCTAGACACACGGCTAAAAGACACGGCCGTGTATGGAGTCAAGCAAATCCACAGAAAGATACACGACCAGAAGTACACGGTCGTGTATGTTGCCAGAATGTGCACAGAAAGGTACACGACTAAAGTACACGGTCGTGTATCCCCTGCCAGCCAACATGTTTTGTTTTGTTATTTTTACGCACTTATTGAAGTGACGTCGTTTTGGGCTTGTATTTTCACGAATTGTAACCCTAGTATAAAAGCTCCTAGGGTTTAGAACAACATAGAACATACATTTTAGAACATTGAAAACACTTTTGAGAGGCTCCTCTCTTGGTTCTTCAAGAACTAACTCGAACTTATCGGATTAATTTCTGTGGCGTTCATCCCGACTTATCAATCGGTCTTTCATCCCGATTGTGGCGTCTTCAAATTATACCAAGGTTCTTGTCTCACTTATAGACAACGGGTCGCGGTTTCCACGTGGGGGTGTTTGGGCGTCTTAGGTAACGAATTCCGAACGTATTAGTATTGGGTTTCGTCACAAGTTGGCGTGGTTCGTATCAGTTTGGTATCAGAGCTTAGGTTTGTCAAAACATCAAGTTCAGCTTGAGGAAGGTAACATCAAAACCCTAACTCCAATCGTTTATATCAATTATCGTATTTAATTTCCTAGTATTAATTGTCCATTGAAAGTGTAGTATGTACTAGTCGATTTGTTACAAAAAAAAAAAGGAATAATCACAACACAAAAAAAAAAAGAGAGAAGAAAAGAGAAACGTGATCAAGAGCAACAACAAAGACAAAAAAAATAATAATAAATTCGGATAGAAAAAAAGAGGAAAAATTTACGAACCCTAGAGTTGATTTTGATTTCTACGGAAGGGAATTGGTGTAGTTTGGGTTAGTTCTAAGAGAATTGAGAAGAGGAATTGGCGAGTTGATATCATCATTGTTTGTGAGAATACACGAGTGACTGTGTGATATCATCATTTGAGCGAAACACGTAAGGGAGTATATTGAGAGGTTTAATCATATATATATATTTGTGTTAGTACTAATCTTTTCGGCAGGAACTATGTCGAGGCAACAATCTCCTGAAGGTGAGAGGGGAAGGTTTGATGCTAGATTAGTAATTGAGGCGTTGAGGGGTGAAATGAAGAGAATGTTTCAGGAGGGAATGGAGCAAATTCATGAGACGGTAGAGCAAAGACTAGAGCAATCCACTAACGTATTCCAAGGGCATAAGAGGGAGAGTCGTTCTAGGAGGGTACAAAAGGGTGGAGATGAAATGTCGGATGATGACTTTGATGAGCCTTCTATCGGGAGTTATAGAGGATATAGTGGTCGGAATAGAGGAACTAGGGATTGGGAAGATAGAGGAGATAGGAATAGAGAGGATGATCAATTGAGTAGCATAAAGTTGAAGATTCCTCCTTTCCAAGGGAAGAATGATCCCGAGGCATACTTAGAGTGGGAGAAGAAGGTAGAGATGGTGTTTGATTGTCATAACTATACTGGGAGAAAGAAAGTGAAACTTGCTGCCATTGAGTTTTCGGATTATGCTATAGTGTGATGGGATCAATTAATGTTGAATAGAAGAAAGAATGGCTAGCCACCTATTGAGTCTTGGGAAGAGATGAAAAGGGTGATGAAGAAGCAGTTTGTGCCTGCGTATCACTATCGTGAATTGCACAACAAATTGCAAACTCTTAGGTAGGGAAGCCGAAGTGTAGATGAGTATTTCAAGGAGATGGAAGTCACTACGATTAGAGCGAAAGTAGAGGAGGATAGAGAGGCTGCCATGGCTAGATTTCTTGCTGGGTTGAATAGAGAAATCCAAAATGTTGTTGAATTGCAACATTATGTAGAATTGGAGGATATGGTCCATATGGCTATAAAGGTTGAGAACCGGCACAAAAGGAAAGGCAGTAGTAATGCACGGTTTCAACAGGGTACTGGTTCATCCAATTGGAAGACCAACCAATGGAAAAAGGAAGAAAAGCCTTTACCCACTAAACCAAAAGGAGAGTAGAGGCAAGCAGGTTCTACTCCTGGTAATCAAGGTAACCCTGATTCTTCTACTTCTAGAAATCGTGACATTAGATGCTTTAAATGCCAAGGTAGAGGCCATATTGCTAGTCAATGTCCAAATAGGCGTGTGATGATTTTGCGTGATGATGGTGAGTATGAGACTGAGGGGGGTAGTGAAGAAGATGATATGCCTCCATTAGAGGATACTAGTGATGATGAGGAGCTTGCAATAGGGAGGTTAGTGGCAGTAGTGAAGCGAGCTTTGAATGTGCAGGTGAAGGAAGAAGAGGAGGTGCAAAGGGAGAATATATTTCATACTAGATGTTATTTAGGAGATCATATTTGCAGCTTGATTATTGATAGAGGAAGTTGCACCAATGTAGTGAGTAATTTTATTGTTGAGAGGCTAGGGCTCAAAACTGTTAGACACCCTAGTCCATATAAGTTGAAGTGGTTGAATGATAGTGGTGAGACTAAGGTGACTAAGCAAGCCTTGATTGGTTATCACATTGGTAGGTATGAGGATGAGATGTTATGCAATGTAGTGCCAATGCAAGCATGTCATGTGTTGTTGGGTAGGCCATGGCAATTTGATAGGAAGGTTGTTCATGATGGCTTTTCTAATAAGTATACGCTTGTTCACCAAAGGAAAAGCTTTAATCTTAAAACTTTAACACCTAAACAGGTGTATGAGGATCAGTTGCAGCTACAACAGTCATTTGCAAAAAATAAGGTGAGTGAAAAGTAGAGGGAGAGTGAGAGAGCAAAAGCCAATGAGAAAGAAAAGGAATACAAAAGTCAATATCAAAAGGAAAAAGAGAGGAAGGCTGGAAAGAGTGTGAGAGACCAAGTTGAAGGGGGATCAACTTTGGTGTTGAGTGAAAAGGAGAGTGCAGCCTTGCAAAAGGAGAGTTGTGTGGCAAGAGCGAGTGTAGTAAGGAGAGCGTTAGTGATGAGGCAACCTATGTTGTTGCTGGTTTTTAAAGAAATATGTTTGAGTACTAACGGACTATCTAACTCTTTGCCTAGTGTGGTTGTGTCTATTGTGCAAGACTTTGAAGATCTCTTCCTTGAGGAGATTCCAAAGGGATTACCACCTACTCATGGTATTGAGCACCAGATTGACCTTGTACCCGGAGCATCGATTCCAAACAAGTCAGCTTATAGGAGCAATCCGGAGGAGACAAAGGAACTCCAAAGGCAGGTCGATGAATTAATGGAGAAGGGGTACGTGAGAGAAAGCATGAGTCCATGTGCAGTGCCTGTGATTTTGGTGCCTAAGAAGGATGGGTCATGGAGAATGTGTGTTGACTGCCGTGCCATCAACAACATTACGGTAAAGTATCGTCATCCCATTCCTCGCTTAGATGACATGTTAGATGAGTTACATGGGTCTAGTGTCTTTTCCAAAATTGATCTGAAAAGTGGATATCACCAAATTAGAATGAAAGAAGGTGATGAATGGAAAACCGCATTCAAAACAAAATATGGATTGTATGAATGGTTAGTAATGCCTTTTGGTTTAACTAACGCACCTAGTACTTTTATGAGACTCATGAACCATGTTTTGAGGACTTATTGGAAAATTTGTGGTTGTCTATTTTGATGATATTTGATAGAGCCATTTTATACTTAATCTTTATAGTATAAATTGTGCTAATTCATTATTGATTTTATAGAAATCATAGGGAGATGGTACTTAATTCTATTATGGTGATAAATCAGGTTAAATGGAGTCAAGGGTGCCAATTCAAGTAAATTAGAGAAGTCATCTACAACTTGGTTCAAAGACAAGGATTTACACCGCCGGAGGGAAGTACATGGGCGTGTAATTGAAGTGCATGGCCATGTACTTGGTTTTGAATCAACAGGAAGATACATGGTTAAAGTACATGGCCATGTATCTGCCTAGGGGGAAGCACGGTTTAAGGCACGGCCATGGTGCAAACCGTGTTACACACTGGACAAGAAGGCGGAAATGTGGACTTTCAACAGAGAGAGACACGGCTTAGGGCACAGCCGTGGTGGAAGCCGTGGGAGAAACCGTGCTTGGAGCCGTGGTGGAAGCTAGACGTGCTAAGGAGAAGAAATTGTGGAACTTTGACAGAGGATGACACGGTTGAAAATCTAGCCGTGGGTGGAGCCATGGTATACACTGGACACGGAAGATGATACGTGAATTATGAACAGAGGAAGGCACGGCTTGACCCACGGCCGTGTGGTAGGGGGTGCCAGGCAGACGAAGATTCACTTCTCAAAATCTACTTGGAAAAGGAAAGATATTTTCGTATCTTGCTAGCAAAAGATCACATGCCATCCCTCTAACAATATAAATAGAACCAACCCTAGAGGGTGAGGGCAACTTCTAAATCTTTTAATCTGGAATCTTTGGATTATCTTGGAGGCAGAGCAGGCAACCGGGTTCATCATGTCTCTACTTTTTATTTTCGTTTTATTGATGAACATGAGTAGCTAAGCTACTTTTCTAGCCAAAGGGTCATAGATGTTTAATTCTCCGCGAATTGTGTGGTCTAATTGACTTATATTTAATCTATTCGTTGTTTTCGGATATTCATATATCTTCTGATCGTTTTGTTATTATTATCTTTGTTGATTGGTACGAATAGAGCTCTTCTACTCAATTAGCAAGTTAATATATTGTCAACTAGCACGTCAAATCCGTAATTGTTTGATTATTCTAGTCTCAGTGACACAATAACATGTTTGATTATAAAATAGATGATCGAATTCATGTTATGGAGGTGTGTGATCATGTTTAAATAGGTTATCTTATAATCTACTGGCATGAATTGTTGGTCTCTCTAGTTTTTAATGCTATTGGTAGATTAAATCCTAAGCGCTTGTTTGGGGTTGTCTAATCGATAAGAGAAATAATCAAAGAGCTTCTCTTGGTTATCGAGGAAGTACGGAGAGATAGGTTGTTAGAGCTTGTTAATAACCATAACTAGTTTATCTAGGAATAAGGATAGAAAACATTTGCATCGATGATCAATTCCTTGAATTAAACTATCTTGATTCCTTTGGCTAGGCTTTTATCAATATACGATTCTATTATCTTGCTTCGACTTTATTTTGATTCATAAACAAACCCCCCCTCGTGTTCTTTTCATCTTTATGCCCTTTGAATAGAAATATCTTTAACCAATCCCTGTGGATTCGACCCTACTCACCACTATATGCAAATCATATAATTGTCTAGGAGTAGGTTTTATTTTTGTTGGATTCGACACCCATCAAATTTTTGGCACCGTTGCCGGGGATTGGTGTCAAATTTATTTCTATTCTTGTATGACTCGTTCTTCTCAGACAGGTGAACTAACTTATAATCCGGAGATTGAGAAGACTCTAAAGAGGTTGCGACAAGAAGCTAGATCATCCACTAGACTGAACTTAGCATCGGATTTGTCTGATTCATCCCTTGATTCAGAAAAAGAAGACGATATGGCAAATCCCAAGAGAACCTTAAGGGAGTTGGCTGCGCCAAATGTAAATCAACAACCACTTTGTATTCACTATCTCGAACTAGCTATTGAATTCGAGTTGAAATCTGGGTTGATACATCTGCTACCCACCTTTCATGGTCTTGAGAATGAAGATCCTCATAAGCATTTGAAAGAGTTTCATATAGTGTGTTCTAGTATGAGGCCGCAAGGGATAACCGACGATCAAATCAAGCTACGTGCTTTCCCGTTTTCTTTAAGTACTAAAGCTAAAGATTGGTTGTTTTATTTGCCTCCAGGTTCTATCACCACTTGGACAGATATGGTGAGACTCTTTTTGGACAAATTCTTCCCCGCATCCAGAGCCGCTGGTATAAGAAGAGAAATTTGTGGTATAAAACAAAGGGACACCGAGACTCTTCATGAGTATTGGGAGAGGTCCAAGCAACTGTGTGCAAGCTGCCCACAACATGGGATATCTGAACTCCTCATCCAATATTTTTACGAAGGCCTACTTCCGATGGAGAGGAAGATGATGGATGCTGCAAGTGGAGGCGCTATAGTAAACAAAACCCCTGGTCAAGCTAGGGAATTGATCTCCATTATAGCTGCCAATTCGCAACAATTTGGGTATAGGCATGATACATCTTCAAGGAAGGTAAATGAGGTAAGCGTGTCTAACCTTGAACATCAAATTTCTAATCTAACCTCCCTTGTGCAACAGCTAGCTCTTGGAAAAACACAGCAGGTGAAGGCTTGTGGAATTTGTGCTGCTCCTAATCATCCGATCGACATGTGCCCTACATTGCAAGATGACAACCATGAACACGCCAATGCTGTAGGCGGATTTCCAGGACAGCCGCAGAGGAAGTATGATCCCTATTCAAATACTTACAATCCCGGATGGAGGGATCATCCTAACTTCTGATATGGCAATAACCCTCAACATTTCCAACAATTCCAGCCTAATCCATCACACCAAGTACCCCAAGCTCCTTCCACCTCAGGTATGTCTCTTGAGAACATTGTTAAGTCTCTTGCTATTAATACAAAACAATTTCAGGAGGAAACAAAGTAGAGCATTCTAAACTTGGAGAATCAGGTAAGCCAACTTGCTTCTGCTGTAAATAGGTTAGAAACTCAAGGTAAGTTACCTTCTCAGACTATCACAAATCCGAAGCAAAGGGTTAATGCAATTACCTTGAGGAGTGGAACAGCATTGCAGGGAGCAAATAAGAAAGGACACCCATCTACTCTTGGGGAGGAGACTAAGCAAGAAATTTCAACTCCGAGCCAACAGGATAACCAGATTAGCAAGTCTCTAGTTGAGCCATCAAAGGTCACATTGATACCACCTCCTTTCCCCTCCAGATTGGCGAAATCCAAGAATGAAGCGGAAGAAAAAGAGATTCTGGAAACTTTTCGCAAAGTCGAGGTAAATATTCCTTTACTTGATGCAATTAAGCAAATACCGCGCTATGCTAGATTTCTCAAAGACTTATGCACTAACAAAAGGAAGCTGAAAGGCAATGAAAAGATTAGTGTGAGTGAAAATGTTTTAGCTATTATTCAGAAGAAGCTTCCTCCTAAATGCAAGGATCCAAGTATGTTTACTATTCCTTGCAAAATAGGTAATCTTGGAATCGCTAAAGCCATGTGTGATTTAGGAGCTTCTATTAATGTCATGCCTATGTCTGTTTATCAACGTTTAAATGTTGGTCCCTTAAAGGAAACGGGTGTCATTGTTCAACTTGCTGGCAGGTCCAATGTTTATCCTAAGGGAGTTTTAGAGGATGTTTTAGTTCAAGTCAATGGGTTGGTTTTTCCTGCTGATTTTTATGTGCTTGACATGGATGATAGTGATTCTCATACTTCATCACTAATATTATTAGAGCGACCATTCCTTAAGACTTCTAAAACGAAAATTGATGTAAATGATGGCACCCTCACTATGGAATTTGATGGTGAAGTGATTAAATTTAACATTTATGATGCCATGAAACATCCTAGCGATATCTCCACTGTTTTTGTTGTGGATGTTATTAACCCATCACCACAGGCACCCAAGCTGGAATCAAAATCCTTATCCGAACATCTAGCTAGGAACATCTAGCCAAAGACGTTAAAGAAAGGCGCTTCATGGGAGGTAACCCATGTCAAAATTTTTTTTTTTTCAATTTTTAGTTTTATTTTGCTTTTGTTTTAGTTTAGTTTTGTTTTGATTTTCGTGTAGTTTTGAACTCTTTGGATCAGCTGCAGCAAGGATACACATAATCATATGACACTTTCCAGAGCTTATGGGGAGAACTCCAATACCAGGGAAGTACTAGTATTTCCTTTCTCTTATCCTCTAATGTTCCTTGAGTTGTTCATTCCTCTTTCATTGTGCTGAATTTGGAGCAGTGAGGACACTGTTCAAGCTAAGTGTGGGGGAGAGGATAATAAAATATAGAGAATAGAGAACTAACTTATACTTTGAATGTTTTTCCTTAAGCAATTTTAAGCCAAATTTTTTTCAAAATTATCATGAAATCTGGAGATTGTACTAAATATTGTAATAAGCATCTACAACATGTGAAATTGACTTGTTTAAATGTTTTACTCACCCACTGCTGTGATTAGAATACATGGTTAAAATTAAGTAGTGAAATCTTTAAGAAACAAATTTACCTTGTATTTAGCTTTGGAATTGGAAGTCTAAGAGTAAGTTGAGTCCCTAAGTGAAAAATAAACAAGTTTACTTCTAGGTTATATTAGCTATTGTATACTCTTTGAAGTTTTTTGTAAAGCAATCATAACACTTAGTGAAAAAAAAAAAAAAAGAATCAAGCATAGCCATTACTCCAATGATTCAACTAATTGAGTTAAGAGTATTCAAACTTGAATGTTAGAGTGAGGAAGAGTCCGTAGGGGTATCTCAAAACTCGGTCACTTGAGTGATGAGCTCGGGATGTTGTCGACTCAATGAACTCACTATAACAATAAGGGCGAAAAAGGCAAAAGTTCATGAAAAGAAGCGGGCAAAAACCCGTCAAAATAGATGCTTGAATAAATCAAAAGAACATGAATGTAAACATTCATTGAATAAAACAAAGATGTATAAAAGGGAGAATATCTAGCAAAGAGCTTATACCATATGCTTTTACTTTATACTGCAAGGATTATATGCTTGATAATATCCAATGAAGTTTAATTGGGTGTTTTTCCTTAGTGGATGAAGTATTTACTTTTGGAATAAAAATTCTTTTGCTAAACATGAGGATTAAAGTTTTTTTTGTTTAGATTAGCTATTAAATTTTGTCCATGGTAATTTGATCACAGGAAACCAGTTTGGTTGAAGTAGTAGACATTAAAATTACAAGTCATGAATTACAAATGAATAGATGCTTGGAATGATGAAAAGAAAGTTTGTATAATCTATGATAGATTTCTCAATTGATTTGATTCAATTGCTTGAGGACAAGCAAGAGTTTAAGTGTGGGGGAATTTGATAGAGCCATTTTATACTTAATCTTTATAGTATAAATTGTGCTAATTCATTATTGATTTTATAGAAATCATAAGGAGATGGTACTTAATTCTATTATGGTGATAAACCAGGTTAAATGGAGTCAAGGGTGCCAATTCAAGTAAATTAGAGAAGTCATCTACAACTTGGTTCAAAGACAAGGATTTACACCGCCGGAGGGAAGTACATAGGCGTGTAATTGAACTACACGGCTGTATACTTAGTTTTGAATCAATAAGAAGATACACGGTTGAAGTACACGGTCGTGTATCTGCCGAGGGGGAAGCACGGTTTGAGGCACGGTCATGGTGCAAACCGTGTTACACACTGGACAAGAAGGCGGAAATGTGGACTTTCAATAGAGAGAGACACGGCTTAGGGCACGGCCGTGGTGGAAGCCGTCGGAGAAACCGTGCTTAGAGCCGTGGTGGAAGCTAGACGTGCCAAGGAGAAGAAATTGTGGAACTTTGACAGAGGATGACACGGTTGAAAATCTAGCCGTGGGTGGAGCCATGGTATACACTGGACACGGAAGATGATACGTGAATTATGAACAGAGGAAGGCACGGCTTGACCCACGGCCGTGTGGTAGGGGGTGCCAGGCAGACGAAGATTCACTTCTCGAAATCTACTTGGAAAAGGAAAGATATTTTCGTATCTTGCTAGCAAAAGATCACATGCCATCCCTCTAACAATATAAATAGAACCAACCCTAGAGGGTGAGGGCAACTTTTGAATCTTTTAATCTGGAATCTTTGGATTATCTTAGAGGCAGAGCAGACAACCGGGTTCATCATGTCTCTACTTTTTATTTTCGTTTTTTTGATGAACATGAGTAGCTAAGCTACTTTTCTAGCCAAAGGGTCATAGATGTTTAATTCTCCACGAATTGTGTGGTCTAATTGACTTGTATTTAATCTATTCGTTGTTTTCGGATATTCATATATCTTTTAATCGTTTTGTCAATATTATCTTTGTTGATTGGTACGAATAGAGCTCTTCTACTCAATTAGCAAGTTAATATATTGTCAACTAGCACATCAAATCCGTAATTGTTTGATTATTCTAGTCTCAGTGACACAATAACATGTTTGATTATAAAATAGATGATCGAATTCATGTTATGGAGGTGTGTGATCATGTTTAAATAGGTTATCTTATAATCTACTGGCATGAATTGTTGGTCTCTCTAGTTTTTAATGCTATTGGTAGATTAAATCCTAAGCGCTTGTCTAGGGTTGTCTAATCGATAAGAGAAATAATCAAAGAGCTTCTCTTGGTTATCGAGGAAGTATGGAGAGATAGGTTGTTAGAGCTTGTTAATAACCATAACTAGTTTATCTAGGAATAAGGATAGAAAACATTTGCATCGATGATCAATTCCTTGAATTAAACTATCTTGATTCCTTTAGCTAGGCTTTTATCAATATACGATTATATTATCTTGCTTCGACTTTATTTTGATTCATAAACAAAACCCCCCTCGTTTTCTTTTCATCTTTATGCCCTTTGAATAGAAATTTCTTTAACCAATCCCTGTGGATTCGACCCTACTCACCACTATATGCAAATCATATACTTGTCTAGGAGTCGGTTTTATTTTTGTTGGATTCGACACCCATCAATATTCTTATTTATAGCAAGAGTTTGGAAGATCATATATCTCACTTGAGGGATGTTTTAGAAGTGCTTCGAAAGGAACAATTATATGCTAACCTCAAGAAGTGCACTTTTTGCATAGACAAACTTATGTTTCTTGGTTTTGTTGTAAGTGCATAGGGAATACAAGTTGATGAAGAAAAGGTTCGTGCGATCCAAGAATGGCCTAGTCCAACCAATGTAAGTAATGTGCGGAGTTTCCATGGACTAACGAGTTGTTATAGGAGATTTGTGAAGGATTTCAGCACCATTTCAGTACCACTTACTGAGGTAATTAAGAAGAACATGGGGTTCAGATGGGGAGAGCAACAAGAGAAGGCCTTTCAGACACTAAAAAATAAGCTGACTCAAGCGCCATTACTTGCTTTACCTAACTTTGCTAAAACGTTTAAAATTGAGTGTGATGCTTCAGGATTAAGTTTTGGAGCAGTGCTCATGCAGGAGAGAAGACTAATTGCATTCTTTAGTGAGAAGCTAAGTGGGGCAACCTTGAACTACCCTACTTATGACAAGGAGCTATATGCACTGGTTCGAGCACTGGAGACTTGGCAACACTACCTTTGGCCAAAAGAGTTCATGATCCACACTGATCATGAATCCTTGAAGTACATGAAGGGGCAACACAAGCTGAACAAAAGACATGCTCGTTGGGTGGAGTTCATCGAAACATTTCCATATGTCATCCACTACAAGCAAGGTAAAGAGAATGTCGTTGCTGATGCACTTTCGAGAAGGTATACTCTTATCTCTACTCTTAGTTCTAGACTGCTTGGTTTTGAGCACATTAAGGAGTTATATGCTGCTGATCGAGATTTTTGTGAGGAGTATGTGCAATGTGAGAAGAGTGGGCATGGAAAATTTTATAAACATGAAGGATTCTTGTTTAGGGAAAGTAAACTATGTATTCTACTTTGTTCTTTAAGAGAATTACTTGTGTGGGAGTCTCATGGAGGAGGTTTAATGGCACACTTTGGAGTAGCTAAAACCTTAGGGGTATTGCAGGAACACTTCTATTGCCCTCACATAAAACGAGATGTTGAGAGGATTTGTGAGCGATGTGTCACATGTAAGCAGGCGAAATCTAGAGTCCAACCTCAAGGGCTGTACACCCCACTTCCCATTCCTCATGAGCCTTGGGTAGATATTTCTATGGACTTTGTGTTAGGATTACCCAGGTCTAGACATGGTCGGGATTCTATTTGTGTAGTTGTTGATAGATTCTCCAAAATGGCACATTTCATTCCTTGTCACAAAACGGATGATGCTTATAATATTGCTAATTTATTCTTTAGGGAAGTTGTGCGATTTCATGGTATGCCTAGAACAATTGTATCAGATAGGGATGCTAAGTTCTTGAGCTACTTCTGATAGACCTTGTAGGCTAAGTTAGGAACTAAGTTATTGTTTTCTACTACTTGTCATCCACGGACTGATGGTCAAACTGAGGTAGTGAATCGAACTTTATCTACTTTGTTGAGGGCTGTAATTAAAAAGAATCTTAAAAGTTGGGAGGATTGTTTGCCGCATGTTGAATTTACTTATAACCGTACAGTGCATTCTGCTACTAAATTTACTCCTTTTGAGATTGTGTATGGTTTTAATCTACTAACTCCTTTGGATTTATCACCTTTGCCTATTTCTGAGTATGTTAATCTAGATGGCAAGAAGAAAGCCGAATTTGTTAAACAGATCCATGAGAAGGCAAGGCTGAACATTGAGTGACGAACAGAGCAGTATGTGAAACAAGCCAACAAGGGTCGTCGACAAGCTGTTTTTGAACCTAGAGATTGGGTTTGGGTTCACATGCGCAAAGAGCGGTTTCCCGTGCAGCGTCGATCTAAACTACTTCCTAGAGGCGATGGACCATTTCAAATCATTGAGCTCATCAACGATAATGCATACAAGATAGATTTTCCTGGTGAGTATCAAGTGAGTGCCACATTTAATGTTATTGATCTGAGTCCTTTTGATGTAGGTGATGATTTGAGGACAAATCCTTTTCAAGAGGAGGGGAATGATGAGATCCATGATGAGAGTCAAGCTGGAAGAAGGAATGTGGATCCTCTTGAAGTGCCGCCTGGACCGATCACAAGAAATCTAGCGAAACGATCAAGGAAGCACTTAACGGGTTGATAAAGGATGTCCATGAAGCCGAAAAGGATTGGAGCAATCATGAAGTTGGAATGGATTGGAACAACCATGGAAAGACCCTTGCTCTTGTATAAGCTACACTGGACACGGGATGAAGAGGGCGTGTATTTTCAAGGCACGGCCGTGTAGGAATCTCAAGATTGCACAGAATCATACACGGCCAGACACATGGCTAAAAGACACGGCTGTGTATGGAGTCAAGCAAATCCACAGAAAGATACACGACCAGAAGTACACGGTCGTGTATGTTGCCAGAATGTGCACAGAAAGGTACACGGCCAAAGTACACGGTTGTATACATGGCCGGGTATCCCCTACCGGCCAACATGTTTTGTTTTGTTATTTTTACTCACTTATTGAAGTGACGTCGTTTTGGGCTTGTATTTTCACGAATTGTAACCCTAGTATAAAAGCTCCTAGGGTTTAGAACAACATAGAACATACATTTTAGAACATTGAAAACACTTTTGAGAGGCTCCTCTCTTGGTTCTTCAAGAACTAACTCGAACTTATCGGATTAATTTCCGTGGCGTTCATCCCGACTTATCAATCGGTCTTTCATCCCGATTGTGGCGTCTCCATATTATACGAAGGTTCTTGTCTCGCTTATAGACAACGAGTCATGGTTTCCACATGGGGGTGTTTGGGCGGCTTAGGTAACGAATTCAGAACATATTGGTATTGGGTTTCGTCACAGGTTGGCGTGGTTCGTATCACTCATGAGGAATGGGAAGTGGGGTATAAAGTCCATGAGGTTAGACTCTAGATTTTGCTTGCTTACAACTGACACATTGCTCACAAATCCCCTCAACATCTCGTTTCATGTGAGGCCAATAGAAGTGTTCCTGCAAAACCCCTAAGGTTTTAGGTACTCCAAAATGCCCCATTAAACCTCGTCCATGAGACTCTCTCACTAATAATTCTCTTAAAGAACAACTTAGAATGCAAAGTTTATTCTCCTTAAACAAGAATCCTTCATGCTTATAAAATTTACCATGACCACTCTTCTCATAGCGCATATACTCTTCACAAAAATCTCGATCAGCAGCATACAATTCTTTAATATGCTCAAAACCAAGCAATCTAAAACTAAGAGTAGAGATAAGAGCATACCTTCTAGAAAGTGCATCAGCAACAACATTCTCTTTACCTTGCTTGTAATGGATGACATAGGGAAATGTTTCGATAAACTCCGCTCAACGAGCAAGTCTTTTGTTTAGCTTATGTTGTCCCTTCAAGTACTTCAAGGATTCATGATCAGTGTAGATCACGAACTCTTTTGGCCAAAGATAGTGTTGCCAAGTCTCCAGCACTCGAACCAATGCATATAGCTCCTTGTCATAAGTAGGGTAATTTAAGGTTGCCCCACTTAGCTTCTCACTAAAGAATGCAATTGGTCTTCTCTCCTACATGAGAACTGCTCCAATACCTATTCTTGAAGCATCACACTCAATTTCAAAGGTTTTAGAGAAACCAGGTAAGGCAAGTAATGGCGCATGAGTCAGCTTATTTTTAAGCGTCTGAAAGGCCTTCTCATGTTGATCTCCCCATGTTGTGATTTCTTTTCTTCCCTAGTGTGTCATATCTAGGGTTGAATTGAGATAGTTCTTGGTCAGAATTACTTGTTGTTATTCACGAATTCTTGTGATCATTTGAAGGAATTATCAAATTGATCCAATTCATCTTTAAGGATTTCCTTGATAATGTGATCTTCACTATTGGAAAAGGGATTGTTTTGTTACGGTTTTCTTTTGTCAATTTGAGGATTCATTTGCGTGGATTACATGAAATTAGAGTGTTGTTAGAAGGCATTTTCATTGTGGTATTCTAATTATATCATTGGTTGTTTGAATTTCATCATTTCATCATTAGGGTTCATTTGAAAAGTGTCCTTTGTAGATCCGATTTTGCCTTGACTTGAGATAGTTTTTCTTAAGTCTTTTAGATGTGCTTTTAAGTGTGTTTAGGCACATCACCCCATCTGAACCCCACTTTCTTCTTGATTACTTCGGTAAGTGGTGTTGCAATGGTGCTGAAATCCTTCACAAACCTCTTGTAAAAGCTTGCTAGTCCATGGAAACTCCGCACATTACTTACATTAGCTGGACTACGCCATTCTTGGATCGCACGAATCTTCTCTTCATCAACCTGTATTCCCTGTGCACTAATAATAAAACCAAGAAACACAAGTTTGTCTGTGCAAAAAGTGCACTTTTTGAGGTTAGCATATAATTGCTCCTTTCGAAGCACTTCCAAAGGTCAATATAGATGCTCTGGATACAAGGTCAATATGGTGCTCAATACCACAAATAGGTGGTAACCCCTTTGGAATCTCCTCAGGAAAGACATCTTCAAAGTCCTGCACAATAGACACAATCACATTAGGCAAAGAGTTAAAAAATTCGTTAGTATTCAAATAAGTTTCCTTAAAGACCAACAACAACTTAGGTTGCTGCATCACTAATGCTCTCCTCATGACACTTGCTCTTGCCATACAACTCTCCTTTTGCAAGGCTGCACTCTCCTTTTCACTCACCACAAAAGTTGATCCCACCTCAACTTGGCCTCTCACACTCTTTCCAGCCTTCCTCTCTTTTTCCTTTTGATATTGACTTTTGTGTTCCTTTTCTTTTTCTATATCATTTGCTCTCTCACTCTCACTCTGTTTTTCACTCACCTTATATTTTGCAAAAAATTGTTGTAGCTGCAACTGATCCTCATACACCTGTTTATGTGTTAAGGGTTTAAGATTATAGTTTTTGCCATGGTGAACAAGTATATACTTATTAGAAAATCCATCATGAACAACCTTCCTATCAAACTGCCATGGCTTCCCCAACAACACATGACACGCCTACATCGGCACTACATCGCATAACACCTCATCCTTATACCTACCGATGTTAAAAGCAATCAAAGCTTGCTTACTCACCTTAATCTCGCCACTGTCATTCAGCCACTGCAATTTATATGGGCTACGGTGTTTAGTAGTCTTGAGTCCCAACCTCTCAACAATAAAAGTACTCACCACATTAGTGCAATTCCCCCCATCAATGATTAAACTACAAATATGATCACCTAGATAACATCTAGTATGAAAGATATTCTCTCGTTGCACCTCCTCTTCTTCCTTCACCTGCACATTCAAAGCTCGCTTCACTACTGCCACTGACTTCCCTACTGTAGGCTCCTCGTCATCACTAGCTTCCTCCAATGGAGGAGTATCATCATCTTCACTATCCCCCTCAGTCTCATACTCATTATCATCATGCAGAATGATAACACGCCTATTCGGACATTAACTAGCAATATGGCCTCTGCCTTGGCATTTAAAACATTTAATGTCACGATTTCTAGGAGTAAAAGAATCAGGTTTACCTTGAGTACCAGGAGTAGAACTTGCTTGCTTCTGCTCTCCTTTTGGCTTGGTAGGTAAAGACTTTTCTTCCTTCTTCCAAGTAGATGAACCGGCACCCTGTTGAAACCGTGCAATACTACTACCTTTCCTCCTGTGTTGGTTCTCAACCTTTATAGCCATGTGAACCATATCTTCCAATTCCACATAATGCTGCAATTCTACGACATTTTGAATCTCTCTATTCAACCCAACAAGAAACCTAGCCATGGTAGCCTCTCTATCCTTATCAACATTCGCTCTAATCATAGTAACCTCCATCTCCTTGAAATACTCATCCACGCTTTGGCTTCCCTACTTAAGAGTTTGCAATTTGTTGTGCAATTCACGATAGTAGTAAGCAGGAACAAACCGCTTCTTCATCACCCTCTTCATCTCTTCCCAAGACTCAATAGGTGGTTCGCCATTCCTTCTTCTATTCAACGTTAGTTGATCCCACCACACCATGGCATAATCTGAAAACTCAATGGCAGCAAGCTTCACTTTCTTTCTCCCATTATAATTGTGACAATCAAACACCATCTCTACCTTCTTCTCCCACTCTAAGTATGCCTCAAGATCATTCTTCCCTTAGAAAGGAGGAATCTTCATCTTTATACTACTCAATTGATTATCCTCTCTATTCCTAACTCCTCTATCATCCCAATCCCTAGTTCCTCTATTCCTACCACCATAACCTCTATAACTCCTGATAGAAGGTTCATCAAATTCATCATCAAAATTTTCATCTACACCCCTTTGTCCTCTCTTAGAACAACTCTCCCTCTTACGCCCTTGAAAGACGTTTTCAGATTGCTCTAGTTTTTGCTCCACCATCTCATGAATTTGTTCCATTCGATCCTAAAACATCCTCTTGATCTCACTCCACAATGCATCAATCACTAACCTAGCATATGATGAGATCCATGATGGGAGCCAAGCCAGAAGATGGAATGTGGATCCTTTTGAAGTGCCACCTGGATCGATCACAAGAAATCGAGCGAAACGATTCAAGCAAGCACTTAACGGGTTGATAAAGGATGTCCACGAAGCCGAAAAGGATTGGAGCAATCATGAAGTTGGAAAGGATTGGAACAACCATGGGAATGCCCTTGCTCTTGTACAAGTTATAAAGGATACGGGTTGAAGAGGGCATGTCTTTACAAGGCACGGCCGTGTAGGAGTTTGAAGGTTACACAGAATCATACACGGTCATATACACGGTTCAAAGGCACGACCGTGTATGTTGTCAAGAAAATCCACATAAAGATACACGACTAGAAGTACACGGCCATGTATATACCCAACACCGGCTCCAAGGCTGCCGGCCTTCATTTCAATGCCGCCGGCCTTCATGTCCTTGTTTTGTTATTTTTACGCAACTTATTGAAGTGATGTCGTTTTGGGGCTTTATTGTTACGAATTGTAAACCCTAATATAAAGCTCCTAGGGTTTAGAACATTTAGAATATAGAACATACAACATTGAAGTTTGAAAAACACTTTTGAGAGAATTCCTCTCTTGGTTCTTTGAAGAACTAATCTAGAACTTATCGGATTTTATTTTCGTGGCGTTTATCCCGACTTATCAATCGGTCTTTCATCCCGATTGTGGCATCTTCATATTATACCAAGGTTCTTGTCTCACTTATAGGCAATGGGTCGTAGTTTCCACTTGAGTGTGTTTGGCATCTTAGGTTAGCAAATTCTAAACGTATTGATATTGGGTTTCGTCACATGTTGGCGTGGTTCGTATCAGTTTGGAATCCGAGCAAACCGATTTCGTATCAGTTTGGTATTAGAGCCTAGGTTTGTTAAACATCAATTTGGTTTGAGGAAGGTAACATCAAAACCCTAACTCTAATCGTTCATATCAATTATTCGTATTCAATTTCATAGTGTTAATTGTCTATTGAAAGTGTAGTACCTACTATTCAATTTTGTTAAAAAAAAAAAAAGGAAGAATCACGACACAAAAAAAAAAAGGAATGTGATCAAGAGCAACAAAGTAAGGCAACAAAAAAAAAAAAAACGAAAAGAAAAAGAGGAAAATTACGAGCCCTAAAGTTGTTTTGAATTCTACGGAAGGGAATTAGTGTAGTTCAGGTTAGTTCCAAGAGAATTGAGAAGAGAATTGGCAAGTTGATATCATCATTGTTTGTGAGAATATACGAGTGACTGTGTGATATCATCCTTGGATCGAAACACATAAGGGAGGGTATTGTGAGGTTTAATCATATATATATTTGTGTTAGTACTAACCTCTTTTCTACAGGAACTATGTCGAGGCAACATTCTCGTAAAGGTGAGAGGGGAAGGTTTGATGCTAGGTTAGTGATTGAGGTGTTGAGGGGTGAGATGAAGAGAGTGTTTCATGAGGGAATGGAACAAATTCATGAGACGGTAGAGCAAAGACTAGAGCAATCTAAAAACGTCTTCTAAAGGCGTAAGAGGGAGAGTTGTTCTAGGAGAGTACAAAGGGGTGGAGATGAAATGTCGGATGATGAATTTGATGAACCTTCTGTCGGGAGTTATAGAGAATATAGTGGTGGGAATAGAGGAACTAGGGATTAGGAAATTAGAGGAGATAAGAATAGAGAGGATAATCAATTGAGTAGTATAAAGATGAAGATTCCTCCTTTCCAAGGGAAGAATGATCCCGATGCGTACTTAGAGTGGGAGAAGAACGTAGAGATGATGTTTGATTGTCATAACTATAGTGGAAGAAAGAAAGTGAAACTTGCTGCCATTGAATTTTCGGATTATGCCATAGTGTGGTGGGATCAACTAATGTTGAATAGAAGAAGGAATGGCGAACCACCTATTGAGTCGTAGGAAGAGATGAAAAGTGTGATGAAGAAGCGGTTTGTGCCTGCATATTACTATCGTGAATTGCACAACAAATTGCAAACTCTTAAGCAGGGAAGCCAAAGTGTGGATGAGTATTTCAAGGAGATGGAAGTTACTATGATCAGGGCGAATGTAGAGGAGGATAGAGAGGCTACCATGCCTAGATTTCTTGCTGGATTGAATAGAGAAATTCAAAATGTCGTTGAATTGCAGCATTATGTAGAATTGGAAGATATGGTTCATATGGCTATAAAGGTTGAGAACCAGCACAGGAGGAAAGGTAGTAGTAATGTACGGTTTCAACAGGGTACTGGTTCATCCACCTGGAAGACTAACCAATGGAAGAAGGAAGAAAAGCCTTTACCCACCAAACCGAAAGGAGAGCAGAGGAAAGTGGGTTCTACTCCTGGTAACCAAGGTAAACCTGATTCTTCTACTCCTATAAATCGTGACATTAGATGTTTTAAATGCCAAGGTAGAGGTCATATTGCTAGTCAATGTCCAAATAGGCGTGTGATGATTCTGCGTGATGATGGTGAATATGAGACTAAGGGGGATAGTGAAGAGGAAGATATGTCTCCATTAGAGGATGCTAGTGATGATGAGGAGCCTGTAGTAGGGAGGTTAGTGGCAGTAGTGAAGCGAGCTTTGAATGCGCAGGTGAAGGAAGAAGAGGAGGTGCAAAGAGAGAAAATCTTTGATACTAGATGTTATCTAGGTGATCATATTTGCTGTTTGATCATTGATGGAGGAAGTTGCACTAATGTGGTGAGTAATGTTATTGTTGAGAGGCTGGGACTCAAGACTAATAGACACCCTAGTCCATATAAATTGCAGTGGCTGAATGATAGTGGTGAGATTAAGGTGAGTAAACAAGCTTTGATTGCTTTTCGCATTTGTAGGTATGAGGATGAGGTGTTAAGCATTGTAGTGCCAATGCAAGCGTGTCATGTGTTGTTGGGGAGGCCATGGCAGTTTGATAGGAAGGTTGTTCATGATGGCTTTTCTAACAAGTATATGTTTGTTCACTAGGGGAAAAGCTTTAATCTTAAACCTTTAACACCTAAACAAGTATATGAGGATCAGTTGCAGCTACAACAGTCTTTTGCAAACATAAGGCGAGTGAAAAACAGAGGGAGAGTGAGAGAGCAAATGATAGTGGGAAAGAAAAGGAATACAAAAGTCGATCTCAAAAGGAAAAATAGAGGAAGGTTGGAAAGAGTGTAAGAGACCAAGTTGAAGGGGGATCAACTTTGGTGGTGAGTGAAAAGGAGAGTGCAGCCTTGCAAAAGGAGAGTTTTGTGGCAAGAGCGAGTGTAGTGAGGAGAGCGTTAGTGATGAAGCAACCTATGTTGTTGCTGGTTTTTAAGGAAACATGTTTGAATACTAACGAACTATCTAACTCTTTGCCTAGTGTGGTTGTGTCTATTGTGTAGGACTATGAAGATGTCTTCCCTGAGGAGATTCCAAAGGGATTACCACATATTCGTGGTATTAAGCACCAGATTGACCTTGTACCCGGAGCATCGACTCCAAACAAGCCAGCTTATAAGAGCAATCTGGAGGAGACAAAGGAACTCCAAAAGCAGGTCGATGAATTATTGGAGAAGGGGTACGTGAGAGAAAGCATGAGTCCATGTGCAGTGCCTGTGATTTTGGTGCCTAAGAAAGATGGGTCATGGAGAATGTGTATTGACTGTCGCGCCATCAACAACATCACCGTAAAGTATCGTCATCCCATTCCTTGCGTAGATGACATGTTAGATGAGTTACATGGGTTTAGTGTCTTTTCCAAAATTGATCTGAAAAGTGGATATCACCAAAATAGAATGAAAGAAGGTGATGAATGGAAAACCGCATTCAAAACGAAATATAGATTGTATGAGTGGTTAGTAATGCCTTTCGGTTTAACTAACGGACCTAGTACTTTTATGAGACATATGAACCATGTTTTGAGGACTTTTATTGGCAAATTTGTGGTTGTCTATTTTGATGATATTCTCATTTACAGCAAGAGTTTAGAAGACCATATATCTCACTTGAGGGATGTTTTAGAAGTGCTTCGAAAGGAGAAATTATATGCTAACCTCAAGAAGTGCACTTTTTGCACAGACAAACTTATGTTTCTTGTTTTTGTTGTTAGTGCACAGGGAATACAGGTTGATGAAGAAAAGATTCGTGCGATCCAAGAATGGTCTAGTCCAACTAATGTAAGTAATGTGTGGAGTTTCCATGGACTAGCGAGCTTTTACAGGAGATTTGTAAAAGATTTCAGCACCATTGCAGCACCACTTACTGAGTGTCGATCTACACTACTTCCTAGAGGCGATAAACCATTTCAAATTCTTGAGCGCATCAATGATAATGCATACAAGATAGACTTACCGGGTGAGTATCAGGTAAGTGCTACGTTTAATGTTACTGATCTGAGTCCTTTTGATGCAGGAGATGATTTGAGGACAAATCCTTTTCAAGAGGAGGGGAATGATGAGATCCATGATGGGAGCCAAGCCAGAAGATGGAATGTAGATCCTTTTGAAGTGCCACTTAGACCGATCACAAGAAATCGAGCGAAACGATTCAAGGAAGCACTTAACGGGTTGATAAAGGATGTCCACGAAGCCGAAAAGGATTGGAGCAATCATGAAGTTGGAAAGGATTGGAACAACCATGGGAATGCCCTTGCTCTTGTACAAGTCATAAAGGATACGGGTTGAAGAGGGCGTGTCTTTACAAGGCACGGCCTTGTAGGAGTTTGAAGGTTACACAGAATCATACACGGTCATATACATGGTTTAAAGGCATGGCCGTGTATGGTGTCAAGAAAATCCACAGAAAGATACACGTCTAGGAGTACACGGCCGTGTATATACCCAATGCCGGCTCCAAGGCCGCCGACCTTCATTCCAACGCCACCAGCCTTCATGTCAATGCCACCGGCCTTTATGTCCTAGTTTTGTTATTTTTACGCAACTTATTGAAGTGATGTCGTTTTGGGGCTTTATTGTTACGAATTGTAAACCCTAATATAAAGCTCCTAGGGTTTAGAACATTTAGAATATAGAACATACAACATTGAAGTTTGAAAAACACTTTTGAGAGAATTCCTCTCTTGGTTCTTTAAAGAACTAATCTAAAACTTATCTGATTTTATTTACGTGGTGTTCATCCCGACTTATCTATCGGTCTTTCATCCCGATTGTGGCATCTTCATATTATACCAAGGTTCTTGTCCCACTTATAGGAAACGGGTTACGGTTTCCACTTGAGTGTGTTTGGCATCTTAAGTTAGCAAATTCTGAATGTATTGGTATTGGGTTTCGTCACATGTTGGCATGGTTCGTAACGATTTGGAATCCGAGCAAATTGATTTCGTATCAGCATCAAACCTCCCCCTCTCACCTTCAGGAGAATGTTGCCTCGACATAGTTCCTGTAATAAAGGTCAGTACTAACACAAATATATAAAATTAAGCCTCACGATTCACTCCCTTACGTGTTTCACTCAAAGGATGATATCCCACAATCACTCGTGTATTCTCACAAGCAAGGATGATATCAACTCACCAATCCCTCTTCTCAATTCTCTTGGAACTAACTCAAACTACACCAATCCCTTTCGTAGAATTCAAGAACAACTCTAGGGGCTTGAATTTTCCTCTTTTTCTTTCTTTTTGTTGCCTTTGTTTCCGTTCTTTGTTCAAGTTTTTTTTTTTTTTGTAACAATATTAATAGGATGCACTACACTACTCAAGAAACAATTAACACTATGGACTTGAGTACGAAGCTATGACAACGCGAGACTTGATATGAACAATTGATATGAACGATTGGAGTTAGGGTTTTGATGATACCTTCCTCAAACCGAACTGATGTTTAACAAACCTAGGCTCTAATACTAAACTGATACGAACCACACCCGCGAGTGGCAAAACCCAATACCTGATGAGATCCATGATAGGAGCCAAGCCAGAAGATGGAATGTGGATCCTCTTGAAGTGCCACCTGGACCGATCACAAGAACTTGAGCGAAATGATTCAAGGAAGCACTTAATGGGTTGATAAAGGATGTCCACGAAGCCGGAAAGGATTTGAGCAATCATGAAGCCGGAATGGATTGGAACAACCATGGGAATGCCCTTGCTCTTATACAAGTCATAACGGATACGGGTTGAAGAGGGCGTATCTTTACAAGGCACGACCGTGTAGGAGTTTAAAGGTTACATAGAATCATACACGGTCATATACATGGTTTAAAGGCACGTTCGTGTATGGTGTCAAGAAAATCCACAGAAAGATACACGTCTAGGAGTACACGGCCGTATATATACCCAATGCCGGCTCCAAGGCAGCCGACCTTCATTCCAACGCCACCGACCTTCATGTCAATGCCGTCGGCCTTTATATCCTAGTTTTGTTATTTTTATGCAACTTATTGAAGTGATGTCATTTTGGGGCTTTATTGTTACGAATTGTAAACCCTAATATGAAGCTCCTAGGGTTTAGAACATTTAGAATATAGAATATACAACATTGAAGTTTGAAAAACACTTTTGAGAGAATTCCTCTCTTGGTTCTTTAAAGAACTAATCTAAAACTTATCGGATTTTATTTCCGTAGTGTTCATCCCGACTTATCTATCGGTCTTTCATCCCAATTGTGGCATCTTCATATTATACCAAGGTTCTTGTCTCACTTATAGGAAACAGGTTACGGTTTCCACTTGAGTGTGTTTGGCATCTTAGGTTAGCAAATTCTGAATGTATTGGTATTGGGTTTCGTCACATATTGGCGTGGTTCGTATCGGTTTGGAATCCAAGCAAATCGATTTCGTATCAGCATCAAACCTCCCCCTCTCACCTTCAGGAGAATGTTGCCTCGACATAGTTCCTGTAATAAAGGTCAGTACTAACACAAATATATAAAATTAAGCCTCACAATTCACTCCCTTACGTGTTTCACTCAAAGGACGATATCCCACAATCACTCGTGTATTCTCACAAGCAAGGATGATATCAACTCACCAATCCCTCTTCTCAATTCTCTTGGAACTAACTCAAACTAAACCAATCCCTTTCGTAGAATTCAAGAACAACTCTAGGGGCTTGAATTTTCCTCTTTTTCTTTCCTTTTTGTTGCCTTTGTTTCCGTTCTTTGTTGAAGTTTTTTTTTTTTTTTGTAACAATATTAATAGGATGAACTACACTACTCAAGAAACAATTAACACTATGGACTTGAGTACGAAGCTATGACAACACGAGACTTGATATGAACAATTGATATGAACGATTGGAGTTAGGGTTTTGATGTTACCGTCCTCAAACCAAACTGATGTTTAACAAACCTAGGCTCTAATACTAAACTGATACGAACTACGCCCGCGAGTGACGAAACCCAATACCTGATGAGATCCATGATAGGAGCTAAGCCAGAAGATGGAATGTGGATCCTCTTGAAGTGCCACCTGGACCGATCACAAGAACTTGAGCGAAATGATTCAAGGAAGCACTTAATGGGTTGATAAAGGATGTCTACGAAGTCGGAAAGGATTAGAGCAATCATGAAGCCGAAATGGATTGGAATAACCATGGGAATGCCCTTGCTCTTATACTAGTCATAACGGATACGGGTTGAAGAGGGCGTGTCTTTACAAGGCATGGTCGTGTAGTGAGTATGGAGGTTACACAGAATCATACACGGTCATTTACACGGTTCAAAGGCACGGTCGTATATGGTGTCAAGAATATCTACAGAAACATACACGTCTAGAAGGCACGGCCGTGTTTATGCTTTACATCGGCTCCAACGCCGCCGGCCTTCACTCCTACGCTGCCAGCCATTAAGTCCCTATTTTGTTATTTTTCCATAACTTAATGATGTTATGTCGTTTTGGGCCTTTATTGTTACGAATTGTAAACCCTAATATAAAGTTCCTAGGGTTTAGAACAGATAGAACATACAACATACAACATATAAGTTTGAAAAAAACACTTTTGAGAGAATTCCTCTCTTGGTTCTTTAAAGAACTAGTCTAGAACTTATCGGATTTTTTTCTTCCGTGGCGTTCATCCCGACTTATCAATCGGTCTTTCATCCCGATTGTGGCGTCTACATAATATACCAAGGTTCTTGCCTCCCTTATAGGCAACGGGTCGTGGTTTCCACTCGATTGTTTGGCATCTTGGGTAACAATTCCGAACGTATTGGTATTGGGTTTTACCACACGTGGGGGTGGATCGTATCGGTTTGGTATCAGAGCCTAAGTTTATTAAAACATCAGTTCGGTTTCAGGAAGGTAACATCAAAGCCCTAACTCCAATCGTTCATATCAATTATTCGTACTCAATTTCATAGTGTTAATTTGTCTATTGAAAGTGTAGTGTCTCCTATCCAATTTTTGTTACAAAAAAAAAAAAAAAAGAATCACGAGCATTCTTGGAGCGAAAAACGTAAGGGAGTGGGTTAGTTTCGAGCCCTAGAGTTGTTTTGAATTCTACGGAAGGGAATTGGTGTAGTTTAGGTTAGTTCCAAGACAATTGAGAAGAGGAATTGGTGAATTGATATCATTATTTCTTGTGAGAATACACGAGTGACTGTGCGATATCATCCTTGGAGCGAAACACGTAAGGGAGTGTATCGTGAGGCTTAATCATATATATACTTGTGTTCGTGCTAACCTTTTTCTGCAGGAACTATGTCGAGGCAACATTCTCTTGAAAGTGAGAAGGGAAGGTTTGATGCTAGGTTAGTGATTGAGGCGTTGAGGGGTGAGATGAAGAGGATGTTTTAGGAGGGGATGGAACAAATTCAAGAGACGGTAGAGCAAAGACTAGAGCAATCTAAAAATGCCTTCCAAGGGCGTAAGAAGGAGAGTTGTACTAGGAGAGTACAAAGGGGTGGAGATGAAATGTCGGATGATGAATTTGATGAACCTTCTATCGGGAGTTATAGAGGTTATAGTGGTAGGAATAGAGGAACTAGGGATTGGGAAGATATAGGAGATAGGAATAGAGAGGATAATCAATTGAGTAGTATAAAGATGAAGATTCCTCCCTTCCAAGGGAAGAATGATCCCGAGGCATACTTAGAGTGGGAGAAGAAGGTAGAGATGGTGTTTGATTGTCACAACTATAGTGGGAGAAAGAAAGTGCAACTTGCTGCCATTGAATTTTCGGATTATGCCATAGTGTGGTGGGATCAACTAATGTTAAATCGAAGAAGGAATGGCAAACAACCTATTGAATCATGGGAAGAGATGAAGAGGGTGATGAAGAAGCGGTTTGTGCCTGCGTATTACTATCGTGAATTGCACAATAAATTGCAAACTCTTAAGCAGGGAAACCGAAGTGTGGATGAGTATTTCAAGGAGATGGAAGTTACTATGATTAGGGCGAATATAGAGGAGGATAGAGAGGCTACCATGGCTAGGTTTCTTACTGGATTGAATAGGGAAATTCAAAATGTCGTAGAATTGCAGCATTATGTTGAATTGGAAGATATGGTTCATATGGCTATAAAGGTTGAGAACCAACACAGGAGGAAAGGTAGTAGTACTGCACGGTTTCAATAGGGTACTGGTTTATCCACCTGGAAGACTAACCAATGGAAGAAGGAAGAAAAGCCTTTACCCACCAAACCGAAAGGAGAGCAAAGGCAAGCGGGTTCTACTCTTGGTAACCAAGGTAAACTTGATTCTTCTATTCTTAGAAATCATGACATTAGATGTTTTAAATGTCAAGGTAGAGGCCATATTGTTAGTCAATGTCCGAATAGGCGTGTGATGATTCTGCGTGATGATGGTGAGTATGAGACTGAGGGGGATAGTGAAGAGGATGATATGCCTCCATTAGAGGGTGCTAGTGATGATGAGGAGCCTGCAGTAGGGAGGTTAGTGGTAGTAGTGAAGCGAGCTTTGAATGTGCCGGTGAAGGAAGAAGTGGAGGTGCAAAGAGAGAATATATTTCATACTAGATGTTATCTAGGTGATCATATTTGCAATTTGATCATTGATGGAGGAAGTTGCACTAATGTGGTGAGTAATTTTATTGTTGAGAGGCTGGGACTCAAGACTACTAAACACCCTAGTCCATATAAATTGCAGTGGCTGAATGATAGTGACGAGACTAAGGTGGGTAAGCAAGCCTTGATTGCTTTTCGCATTGGTAGGTATGAGGATGAGGTGTTATGCGATGTAGTGCCAATGCAAGCGTGTCATGTGTTGTTGGGGAGGCCATGGCAGTTTGATAGGAAGGTTGTTCATGATGGCTTTTCTAACAAGTATACGTTTGTTCACCAAGGGAAAAGCTTTAATATTAAACCTTTAACACCTAAACAGGTGTATGAGGATCAGTTGCACCTACAACAGTCTTTTGCAAAATATAAGGTGAGTGAAAAACAGAAGGAGAGTGAGAGAGCAAAAGACAACGAGAAAGAAAAGGAATACAAAAGTCGATATCAAAAGGAAAGAGAGAGGAAGGCTGGAAAGAGTGTGAGAGACCAAGTTGAAGTGGCATCAACTTTGGTGGTGAGTGAAAAGGAGAGTGCAGCCTTGCAAAAGGAGAGTTGTGTGGCAAGAGCGAGTGTAGTGAGGAGAGCGTTAGTGATGAAGCAACCTATGTTGTTGCTGGTTTTTAAAGAAACTTGTTTGAATACTAACGAACTATTTAACTCTTTGCCTAGTGTGGTTGTGTCTATTGTGCAGGACTTTGAAGATGTCTTCCCTGAGGAGATTCCAAGGGGTTTACCACCTATTCGCGGTATTGAGCACCAGATTAACCTTGTACCCGGAGCATCGATTCCAAACAAACCAGCTTATAGGAGTAAGCCAGAAGAGCCAAAGGAACTCCAAAGGTAGGTCGATGAATTAATGGAGAAAGGGTACATGAGAGAAAGCATGAGCCCATGTGCAATGCCTGTGATTTTGGTGCCTAAGAAGGATGGGTCATGGAGAATGCGTGTTGACTGCCGTGCCATCAATAACATCATGGTAAAGTTTCGTCATCCCATTCCTCGCTTAGATGACTTATTAGCTGGGTTATATGGGTCTAGTGTCATTCCTCATGAGCCTTGGGTAGATATTTCCATGGATTTTGTGTTAGGATTACCTAGGTCTATACATGGTCAAGATTCTATTTTTGTAGTCGTTGATAGATTTTCTAAGATGGCACATTTCATTCCTTGTCACAAAAAAAATGATGCTTGCAATATTGCTAATTTGTTCTTTATAGAGGTTAGGAGATTGCATGGTATACCTCGATCAATCGTATTGGATAGAGATGCTATGTTCTTGAGCTACTTCTAGAAGACCCTGTGGGCTAAGTTAGGAACAAAGTTATTGTTCTCTACTACTTGTCATCCATAGACTGATGGTTAAACTGATGTAGTAAATCGAACTTTATCTACTTTGTTGAGGGTTTCTCATTAAAAAAAAACATTAAAAGTTGGGAGGATTGTTTGCCACATGTTGAATTTGCCTATAATCATACAATGCATTCTACTACTAAGTTTACTCCTTTTGAAATTGTGTATGGTTTTAATCCACTAACTCCTTTGGATTTATTACCTCTGCCTATTTCTGAGTATGTTAATCTAGATAGCAAGAAGAAAGTAGAATTTGTTAAACAGATCCATGAGAAGGCAAGGCTAAACATTGAGTGAAGGACAGAGCAGTATGTGAAACAGGCTAACAAGGGTCGTCGACAAGCTGTCTTTGAACTTGGAGACTGGGTTTGGGTTCACATGCGCAAAGAGGGATTTCCTGTGCAGCGTCGATCTAAATTACTTCCTAAAGGCGATGGACCATTTCAAATTCTTGAGCACATCAATGATAATGCATATAAGATAGATTTGCCAGGTGAGTATCTAGTAATTGCTATGTTTAATGTTACTGATCTAAGTCCTTTTGATGTCGACGATGATTTGAGGACAAATCCTTTTCAAGAGGAGGGGAATGATGAGATCCATGATGGGAGCCAAGTCAGAAGATGGAATGTGGATCCTCTTGAAGTGCCACTTGGACTGATCACAAGAACTCGAGCAAAATGATTCAAGGAAGCACTTAACGAGTTGATAAAGGATGTCCACAAAACCGGAAAGGATTGGAGCAATCATGAAGCCGGAATGGATTGGAACAACCATGGGAATGCCCTTGCTCTTGTACAAGTCTTAGCGGATACGGGTTGAAGAGGGCATGTCTTTACAAGGCACGGCCGTGTAGTGAGTCTGGAGATTACACAGAATCATACACAGTCATATATACGGTTCAAAGGCACGACCATGTATGGTGTCAAGAATATCCACAGAAACATACATGTTTAGAAGGCACGATCGTTTATATGCTTTACGCCGGCTCCAACGCCGCCAGCCTTTACTTTAACACCACTGGCCTTCACTCCTACGCCGCCGGCCATTAAGTCCCTGTTTTGTTATTTTTCCGTAACTTAATTATGTTATGTCATTTTGGGCCTTTATTGTTACGAATTATAAATCCTAATATAAAGCTCCTAGGGTTTAGAATAGATAGAACATAGAACATACAATATACAAGTTTGAAAAAAACACTTTTGAGAGAATTCCTCTCCTGGTTCTTTAAAGAACTAGTCTAGAACTTATCGGATTTTTTTCTTCTGTGGCGTTCATCTCGACTTATCAATCGATCTTTCATCCCGATTGTGGCGTCTACATAATATGCCAAGGTTCTTGCCTCCCTTATAGGCAACGGGTCGCAGTTTCCACTCGATTGTTTGGCATCTTGGGTAACAATTCCGAACGTATTGGTATTGGGTTTCGTCACACGTAGGCGTGGTTCGTATCAATACCAATACATTCAGAATTGCAACCCAAGATGCCAAACAATCAAAGTGGAACCACGACCCGTTGCCTATAGACAAGGCAAGAACCTTGGTATCTTCTGTTGACACCATAATCGGGATGAAAGACCGATTGATAAGTCTAATTGAACACCACAGAAGAAATCCGATAAGTTTAAGAGAAGTTCTTTAGAGAACCAAGAGAGGAATTCTCTCAAAATGTGTTATTCAATGTTGTATGAATGTTCTATGTTCTGTTTTCCAACCTTAGCAGCTTATATTAGGGTTTACAACTTGTAATAACAAAAGCCCAAAACAACATAACATCATAAAGTCGCGGAAAAATAACAAACAGGTAATGAAAGCCGACGGCGTAAGATGCGGCGTAGTAGCCAGTGTAGGATGTACGCCGAGTATATAGGCCGGCGACGTAGTATGCCGGCATAGTCCCTCTATCGCGCGCTAATGGCAATGCCGGTTTAAGGCCGGCATCATTTAAGCCAGTGTTGTCAAGGCCAGCAGCTTTGATCTCCTTGAATGACTTGTACAAATGCAAGGTCATTCTCATGGTTGCTCTACTCTTTTTTCGGCTTCTTAGATCTCCTTTATAAGCCCGTTCAGTGCTTCCTTGAATCGTTTCGCTCGAGTTCTTGTGATCGGTCGAAGTGGCACTTCAAGAGGATCCACATTCCACCTTCTAGCTTGGCTCCCATCATGGCTCTCATCATTCCTTAGTTAGAACATTGATTGTGATACGAACCACGCTGACGTGTGACGAAACCCAACACCAATACGTTCAGAATTGCTACCCAAGATGCCAAACACAATCAAGTGGAACCGCGACCTGTTGCCTATAAGTGAGGTAGGAACCCTGGTATATTATGTGGATGCCACAATCGAGATGAAAGACCGATTGATAAGTCGGGATGAACGCCACGGAAGAAAATCCGATAAGTTCAAGAGAAGTTCTTTAAAGAACCAAGAGTGGAATTCTCTTAAATATGTTATTCAACCTTGTATGTCTGTTCCCTCCTCTATTCTCAACCTTAGACATTTATATCAGGGTTTACAACTCGTAATAATAAAGCCCAAAACGACATAACATCATAAAGTCGCGAAAAAATAACAATCATGGAATTAAAGGCCAGCGACGTTAAAGCTGGCGTAGTAACCGGCGTAGAGAATATATACGGCCATGCCTTTCTAGAGGTGTATATTTCTGTAGATATTCTTGACACCATACACAGCCATGCCTTTGAACCTTGTATACGACCGTGTATGTTTCTGTAGAGGCTCCAGACTCACTACACGGCCGTGCCTTGTAAAGACATGCCCCCTCCAACCCATATCCAATATGACTTATACAAAAGCAAGGGCATTCTCATGGTTGCTCCAATCCTTTCCAGCTTCATGGTTGCTCCAATCCTTTCCAGCTTCGTGGACATCCTTTATCAACCCGTTAAGTGCTTCCTTGAATCATTTCGCTCGAGTTCTTATGATCGGTCCAGGTGGCACTTCAAGAGGATCCACATTCCATCTTCTGGCTTGGCTCCCATCATGGCTCTCATCATTCCCCTGCTCTTGAAAAGGATTTGTCCTCAAATCGTCGCCTACATCAAAAGGACTCAAATCAGTAACATTAAATGTAGCACTTACTTGATACTCACCTGGCAAATCTATGTTGTATGCATTATCATTGATGCGTTCAAGAATTTGAAACGGTCCATTGCCTCTAGGAAGTAATTTAGATCGACGTTGCACAGGAAACCGCTCTTTGCACATGTGAACCCAAACCCAGTCTCCAGGTTCAAAAACAGCTTGTCGACAACACTTGTTGGCTTGTTTCACATACTGCTCTGTTCTTCGCTCAATGTTTAGCCTTGCCTTCTCATGGATCTGTTTAACAAATTCTGCTTTCTTCTGGCCATCTAGATTAACATACTCAAAAATAGGCAGAGGTGATAAATCCATAGGAGTTAATGGATTAAAACCATACACAATTTCAAAAGGAGTAAACTTAGTAGCAAAATGCATTGTACGATTACAGGTGATAGAGCCATTTTATACTCAATCTTTATAGTATGAATTGTGTTAATTTATTATTGATTTTATAGAAATCATAAGGAAATGGTACTTAATTTTATTATGGTAATAAATCAGGTTTAATGGAGTCAAGAGTGCTAATTCAAGTAATTTAGAGAAGTCATCTACAATTTGGATCAAAGACAAGGATTTACACCGCTAGAGGAAAGTACATGGGCGTGTAGTTGAAGTACACGGCCGTGTACTTGGTTTAGAATCAATAGAAATATACACGGTTGAAGTACACGACCGTGTATCTGTCTTGAAGAATCAACAGAGGGAGGCACGGTTTGTGATTTGGCCATAGTGGAAGTCGTGTTATACACTGAACAAGGATGAGGAATTGTGAAGAATCAACAGAGGGAAGCACGGTTTGTGATCTAGCCGTGGTGGAAGCCATGCTATACACTGAGCAAGGATGAGGAATTGTGGATTATCAATAAAGGAAGACACGGTTCTAAATCTAGCTGTGTTGGTGGGCATGCCAGGCGTACGATTATTCACTTCTCGAGATTTACTTGGAAAAGGAAATATATTCTCGTATCTTGCTAGCTAAAGATCCTCTGCCATTCCCTTAACAATATAAATAGAACCAACCCTAGAGGAGAAGGGGAGTTTTTGGTGGACGGGAAGAAAGAAGGAGAGGCAGAGCAGGGGATACCGGCAACAAAGACTTTTCATGTTTTCACTTTTAATTTTCGTTTTGAGGATGAACATGTGTAGCTAAGAAGAATTTCTAGTCAAAGGATCATTGAAGTTTAATTCTTCACGAATTGTGAGATCTAATTGATTTATCTTTACTCTATTCTTTCTTTTTGGATATTTATATATCTTCTGGAAGTTTTGTCAATATTATCTTGGTTGATTGGTATGAATTAGAGCTCTTCTACTCAATTAGCAAGTTAATATATTGTCAACTAGTACGTCAAATCCGTAATTGTTTGATAGTTCTAGTTTCGGTGACACAATAACATGTTTGATTATAAAATAGATAGTCAAATTCATGTTATGGAGATATATGATCTTGTTTAAATAGGTTATCTTATAATCTATTGGCATGAATTGGTAGTCTCTCTCGTTTTTAATGCTATTGATAGATTAAATCCTAGGAGCTTGTTTAGGGTTGTCTAATCAATAAGAGAAATAATCAAAGAGCATGTTTTGATTATCAAGGAAGTAAGGAGGGATAGGTTATTAGAGCTTGTTAATAACCATAACCTGTTTATCTTGGATAAAGAATATAAAATATTTGCATCGATGATCAATTCCTAGAATTAAACTATATTGATTCCTTTGGCTAGGCTTTTATCATTATTCAATTTTATTATCTGATTTCAATAGTATTTTGATTCACAAACAAAGCCCCCCATTCTTCTTTTCCTCTCTATTCTCTTTTAATAGAAATATATTTAACCAATCCCTGTGGATACGACCCTACTCACTACTATACGCAAATCATATGATTGTCTAGGAGTAGGTTTTTATTTTTGTTAAATTCGACAACCATCAAATTTTGGCGCAATTGCTGGGGATTGGTGTCAAATTTATTTCTATTCTTGCATGACTCGTTCCTCTCATACAGGTGAACTTACTTATAATCCAGAGATTGAGAAGACTCTTAAGAGACTGCGAAGAGAAGCTAGGCTGCGTCAAAAAGAAACCATATCATCTTCATCCCCTAGACTGAACTTGGCATTGGATTTGTCTGATTCATCCATTTTATACTCAATCTTTATAGTATGAATTGTGTTAATTTACTATTGATTTTATAGAAATCATAAGGAAATGGTACTTAATTTTATTATGGTGATAAATCAAGTTTAATGGAGTCAAGAGTGCTAATTCAATTAATTTAGAGAAGTCATCTACAATTTGGATCAAAGACAAGGATTTACATTGCCGGAGGAAAGTACATGGGCGTGTAGTTGAAGTACACGGCCGTGTACTTGGTTTACAATCAATAGAAATATACATGGTTGAAGTACACGGCCGTGTATCTGTCTTGAAGAATCAACAGAGGGAGGCACGGTTTGTGATTTAACCGTGGTGGAAGCCGTACTATACATTGAACAAGGATGAGGAATTGTGAAGAATCAATAGAGGGAAGCACGGTTTGTGATCTAGCCGCGCTATACACTGAGCAAGGATGAGGAATTGTGGATTATCAATAGAGGAAGACACGGTTCTAAATCTAGCTGTGTTGGTCGGCATGCCAGGCATACGATTATTCACTTCTCGAGATTTACTTGGAAAAGGAAATATATTCTCGTATCTTGCTAGCTAAAGATCCTCTGCCATTCCCTTAACAATATAAATAGAACCAACCCTAGAGGAGAAGGGGAGTTTTTGGTGGACGGGAAGAAAGAAGGAGAGGCAGAGCAGGGGATACCGGCAACAAAGACTTTTCATGTTTTCACTTTTAATTTTTGTTTTGAGGATGGACATGTGTAGCTAAGAAGAATTTCTAGTCAAAGGATCATTGAAGTTTAATTCTTCACGAATTGTGAGATCTAATTGATTTATCTTTACTCTATTCTTTCTTTTTGGATATTTATATATCTTCTGGAAGTTTTGTCAATATTATCTTGGTTGATTGGTATGAATTAGAGCTCTTCTACTCAATTAGCAAGTTAATATATTGTCAACTAGTACGTCAAATCCGTAATTGTTTGATAGTTCTAGTTTCGGTGATACAATAATGTGTTTGATTATAAAATAGATAGTCAAATTCATGTTATGGAGATATATGATCTTGTTTAAATAGGTTATCTTATAATCTATTGGCATGAATTGGTAGTCTCTCTCATTTTTAATGCTGTTGATAGATTAAATCCTAAGAGCTTGTTTAGGGTTGTCTAATCAATAAGAGAAATAATCAAAGAGCATGTTTTGATTATCAGGGAAGTAAGAAGGGATAGGTTATTAGAGCTTGTTAATAACCATAACCAGTTTATCTTGGATAAAGAATAGAAAATATTTGCATCGATGATCAATTCCTAGAATTAAACTATATTGATTCCTTTGGCTAGGCTTTTATCATTATTCAATTTTATTATCTGATTTCAATATTATTTTGATTCACAAACAACCCCCCTCCCCATTCTTCTTTTCCTCTCTATTCTCTTTTAATAGAAATATATTTAACCAATCCCTATGGATACGACCCTACTCACTACTATACGCAAATCATATAATTGTCTAGGAGTAGGTTTTTTTTTTTGTTAGATTCAACACCCATCAAATTTTGTACGATTACAGGCAAATTCAACATGCGGCAATCAATCCTCCTAACTTTTAATGTTCTTTTTAATGACAACTCTCAACAAAGTAGATAAAGTTTGGTTTACTACCTTAGTTTGACCATCAGTCTGTGGCTGACAAGTAGTAGAGAACAATAACTTAGTTCCTAACTTAGCCCATAGGGTCTTCTAGAAGTAGCTCAAGAACTTAGCATCTCTATCCGAAATGATTGTTCTAGGCATACCATGCAATCTCACAACTTCCTTAAAGAACAAATTAGCAATATTGCAAGCATCATCTGTTTTGTGACAAGGAATGAAATGTGCCATCTTAGAGAATCTATCAACAACTACAAAAATAGAGTCTCGACCATACCTAGACCTGGGTAATCCTAACACAAAATCCATGGAAATATCTACCCAAGGCTCATGAGGAACGACACTAGACCCATGTAACTCATCTAACATGTCATCTAAGCGAGGAATGGGGTGACGATACTTTACTGTGATGTTGTTGATGGCGTGGCAGTCCACACACAATCTCCATGACCCATCCTTCTTAGGCACCAAAATCACAGGCACTGCACATGGGCTCATGCTTTCTCTCACTTTCCCCTTTTCCATTAATTCATTGACCTGCCTTTGGAGTTCATTTTGTCTCAGTCGAGTCTAATTTTTAACTTTTTATGATTTTTTATTATTTTTATAATTTTTTATGATTTATTATTATTATTATTATTTTATTATTTTTATGAGTTTTCGTGATTTTTATAATTTTATTTTTATTTTTTTTATTTTTATTAATTTTTCATAATTTTTATGAATTTTTGTTTTATTAAAAATTTTCCTCCTAGATTCTTATCTACCCTATTTTGACATCTATTAAAAAAATATTTTTGCTTTTTATATTATTAAATCCTAAAAAAATCTAACTTCTAACATTTTTTCTATTTATTGAAATATAAATAACATATAAGTAAATAAATAAATAAATAACAAATTAATAAATTAATTCAGAATAAAATAATCTAAATAAATAAACAAAAATATTAAAAAAATCAGAAAATCTGACTTACTTAGATCCGGGTCGGTGTGCGGGTCGGGTCGGATCGGTCGGACACGTCGGCGGGGAGTGCTCGCTGATGGCGTTCCGGCGGCCTTCTTCAGCGGTTAAGGTGTCGAATCCTAGGTTATCGAGGGTGAGGAATCCAATGGTGGCGGTGGTTTGCTTCAAAAACGCCTCCTAGTGGTTGCTTAACTCTTGATCGCCGGTCGCGGCTTCCACAAATTCCGGCGGACTTCGATTCTCTCTTTTCTCTCGCTTTTGATATGTGATTTAGCTTCCTCACTTCATCCTCTATTTATAGGCTTTCAAAATCGAGCTGGATAAGCTCGGATTTCCACCGATCGAGGCAAATCGGATTTGCGGTTAAATGAACCAACTTCGATTCGTGTAAATCCGTCGATTTGTTGAGATTTGAATCTAATTGGATGATGTTTATCTCAATTCTGTTGAAGATCTGTTGGATTTGTGCAAAAAATCAAATCAAAACGGCCGAAATTCAAATTTTCCCCCTCGCCAGCGATCTTGGACCAAGATTGAAGACGATCACGCGCCCGGCGCGTGCGTTTGCTCCAGCCAATCAGATGCTGCCAGGTGTCCCAAGTAAAAGAAAAACTCGCAAAACGCGGATTCTGCTTCCGCCGCATTTCGAACCCTTGACCCCGCACCAGCGCGCGCCTGCCTAACCGTGGCTCGAACCAACTGAGCTAGCCCATTTTCCTGATTTTCTTTATTTCGCAAATTGCATATATGCAATGCAATTTTTTTTTATTTTTTTGTATTTTTTGAAATTTCAAAAATTTGTAAAAATTATTTATTCCTTATTATTGTCATTTCTGAAATCATTTTTCAAAATTGATGTGTTTTCCTATTTATTTTTATTTTTTGAATATTTTTCCTATTTTCGCCAAATTAGAGAAAAATTGAAAAAAATTAGGCAAAATTGGAAATTGACTATTATTGATTATTATTGATTCTTAAGGCAAAAATGGAGTGTTTACAGTCTCCTTTGGATTGCTCCTATAAGCTGGTTTGTTTGGAATAGATGCTCCGGGTACAAGGCCAATCTGGTGCTCAATACCACGAATAGGTGGTAAACCCTTTGGAATCTCCTTAAGGAAGACATCTTCAAAGTCCCGCATAATAGACAAAACCACACTAGGCAAAGAGTTAAAAGGTTCGTTAGTATTCAAACACGTATCCTTAAAAACCAACAACAACATAGGTTGCTTCATCACTAATGGTCTCCTCATTACACTCACTCTTGCCACACAACTCTCCTTTTGCAAGGCTGCACTCTCCTTTTTCACTCACCACCGAAGTTGATCCCCCTTCAACTTGGTCGCTCACACTCTTTCCAGCCTTCCTCTCTTTTTCCTTGTGATATCGACTTTTGTGTTCCTTTTCTTTCTCACTGTCTTTTGCTCTCTCACTCTCCCTTTATTTTTCACTCACCCTATATTTTGCAAAAGACTGTTGTAGCTGCAACTAATCCTCATACACCTGTTTAGGTGTTAAAGGTTTAAGATTAAAGCTTTTTCCCTAGTGAACAAGCGTATACTTGTTAGAAAAACCATCATGAACAACCTTCCTATCAAACTGCCAGGGCCTTCTCAACAACACATGACACGCCTGCATTGGCACTACATTGCATAACACCTCATCCTCATACCTATCGATGTGAAAAGCAATCAAGGCTTGCCTACTCACCTTAGTCTCGCCACTATCATTCAGCCACTGCAATTTATATGGACTAGGGTGTTTAGTAGTCTTGAGTCCCAACCTCTCAACAATAAAAGTACCACCACGTTAGTGCAACTCCCACCATCAATGATCAAACTGCAAATATGATCACCTAAATAACATCTAGTATGAAAGATATTCTCTCGTTGCACCTCCTCTTCTTCCTTCACTTGCACATTCAAAGCTCGCTTCACTACTTCCACTAACTTCCTTATTGCAGGCTCTTCGTCATCACTAGTGTCCTCTACTAGAGGCATATCATCCTCTTCACTATCCCCCTCAGTCTCATACTCACCATCATCACGCAGAATCATAACACGCCTATTCGGACATTGACTAGCAATATGCCCTCTGTCTTGGCATTTAAAACATCTAATGTCACGATTTTTAGGAGTAGAAGAATTAGGTTTACCGTGGTTACCCGGAGTAGAACCCGCTTGCCTTTGCTCTCTTTTTGGTTTGGTGAGTAGCGGCTTTTCTTCCTTCTTCCTTTGGTTAGTCTTCCAGGTGGATGAATCAGCACCCTGTTGAAACCGTGCGGTACTACTACCTTTTCTCCTGTGTTGGTTCTCAACCTTTATAGCCATATGAACCATATCATCCAATTCTACATAATGCTGCAATTGTACGACATTTTGAATTTCTCTATTCAATCCAGCAAAAAACCTAGCCGTGGTAGCCTCTCTATCCTCCTCTACATTCTCCCTAATCATAGTAACCTCCATCTCCTTGAAATACTCATCCACACTTTAGCTTCCCTGCTTAAGAGTTTGCAATTTGTTGTGCAATTCATGATAGTAATATACAAGCACAAACCGCTTCTTCATCACCCTCTTCATCTCTTCCCAAGACTCAATAGGGGGTTCGCCATTCCTTCTTCGATTCAACATCAGTTGATCCCACCACACTATGGCATAATCCAAAAATTCAATGGCAGCAAGTTTCACTTTCTTTCTCCCACTATAGTTGTGACAATCAAACACCATCTCTACCCTCTTCTCCCACTCTAAGTACGCCTCGGGATCATTCTTCCCTTGGAAAGGAGGAATCTTCATCTTTATACTACTCAATTGATTATCCTCTCTATTCTTATCTCCTCTATATTCCCAATCCCTAGTTCCTCTATTCCTACCACTATAACCTCTATAACTCCCGACAGAAGGTTCATCAAATTCATCATCAGATATTTCATCTCCACCCCTTTGTACTCTCTTAGAACAACTCTCCCTCTTACGCCCTTGGAAGACGTTTTTAGATTGCTCTAGTTTTTGCTCCACCGTCTCATGAATTTGTTCCATGCCCTCCTGAAACATCCTCTTCATCTCACTTCTCAACGCCTCAATCACTAACCTAGCATCAAACCTTCCCCTCTTACCTTTAGGAGAATGTTGCCTTGACATAGTTCCTACAGAAAAAAGGTTATTACTAACACAAATATATATGATTAAGCCTCATGATACACTCCCTTACGTGTTTCACTCAAAGGATGATATCACACAGTCACTCGTGTATTCTCACAAGCAATGATGATATCAACTCACCAATTCCTCTTCTCAATTCTCTTAGAACAAACCTAAACTACACCAATCTCTTCCATAGAATTGAAAACAACTCTAAGGGCTCGAAAGTTTCCTCTTTTTTCTTTCCTTTTTGTTGCCTTTTTTTTTTTTTTTTTTGCTCTTGATCACGTTCCTTTTTCTTTTGTTCTTTTGTAACAAACATGAATAGGAGGCACTACACTTTCAATAGACAATTAACACTCTGAAATTGAGTACGAGGCTATGACAACACGAAACTTGATATGAACGATTGGAGTTACGGTTTTGATGTTACCTTCCTCAAACCGAACTGATGTTTAACAAACCTAGGCTCTGATACCAAACTGATACGAACTACGCCCATGTGTGACGAAACCCAATACCAATACGTTCGGAATTGCTACCCAAGATGCCAGACACAATCAAGTGGAACTGCGACCCGTTGCCTATAAGTGAAGCAAGAACCCTAGTATATTATGTGGACACCACAATCGGGATGAAAGACCGATTGATAAGTCGGGATGAACGCCACGGAAGAAAATCCGATAAGTTCAAGAGAAGTTCATTAAAGAACCAAGAGAGGAATTCTCTCAAATATGTTATTCAACCTTGTATGTCTATTCCCTCCTCTGTTCTCAACCCTAGACATTTATATCAGGGTTTACAACTAGTAATAATAAAGCCTAAAACGACATAACATCATAAAGTCGCAAAAAAATAACAATCATGGAATTAAAGGCCGGCAGCGTTGGAGCCGGCGTAGTAGTCAGCGTAGAGAGTATACACGGCCGTGCCTTTCTAGACGTGTATGTTTCTGTAGATATTCTTGATACCATTTACGACCGTGCCTTTGAACAGTGTATACGACCGTGTATGTTTCTGTGGAGCCTCCAGACTCACTACACGGTCGTGCCTTATAAAGATACGCCCCCTTCAACCCGTATCCATTATGACTTGTACAAAAGCAAGGGCATTCTCATGGCTGCTCCAATCCTTTCCGGCTTCGTGGACATCCTTTATCAACCCGTTAAGTGCTTCCTTGAATCGTTTTACTCGAGTTCTTGTGATTGGTCCAAGTAGAAATTCAAGAGGATCCACATTCCATCTTCTGGCTTGGCTCCCATCATGGTTCTCATTAGATTGAATCTTCCCCTAAGGATGATTCAAAATCATTACATTGGACTCCTTCTTCTCCTGACGAAGAAGGTTCAGACGAAGAATATCCTTCGAATATTTTGAAGATTTCTTTGAGGTGATGTTTATCTAGATCAAGAGAGTTTATTTTTTTCCCGATCTTACATTTGTCAGCTGTGTGGCCGAGTTTCCTACACAGATAACACCTAATTGATTTAAAGGGTTTCTTTTTTTTCTTAGAATAATCCCTTTTAGATTTTTCATTGTCATATTTTTTGTGGAATTTTTTAGAAAATTTCCTCTTTTTCTTAGAAGATTTTTTCTTAGTTTTCCTTTTACAATCTGTGCATTTAGATTTGTCAAAGACAAAGGATGGATCATATTGTTGGCAAATTTCTCTAAGGCTTTACCTTTTCATTTACTTTTCTTTCCTTAATTGTTTTTGCAACCAGATTGTGTTGCACATTTGAGTTCTTATCTTATAAACATAAGATGATAACTCTCCGTAAGACAAATTGTTGTAAGGAATTTCTCCATTAAACTCCTCACGGATTTTGGTTCTAACTTGTTCACCTATGACGTTGGGTAAACCAGCTAGAAATATTTCTTTCCAGAAGGGTTGATTGCAATCATCTTGCATCAACACCCTTTAGAGGAATATGTCTTTGTATTGGCGGAATTCGCCTAAAGACTTGCATTTTATATTGGATACAAGAGCTAGATTCGTATCACGAATGTGAGAAGGTGATCCACGCAAAAGAGATATAAAATGAGCGTGAATAAATACCGGCAAGTATACCGGATCAGATCAAGTAATATAGTGAGAGAAGAGTGTCAAACCACGAAGATTGATTAAGTAATAGACCTTTATCAATTTCTACTTTTATTTAGGCAATGATATTTGATAAGAATTGAATGAATTATACTAAATGCTTAAAAAGAGAATTGTGTTTGAAAAATGATGAATTGATGATGGGAAATAGAATCCACCCTAATTCTACTAATCATATTGCCTTCATGTTGTAATAACTCATAGCTATATGGATTTTCACAAGAAATTAACAAAACCTTAATCCTTTATCAAGTGTTAAAGTAATGTTACCTCAATTTAATTTAATAGCTCCCGCTAATTAAAATCAAATGAGGATTCTAATTCACAATTATAAATTTCCCAATTATATGATTGCCTAATATCATTAAAATAATTTCTCCTAATCCCTTAGTGAAAAATTTAATAAAAATATTGCATGAAACACTTAGGTCAATTTCTAATAAAATTCAATAACGCCGCTTCCACATGAATTATTAAATCTTACTTAGGAATTCTTGATAAAACCTAAATTTCTCTTTCGAGTCATTTACATTCCTATGCATTCATTTCAATTACAAAATGCAATTCATAGCAGGACTTCTTATATGAAAATTCCGTATATCTATATTTCTTGTAACATGAATACAATGATCATTTTAGTTTGAATTATGGCTTCATCATGTTTCCCACAAGGATGATTTAGAACATTATAGTATGAGTTGCATAAAAACAATTGAAATAAAGAGGTGCAATGGAATTCATATTGAACAACAAGAATAAACTAATAAATGGCATAAAAGAAAATAAAGTAAATGAAACAATTGTTATAATCTTCAAGAGTTTGTAGAACTTCAATCTTCCAAAATGATTCCTCGAATTCTTCAATTGAAAGCAAACTTCAGCAAAATAACATTCTTTCTAAAATTTGGAATAACATGAAATGTAAAGGAATTAAAGAGAACGTAAAATCCTAAAGTTCCTAAGGGAATTCTAATGATTCAAAAGAAAGACAAATGATGCTAAAAGAAAGAAGAAAAATAAAGGATGCTAAACAAAAGATGCTAAACAAAAGGGATTCTAAAACAAAAGGGGATGCTTCCAAGGTTCACACAAGGGGCCTATTTATAGATCTAAAGAGGAGGAGGATAAGGTTGATCTGATGAGGAGTTGAGTAAGCAAATTAATTAAGATACGATTTTGGAGAGATTTTCGCAATGGATATCCGGGGAGTAATGAAGGCCGGCTTTAAGGCCGACGGCTTTAATGCTTTTTGAGGCCGGTTTAATATAGGTCGACTCAAGGCCGACCTAAGGCCGGCGGCCTTCCGTGCAATCCTCTGCTCGCTTCTTCAATTTTTTGAAAAACTCCTCCAATTAACTTGTAATTTACTTTTGGGTCCTCAAAACCCGAATTTTCACAATAAACACCATTAAATATCATTTCTTTATATTTTCTTATAATATTGAAATAAATTTAATATAAGTCCAAAAGAAAATATAAGTATAATGTGATCTTATCAACATCCCCAAACTTGAACTTTTGCTTGTCCTCAAGCAAAATAATTGATTTAAACAAGAGAAATCCATCATTGAACTTCTGGTGCCCATTGTTCTGACCATACTGAAATTTGTAACTAGTATATCTAGTTGAAATTTAGTAGTTAATCTAAATAAAATAGATTTTTAATCCTAGTGTTTAACAATAAAAAACAATACTTAGTCCATAAGGAAAAACATTCATTTAAACTTCATTGGTTATTAGCAAGTATAATCTCCCTCAATTTTGCTTCTCTAAACAAGATAACAAGAAGTGAAAGCATATGGTATCCATTTATCCCTAGAATTTCTCCCCTTTTTTTTTATTTATTTGCCTTAATTGACAGCGGAGTGAGACTTTACTCTTCTGAGAGACCAAAGCTCGCCCATGTCAACCTTGCTTTCATTAAGGTACTAAATTTTTGCCTTTCCGCCCTTCTCGTTATTGTGAGTTCATTGAGTCGACACATCCTGGGCTCATCGCCTAAGTGACCAGGTTTTAAAGGGACCCCTACGAACTCTTCCTCACACTAACATTTAAGATTAGATACTCTTAACTCACTTTCCTGAGTTATTGGAGTAAAGGCTCTTTTTTTTTTATCATTATTAAGGGATCACTAAGTAAAATATTTCCTTTACCTCTTGCACTAAGTGTTAAGGTATTCTCAAAGAAATTTCAAGAGAGATTTATCCCAACCAATTTTTCCTTGAAGTAAACTTGCTTGTTTTTTCAACTTAAGGACTCAATCTCAAGTTCAAAGGCTAAACATAGGGTAAACCCCGTTCTCTAGAGATTTTACTATTAAATTTTAACTATGTAAACTAGTCACAACAGTTGGCGAGTAAGGCACAAATCTAAGTCAATTTCAGGATTTCATTGATGATAAACACTTAAGGACATAAATAAAGCATGGGATTTGTAAGATCATGATGTGTGCAATCATTATACTTCTACATTTATAATCCCTTCCCCACACTTAAATTGGACAATGTCCTCATTGTTCCTAATATAGCACAAAATTAAGGAAAAGAATATCAATGCAAAAATTGAAATACTGGTACTTCCCTAGTGTAAAATTGTTCATCAGGAAGAAAATTCCTCCTAAAATGTCTGTCATCCTTGGAGTGTCTTGAATGCACCAGCGGCCCTTATCCAGCCTTGAATTAGTTTTTTTTTTTTTTTTGTAACGAAATTAAAACACTAGTGTATATACTTATTGAGCATGGGCTGCCTCCCATGAAGCGCTTGTTTTATAGTCATCAGCCTGACTATCAGGGTTAGCTTACATCAAAGAGTTTAAACAACTCCTCCAACACCATCGTTTTCAGATTAGGATTCCAAGCTTCCTTCTATGGTATGGTGCCCTTCTTTTCAGCTTCCACCAATGTTTTTTAGGTGGATATCAACAAACTTACTTGCTGGATGTCTGCCCTTGACCATCCCAAGATTTCCCTATGTTCATCTAACTGGCCTTGAATCTGCTACTGCAATTCTCTTGTCATAGGCGCTGGATTAATGTGAGGCCATGGATTTCCTAAATTCAGACACTCCTAATCAAACAATTGATTAGAAAAGACATTAGGTTCAAGTGTCTGCATGGGAATTAGTGTCGACATTGGTGGCTTCTCATAGTGGTCTGTCTTCTCAAAAGCAACAACATTTTCAGTCTGGGGTATTTGCTCATAGCCTTTGTTTTCTTGCTCATCCTCATCCCCCCAATCATCTATCTCATTCAAGACAGCTTCAAGAGTGGTTTGCCCTACATCTTCCTCCACATCATTGTTAGTAATTTCACCCTCAGCAGATATGTCAGAATACTTTGCTTTCTCATTAGACAAAAACACAGGATCATACATATCAAATGTTACCTGGTCGTCTAGTGCTCTAAGGGTGAGCTTGCCTTGTCTTACATCAATTAGAGCTTAACCTGTAGCTAGGAATGGTCTACTCAGAATGAGTGGAATGTCGTCATCTTCTTCCACATCCAGTATGACAAAGTCCACTGGAAATATGAATTTATCGACCTTGACTAAGACATCCTCCACTGTACCTTTGGAAAACCTTAAGCTCTTATTAGCTAGCTGCACAGTGATTGGTCTCCTCTTGCACTTTTGTGGCTCTATTCTGAGCTTCCTAAAAACTGAAAGTGGCATTAAATTAATACTTGCACCAGAATCAATCAAAACATTCTCAAAATCAATATTACCAATGGTGCAAGGGATACTGAAACTTCCCTGATCTTTCAGCTTTCTAGGTAGCTGAGCAGATTTCTTCTCTATGACAGCTGAACTGTCGCTAAGAAGCATTACTTTCTCAACACTCTCCATGGATCTTTTATCAAAGAGCAGCTCTTTCATGAATTTGGCATAGGATGGAATTTGCTTCAAGGCCTCTAAGAGAGGTATATTAATTTGAAGCCCTTTAAATATGTCACAAAACCTGGCAAACTGGGCTTCCAATTCCCTCTACTTGATTCTTCCTGGGAAAGGGATAGGTGGAACATAAGGCTGCAACACTGGTGCTTTGGGTGTGAGTTCCTCCTCCTTCTGCTTACCTTTCTCTAGATCTTTCTCTTGAATTTTTACCTGCCTTTTAGCTTTCTTCACTTCCTTACCACTCCTTAGCATGATGGCATTGACATGATGGGTGTTCTCCTTAGTTTTGCTAGGCAAAAACCCTGAGGGTCTAGTACTTAGCTGCTGTGCAATTTGACCGAGCTGACCCTCCAAGTTTCTGATAGAAGCTTGTTGGTTTTGCAGGAGGGTGTCAGTCTTTTGCATGTAGCTCCTCATGAGCTCTTTCATCTAAGTGGGTTGCTGTTGAGAATAGGCATTTTGAGCAAAGGTTTGTCTGGGAAATCCAGGGGGTAGGTTAAGTGCTTGATTCTCATTCCTCCATGAGAAGTTTAGATGATTGCGCCACCCAGGATTGTATGTATTCGAATATGGTCCTTGAGTACCTCTCTGGAGGTTGCCTACAAAGTTTACCTGTTTTCCATGGGATGAGGAGGAGCAGTTTCCAGATGGGCACTCAAGAGTTGAGTGTGGTCTTGAGCATAACTCACAACAAGCAATTTGATTAACATTAAAAGATGGTGCAGAGGTGAGTTTACTTACCTGAGCGGTAAGAGCAGAAATCTGAGCTGTTAAGGTGTCCATGTCATTGACAGATGCTACTCTAGACTTACCTCTTTCATGTTGCCAATTATGTGCACTAGAGGCCATTTCATCTATCAAAGCACTAGCCTCTTCATATGTCTTACTCATTAGTGCACCACCAGAAGCAGCATCTACCAGAGATCTCAATGTGTCATCTAAACTGAGATAGAATATCTCAATAAGGAGATTATCTGGTAATCCATGATGGGGGCATTTTCTAATTGCCTCCTTGAATCTTTCCCATGCTTCATAAAGTGATTCACTACTAAACTTAGTGAAGTTTGTGATATCATTTCTTAACCTAGCAGTTCTAGCTGGTGGAAAAAATCTCCTTAAAAATTTAGATGAGAGATCAACCCAAGTGGTTACAGAGTCTTGTGGCAATGAATTGTACCAAGCCCTAGCTTTTTCTCTAAGTGAAAACGGAAAAAGTTGTAGCCTAATTACATCATCAGATACATTATTCATTTTCACTGTATTACAATATTGAAGAAATACTGCAATATGCTCATCAAGACTCTCATTTGGATATCCTCCAAATTGATTTGATTGAACCATTTGAATGAGTGCTAGTTTTAACTCAAAATTGTTAGCCTGAATTGTTGGTCTTCTTATTGCAGGACCTGAAACAACAGGTATCGTGTATTCCCAAAGTGCTCTACCAACACCCTGAATCCGATTGTTGTTCTCATCTGCCATGTTCTCTTCTTCCTTTCTTCACTGCTCTCTTCTAAGTTGTCACAAGGTGCGTTCTATCTCAAGATTAATTGGTAGAAGTTCAGCACTTTTACTCTTGCGCATAAAAAGAAATTCAAAGAGAACAGGAAACGATCACACAATGATAACAAATTTAAATAACAAAATAATTGCGCCTAAATTAACAATAGAATCTGAAGATGGTCTAATATTAATCAATCCCTGGCAACGGCGCCAAAAAATTGATCCACGCAAAAGAGATATAAAAAGAGCGTGAATAAATACCGGCAAGTGTACCGGATCGAATCAAGTAATATAGTGAGAGAAGAGTGTCGAACCACGAAGATTGATTAAGTAATAGACCTTTATCAATTTCTACTTTTATTTAGGCAATGATATTTGATAAGAATTGAATGAATTATACTAAATGCTTAAAAAGCGAATTGTGTTTGAAAAATGATGAATTGATGATGGGAAATAGAATCCACCCTAATTCTAGTAATCATATTGCCTTCATGTTATAATAACTCATAGCTATATGGATTTTTACAAGAAATTAACAAAACCTTAATCCTTTATCAAGTGTTAAAGTAATGTTACCTCAATTTAATTTAATAGCTCCCGCTAATTAAAATCAAATGAGGATTCTAATTCACAATCATAAATTTCCCAATTATATGATTGCCTAATATCTTTAAAATAATTTCTCCTAATCCCTTAGTAAAAAATTTAATAAAAATATTGCGTGAAACACTTAGGTCAATTTATAATAAAATTCAATAACGCTGCTTCCACATGAATTATTAAATCTTACTTAGGAATTCCTGATAAAACCTAAATTTCTCTTTCGAGTCATTTACATTCCTATGCATTCATTTCAATTACAAAATGCAATTCATAGCAGGACTTCTTATATGAAAATTCCGTATATCTATATTTCCTATAACATGAATACAATGATCATTTTAGTTTGAATTATGGCTTCATCATGTTTCCCACAAGGATGATTTAGAACATTATAGTATGAGTTGCATAAAAACAATTGAAATAAAGAGGTGCAATGGAATTCATATTGAACAACAAGAATAAACTAATAAATGGCATAAAAGAAAATAAAGTAAATGAAACAATTGCTATAATCTTCAAGAGTTTGTAAAACTTCAATCTTCCAAAATGATTCCTCGAATTCTTCAATTGAAAGCAAACTTCAGCAAAATAACATTCTTTCTAAAATTTGGAATAACATGAAATGTAAAGGAATTAAAGAGAATGTAAAATCCTAAAGTTCCTAAGAGAATTCTAATGATTCAAAAGAAAGACAAATGATGCTAAAAGAAAGAAGAAAAATAAAGGATGCTAAACAAAGGATGCTAAACAAAAGATGCTAAACAAAAGGGATTCTAAAACAAAAGGGGATGCTTCCAAGGTTCACACAAGGGGCCTATTTATAGATCTAAAGAGGAGGAGGATAAGGTTGATCTGATGAGGAGTTGAGTAAGCAAATTAATTAAGATACAATTTTGGAGAGATTTTCGCAATGGATATCCGGGGAGTAATGAAGGCCGGCTCAAGGCCGGCGGCTTTAATGCTTTTTGAGGCCGGTTTAATATAGGCCGGCTCAAAGCCGATGGCCTTGAATGTAGGCCGGCCTAAGGCCGGCGGCCTTCCGTGCAATCCTCTGCTCGCTTCTTCAATTTTGTGAAAAACTCGTCCAATTAACTTGTAATTTACTTTTGGGTCCTCAAAACATGAATTTTCACAATAAACACCATTAAATATCATTTCTTTATATTTTCTTATAATATTGAAATAAATTTAATATAAGTCTAAAAGAAAATATAAGTATAATGTGATCTTATCAAAAGGATCTCCTATGAAATGTTGACTAATATAAAACATTAATGTATTAACAACATCATGAATTGGTTCATTTTGTTCAATAAGTATTTTAACGCCAAATTCATTTTTCTTAACTGAAGTTAAAATATTCATTTGTTGTTCATCAGTGAGAAAATTATCCCACCATCTTTTTAATTGTCCAGTAAATCCGGAAATTAAAAGTACAGCAATTTAGAAATCAGATATGCCCTGAATAGTTCTGTTATTATCGCGAACATGATCATCTGATTCAAAACATTAAGAATCATTTGTTCTGAGGCTCCATCTATGTTCCATTCATAGGTGGTTCCTGCAGAATATTGGTTTCGATAATTACTTGGTTTTTCCTCGAACATAATATCAGGAGGTGATGCTCTCTGATAATATAATTTTTTAGGCTCTTTCCAAGCATCACCTCCTGATATTATGTTCATAGAAAAACCAAGTAATTATCGAAACCAATATTCTGCAGGAACCACCTATGAATGGAACATAGATGGAGCCTCAGAACAAATGATTCTTAATGTTTTGAATCAGATGATCATCTTCGTGAATACTAACATAAGTATTCAGGGCATATCTGATTTCCAAATTGCTGTACTTTTAATTTTCGGATTTATTGGACAATTAAAAGGTTGGTAGGACAATTATCTGACTGAAGAACAGCGAATGAACATTTTAACTTCAATGAAGAAAAATGAATTTGGAGTTAAAATACTTAATGAACAAAATAAACCAATTCAAGATGTTGTTAATACATTAATGTTTTGTATTAGACAACATTTCATAGGAGATCCTTCTCACATTCATGATAAGAATCTGGATCTTTTATCGAATATAAAATGTAAGTCTTTAGGCGAATTCCGCCAATACAAAGACATATTCCTCCAAAGGGTATTGATGCGAGATGATTGCAATCAACCCTTCTGGAAAGAAAAATTTCTAGCCGGTTTACCAAACCTCATAGGTGAACAAGTTAGAACCAAAATCCGTGAGGAGTTTAATGGAGAAATTCCTTACAACAATTTGTCTTACGGAGAGTTAACATCTTATGTTTATAAAATAGGAACTTAAATGTGCAACATAATCTGGTTGCAAAAACAATTAAGAAAATAAAAGGAAATGAAAAGGTAAAGTCATGGAGAATTCTGCCAACAATATGATCCATCCTTTGTCTTTGACAAATCTAAATGCACAGATTGTAAAAGGAAAACTAAGAAAAAATCTTCTAAGAAAAAGAGGAAATTTTCTAAAACATTCCATAAACAATCTGATAATGAAAAATCTAAAAGGGATTCTTCTAAGAAAAAGAAGAAACCCTTTAAATCAATTAGGTGTCACCTGTGTAGGAAATTCGACCACACAGCTAACAAATGTAAGATCGGGAAAAAACTTAACTCTCTCGATCTAGATAAGGATCACCTCGAAGAAATCTTCAAAATATTCGAAGGATATTCTTCGTCTGAACCTTCTTTGTTAGGAGAAGAAGGAGTCCAATGTAATGATTTTGAACCATCCTTAGAGGAAGATTCAATCAATGTTTTAACTAAGGAAGAAGAAGAATTTCTTTTTAAGATAGATTCAATGTCTAATTCCCAGAAATTGAGATGGTTGGAAGGAGCCAAACCTACTTCCTCAATTTCTAACAATTTAACTTACAACCTAAATGAAGTCCTTAATAGAGGCAAATCCAAAGGTCATAAGCCATTTATGCTTAGTGATCTTCAAAGGGAAATCAATTCCCTGAAAGAAGAAATTAAAGAATTAAAATTGATGCAACATAAGTTGCAACAAGAAATCTTTGAGATCAAAATGTCCAGAACGAAATATTCAGATGAAGAGGCTGAATATGAAAGTTCTTCTTAATCCAATAAAGTATCTGGAAAAGAAGTTAATCCATAATACTTAATGCAACTAGTAGAAGTCACTACTAGAAAATGGGTAATTCCAATTACCATTAGGATAAAAGAAGAATTTATCCTAGAAACTCTTGCTCTATTTGATACTAGTGCAGATTTAAATTGCATTAAAGAGGGGTTAATTCCTACTAAATATTTTGAAAAAACAACCTAATCTCTAAGCTCTGCTTCTGGTAACAAATTAAACATTAGTTTGAAATTACCTAATGCAGAAGTTGTTAAAGGAAATGTGTCTTACAATACTAGCTTTATCTTAGTTAAAAATTTGAAGCTGAATGTCATCTTAGGAACACCCTTTATCAACCTAATCCAACCTTTCCAGGTTACCAATGATGGGATTAAAACAAATTATCTCGGACAAGTTGTCTGTTTTAACTTTGTTTCGAATTAAAGAACCAAAATGATAGACATGCTCAAACAGAACTCAGTTTCTGAGTTAAACTGTTTGATTAAAGCCAAAAAGGACCAACTATCCTTCTTAAGTGATGATTTAAAACTTCATAGAATTGAAGATCAAATCAATAGAAATCCTATTAAGGAAAGGATTTCGCAATTAGAAAGTGAGATCAGAAAGTCAACCAGTTCCACTTTACCAAATGCATTTTGGGATAGGAAATCCCACTCAGTCGGATTACCTCATGAAGGTAATTTCGATGAAAGAGCATACCTACGAAGGCTTGACCTTCACAAATGAACAGCAGTGTTCTTGAACACTGTAAGACGGAAATCAATGACTTGTTAGCGAAAAAGCTAATTCACAAATCCAAGTCACCTTGGAGTTGCTCTACTTTTTACGTTAACAAAGATATAGAAATGGAAAGAGGTGTACCAAGAGTGGTAATTAATTACAAGCCTCTTAACAATGTCCTAAAATGGATTAGGTATCCTATACCTAATAAGAAAGATATACTTGGTAGAATACATAATGCCAAAGTATTCTCCAAGTTCGACATGTGATACGAACCACGCCAACCCGTGACGAAACCCAATACCAATACGTTCGGAAATTCGTTTCCTAAGACGCCCAAACACCTAAAGTGGAAACCACGACCTGTTGTCTATAAGCAAGACAAGAACCTTGGTATAAAAATGAAGACGCTACAATCGGGATGGAAGACCGATTGATAAGTCGGGATGAACGCCATGGAAATCAATCCGATAAGTTCGATTTAGTTCTTGAAGAACCAAGAGAGGAGTCTCTCAAAAGTGTTTAATGTTCAAAGATGTAAATTCTATGTTGTTCTAAACCCTAGGAGCTTTTATACTAGGGTTACAATTCGTGCAAATACAAGCCCAAAACGACGTCACTTCAATAAGTGCGTAAAAATAACAAAACAGAACATGCTGGCCGGCAGGGGATACACGGCCGTGTACACGACCGTGTACTTTGGCCGTGTACCTTTCTGTGCAACTTCTGGCAACATACACGACCGTGTACTTCTGGTCGTGTATCTTTCTGTGGATTTGCTTGACTCCATACACAGCTGTGCCTTTTAGCCGTGTGTCTAGCCGTGTATGATTCTGTGGAATCTTAGAATTCCTACACGGCCGTGCCTTGAAAGTACACGCCCTCTTCAACCTGTGTCCGGTGTGACTTGTATAAGAGCAAGGGTCTTCCCATGGTTGTTCTAATCCGTTCCAACTTCATGATTGCTCCAATCCTTTCCGGCTTCATGGACATCCTTTATCAACCCGTTAAGTGCTTCCTTGAGTCGTTTCGCTCGACTTCTTGTGATCGGTCCAAGCGGCACTTCAAGAGGATCCACATTCCTTCTTCCGGCATGCCTCTCATCAACATGAAATCTGGATTTTGGCAAATCCAGATCAAAGAGTCCGATTGGTACAAAACGGCATTCACTGTCCCTTTTGGATAATATGAATGGAATGTCATGCCTTTTGGATTAAAGAATGCACCCTCTAAATTTCAGAGAATAATTAACGAAATCTTTAACAATTTAGATTTAGTAATTGTCTACATTGATGATGTGTTGATCTTCTCACCAAATATAGATTAACATTTCAAACATGTTCGGGCTTTCATCTAGAAAGTCAAAACCAATGGATTAGTAGCATCGCCATCTAAGATATCCTTATTTCAGACTAGGATTAGGTTATTAGGTTTCGATATTCACAATGGAACATTTACACCAATTCAGAGACCCATAGAATTTGCTTCTAAGTTTCCTGATAGAATTCTGGATAAAACCCAACTCTAGCGATTCTTATGTAGCTTAAACTATGTGGGAGATTTCTTTAGGAATCTCAATGTTTTGTGTAAGGCTCTGCACAATAGACTCAAGAAAAATCCACCAGAATGGTCTGACGAACACATAGAAGTAGTCAGATAAATCAAGCAAAGGATTAAGGAAATCCCTTTCATCCATTTAGCAAATCCATCCCTACCAAAGATAGTAGAGACCGATGCATCTGATATAGGATTTGGTGGAATCCTAAAACAAAAATCCGACAATGGTCATGAAAATGTTGTCCAGTATGTGTCTAAACACTGGAACGAGGAATCGGATGAGCAATCAACCGCCTCATCCAAACCAATGAAGCAACCCAGAGAAGGCAATGAGAGTTTAAACACTAATACGAACCACGCCCACATGTGACGAAACCCAATACCAATACGTTCGGAATTGCAACCCAAGATGCCAAACAATCAAAGTGGAACTGCAACCCGTTGCCTATAGAAGAGGCAAGAACCTTGGTATGTTCTGTTGATGCCACAATCAGGATGAAAGACCGATTGATAAGTCTGGTTGAATGCCATAGAAGAAACCCGATAAGTTCAAGAGAAGTTCTTTAGAGAACCAAGAGAGGAATTCTCTCAAAATGTGTTATTCAATGTTGTATGAATGTTCTCTGTTCTGTTTTCTAACCCTAGCAGCTTATATTAGGGTTTACAACTCGTAATAACAAAAGCCTAAAACGACATAACATAATAAAGTCACAGAAAAATAACAAACCGGCAATGAAAGTTAGTGGCGTAGTAGCTGGTGTAGGATGTACGCCGGGTATATAGGCCAGCGGCATAGTAAGCTGACGTAGTCCCTTTGTCGCACACTAATGGCAACGCCGGTTCAAGGCCGACAGCGTTTAAGCCAGTGTTATCAAAGCCGGCAGTTTTGATCTCCTTAAATGACTTGTACAAATGCAAGGCTATTCTCATGGTTGCTCCACTCTTTTCTAGCTTCTTGGATCTCCTTTATCAGCCCGTTTAGTGCTTCCTTGAATCATTTTGCTCGAGTTCTTATGATCGGTCCAGGTGGCACTTCAAGAAGTTCCACATTCCACCTTCTAGCTTGGCTCCCATCATGGCTCTCATTAAACACCAATGTGGTAATAACGCCTAAACTCAGCAAGGTTATTACCAATGCTTTAGGTTCACGGTCACCTGTGAAAGACCACAGCAAGATAATTAAAAAATCATCAACTAATGTTCATATTACTGAGGTAGCATCTTCCTCAAAGGCAGTAGTCCCTTAAAAAAGTTTTCGAAAATGGAATTTTATGGATATTTTCAAGTATGTCTTCTCCGTTGAGAAAGGGATGCATGAAAAGGATCCTTATGATTTTGCCAGGAAAATGTTTTCTATATTCCATATGATTATTTGAAAAATGTGGAATATTATGAAAGATTTTTAATTGAGACTGGATCTGTTTCAATTAAAAATTTTGAAAACAATGGAGTAATTTCTTACTCAACTGCCAGAATTCATAAGGTCATTAACCTTTTGGATTGACCTGGCAAACCCTATGATAACCAAAAGTTTAGAGTTAATCCTCTAAAACCTCTGGTACCTCACGTAATTGTTTATAATTATTATGATTATAAGCAGGCTTGGTTCAATGCTTTCTTTCGAATGAATCAGAAAAGGTCACATACTTGGTTGATCTTTTTTTATAAATGTTCAACAAAGAACCTTCCTAACTGGTTCGCACATTAGTGGGATGAATTTGGGGCAACTGAAGAAATTGTCCATGAAAATGCCAGGAAAGGATTCAATCTTTTCCTAAAGACTTATGAGCCTGATGCTCATGAGTATATGTTTGACAAGACCATGTTATACTACATACACATTGGTATATCATGGGTAATGACATGGTTCTTTGGTTACAAGCCTGACCGATGCACCCAGATACCAGTCCTCTCCAAGAGATTCAAGGTTAAATGGTGGGACAATTTCAAGATGTGGGACAAGGTAACAGAGTCAACAATCGATCAATGGCTGACCAAGCAAAAACGCCTTGCCCAAGGTAATGCCTAAACCCCATTCCTCTACAATAGGGGTTTCCTAATGTCGTCTATGGCCAAAACACAGAATCCAGAAGAAATGAAGCAAGTTCTAGAAGCTGCCCTGGCACAATTGAAGAAGTTTGATGATGAAATGAGGACTAATGAAGATACCTCTTCCGCCTTAACATCAGGAGGTGATACAAACCACACCCACGTGTGACAAAACCTAATACTAATACGTTCGGAATTGCAGCCTAAGATGCCAAAACAATCAAGTGAAACCGCGACCCATTGCCTATAGGTGAGCCAAGAACCTTGGTATATTCTATTGACGCCACAATTAGGATGAAAGACCGATTGATAAGTCGGGATGAACACTACGGAAGAAATCCGATAAGTCCAAGAGAAGTTCTTTAGAGAACCAAGAGAGGAATTCTCTCAAAAAATGTTATTCAATATTGTATGTGTGTTATCTGTTCTATTTTCAACCCTAGCAGCTTATATTAGGGTTTACAACTCATAATAACAAAAGCCCAAAATGACATAACATCATAAAGCCGTGAAAAAATAACAAACAGGAAATGAAAGCCAGTGGCGTAGGAGCCGACATAGTAGCCGGTGTAGGATGTATGCCGGGTATATAGGCCCGCGGCGTAGTCCCTTTGTCACGCACGAATGGCAACGTCGGTTCAAGGCCGGCAGTGTTTAAGCCAGCGTTATCAAGGCTGGCAGCTTTGACCTCGTATGCTTTGATCTCCTTGAATGACTTGTACAAATGCAAGTTCATTCTCATGGTTTCTCCAATCCTTTCCGGCTTCTTAGACATCCCTTATCAACCCGTTAAGTACTTCCTTGAATCGTTTCGCTCAAGTTCTTATGATCGGTCCAGGTGGCACTTCAAGAGGATCCACATTCCACCTTCTGGCTTAGCTCCCATCATGGCTCTCATCATTCCCCTCCTCTTGAAAAGGATTTGTCCTCAAATCATCGCCTACATCAAAAGGACTCAGATCAGTAACATTAAAAGTAGCACTTATCATTGATGCGCTCAAAAATTTGAAATGGTCCATCGCCTCTAGGAAGTAATTTAGATTGACGCTACACAGGAAACCGCTCTTTGCACATGTGAACCCAAACCCAGTCTCCAGGTTCAAAGACAGCTTGTCGATGACCCTTGTTGGCTTATTTCACATACTGCTCTATTCTTCGCTCAATGTTTAGCTTTACGTTCTAATGGATCTGTTTAACAAATTTTGCATTCTTCTTACCATCTAGATTAACATACTTAGAAATAGGTAGAGGTGATAAATCCAAAGGAGTTAGTGGATTAAAACCATACACAATTTCAAAAGGAGTAAACCTAGTAGCAAAATGCATTGTGCGATTATAGGCAAATTCAACATGTGGCAAACAATCCACCCAACTTTTAATGTTCCTTTTAATGACTGCCCTTAACAAAGTAGATAAAGTTTGATTTACTACCTCAGTTTGACCATCAGTCTGTGGATGACAAGTAATAGAAAACAACAGCTTAGTTCCTAACTTAGCCCACAGGGACTTCCAGAAGTAGCTCAAGAACTTAGCATCTCTATCTCATACGATTGTTCTAGGCATACTATGCAATCTCACAACTTCCCTAAAGAACAAATTAGCAATATTGCAAGCATCATCTGTTTTGTGGCAAGGAATGAAATGTGCCATCTTAGAAAATCTATCCATGACTACAAAAATAGAGTCTCGACCATGCCTAGACCTGAGTAATCCTAACACAAAATCCATGGAAACATCTACCCAAAGCCAATGAGGAATTGGAAGTGGGGTATAAAGCCTATGAGGTTGGACTCTAGATTTTGTTTGCTTACAAGTGACACATTGCTCACAAATCCTCTCAACATCTCGTTTCATGTGAGGCTAATAGAAGTGTTCCTGCAAAACCCCTAAGGTTTTAGCTACTCTAAAATGCCCCATTAAACCTCCTCTATGAGACTCCCTCACTAATAATTCTCTTAACGAACAATTTGGAATGCAAAGTTTATTCTCCCTAAACATGAATCCTTCATGCTTATAAAATTTACCATGACCACTCTTCTCACAGTGCACATACTCTTCACAAAAATCTCGATCAGCAGCATACAATTCCTTAATGTGCTCAAAACCAAGCAATCTAGAACTAAGAGTAGAGATAAGAGCATACCTCCTAGAAAGTGCATCAGCAACAACATTTTCTTTACCTTGCTTGTAGTGGATGACATAGGGAAATGTTTTGATAGACTCCACCCAACGAGCATGTCTTTTTTTTAGCTTATGTTATCCCTTCAAGTACTTCAAGGATTCATGATCAGTGTGGATCACGAACTCCTTTGGCCAAAGATAGTGTTGCCAAGTCTCCAACGCTCGAACCAATGCATACAACTCCTTGTCATAAGTAAGGTAGTTCAAGGTTGCCCCACTTAGCTTCTCGCTAAAGAATGCAATTGGTCTTCTCTCCTGCATGAGAACTGCTCCAATACCTATTCCTGAAGCATCACTCTCAATTTCAAAAGTTTTAGAAAAATTAGGTAAGGTAAGTAATGGCGCATGAGTCAGCTTATGTTTAAGCGTCTAAAAGGCCTTCTCTTGTTGCTCTCCCCATCTGAACCCCACGTTCTTCTTAATTACTTCAATAAGTGGTGCTGCAATGGTGCTGAAATCCTTCACAAACCTCCTATAAAAGCTCGCTAGTCCATGGAAACTCTGCACATTACTTACATTAGTTGGACTAGGCCATTCTTGGATCGCACGAATCTTCTCTTCATCAACCTGTATTCCATGTGCACTAACAATAAAGCCAAGAAACACAAGTTTGTCTGTGCAAAAAGTGAACTTTTTGAGGTTAGCATATAATTGCACCTTTCGAAGCACTTCCAAAACATCCTTCAAGTAAGATATATAGTCTTCTAAACTCTTGCTGTAAATGAGGATATCATCAAAATAGACAACCACAAATTTTTCGATAAAAGTCTTCAAAACATGGTTCATAAGTCCCATAAAAGTACTGGGTGCGTTAGTTAAACCAAAAGGCATTACTAACCACTCATACAATCCATACTTTGTCTTAAATGTGGTTTCCCATTCATCACCTTCTTTCATTCTAATTTGGTGATATCCGCTTTTCAAATCAATTTTGGAAAAGACACTAGACCCATGTAACTCATCTAACATATCATCTAAGCGAGGAATGGGATGACGATACTTTATCGTGATGTTGTTGATGGTGCGGTAATCAACACACATTCTCCATGACCCATCATTCTTAGGCACTAAAATCACAGGCACTGCACATGGGCTCATGATTTCTCTCACGTACCCCTTCTCCATTAATTCATTGACCTGCTTTTGGAGTTCTTTTGTCTCCTCTAGATTGCTCCTATAAGCAGGTTTGTTTGGAATAGATGCTTTAAGTACAAGGTCAATCTAGTGCTCAATACCACGAATAGGTGGTAACCCCTTTAGAATCTCCTCCAGGAAGACATCTTCAAAGTCCTGCACAATAGACACAACCACACTAGGCAAAGAGTTAAAAAGTTCATTAGTATTCAAACAAGTTTCCTTAAAAACCAGTAATAACATAGGTTGCTTCGTCACTAACGCTCTCCTCACTACACTCACTCTTGCCACACAACTCTCCTTTTGCAAGGTTGCACTCTCCATTTCTCTCACCACCAAAGTTGATCCCCCTTCAGCTTAGCCTCTCACGCTCTTTCTAGCCTTCCTCTCTTTTTCCTTTTGATATTGACTTTTGTGTTCTTTTTCTTTGTCTAAGTCTTTAACTCTGTCACTTTCCCTCTGTTTTTCACTCACCTTATATTTTGAAAAAGATTGTTGTAGCTACAACTGATCCTCATACACCTGTTTAGGTGTTAAGGGTTTAAGATTATAGCTTTTGCCATGGTGAACAAGTGTATACTTGTTAGAAAAGCCATCATGAACAACCTTCCTATCAAACTGCCATGGCCTCCCCAACAACACATGACACGCCTGCATCAGCACTACATCGCATAACACCTTATCCTCATACCTACCGATGCGAAAAGCAATAAAAGCTTGCTTACTCATCTTAATCTCGTCACTATCATTCAGCCACTACAATTTATATGGGCTAGGGTGTTTAGTAGTCTTAAGTCCCAACCTCTCAACAATAAAAGTACTCACCACATTAGTGCAACTCTCCCCATCAATGATCAAACTACAAATATGATCACCTAGATAACATCTAGTTTGAAAGATATTCTCTCGTTACACCCCCTCTTCTTCCTTCACCTACACATTCAAAGCTCGCTTCACTACTACCACTAACTTCCCTGCTACAGGCTCCTCGTCATCACTGGCGTCTTCCTCACCATCCTCTTCACTATCCCCCCCAGTCTCATACTCACCATCATCATGCAGAATCATAACATGCCTATTCGGACATTGACTAGCAATATGGCCTCTACCTTGGCATTTAAAACATTTAATGTCACGATTTCTATGAGTAAAAGAATCAGGTTTACCTTGGTTACCAGGAGTAGAGCCCGTTTGCCTCTGCTCTTCCTTTAGCTTGGTAGGTAAAGACTTTTCTTCCTTCTTCCATTAGTTAGTCTTCCAGGTGGATGAACCAGCACCCTGTTGAAACCATGCAGTACTACTACCTTTCCTCCTCTGTTGGTTCTCAACCTTTATAGCCATGTGAACCATATCTTCCAATTCCACATCATGCTGCAATTCTACGACATTTTGAATATCTCTATTCAATCCAGCAAGAAACCTAGCCATGGTAGCCTCTCTATCCTCCTCTACATTCGCTCTAATCATAGTAACCTTCATCTCCTTGAAATACTCATCCACACTTCGGCTTCCCTGCTTAAGAGTTTGCAATTTGTTGTGTAACTCACGATAGTACTAAGCAGGAACAAACTGCTTCTTCATCACCCTCTTCATCTCTACCTAAGACTCAATAGGTGGTTCGCCATTCCTTCTTTTATTCAACATCAGTTGATCCCACCACACTATGGCATAATCTAAAAACTCAATGGCAGCAAGCTTCACTTTCTTTCTCCCACTATAATTATGACAATCAAACACCATCTCTACCTTCTTTTCCCATTCTAAGTATGCCTCGAGATCATTCTTCCCTTGAAAACAAGGAATCTTCATCTTTATACTACTCAATTAATTATCCTATCTATTCCTATCTCCTCTATCTTCCCAATCCCTAGTTCCTCTATTCCTACCACCATAACCTCTATAACTCCCGATAGAAGGTTCATCAAATTTATCATCAGAAATTTCATCTCCACCCCTTTGTCCTCTCTTAGAACAACTATCCCTTTTACGCCCTTAAAAGACATTTTTTGATTGCTCTAGTTTTTGCTCCATCGTCTCATGAATTTGTTCCATGCCCTCTTGAAACATCCTCTTCATCTCACTCCTCAACGCCTTAATCACTAACCTAGCATCAAACCTTCCCCTCTCACCTTCAGAAGAATGTTACCTCGACATAGTTCCTGCAATAAAGGTTAGTACTAACACAAATATATATAGGATTAAGCCTCACGATTCACTCCCTTACGTGTTTCACTCAAAGGATGATATCCTACAATCACTCGTGTATTCTCACAAGCAATGATGATATCAACTCACCAATCCCTCTTCTCAATTCTCTTGGAACTAACCCAAACTACACGAATCCCTTCCGTAGAATTCAAGAACAACTCTAGGGGCTTGAATTTTCCTCTTTTCTTTCCTTTTTGTTGCCTTTGTTTCGTCCTTTTGTTCATGTTTTTTTTTTTTTTGTTCTTGTTTTTTGTAACAAGATTAATAGGATGCACTACACTACTCAAGAAACAATTAACACTATGGACTTGAGTACGGAGCTATGACAACATGAAACTTGGTAAGAGCAATTGATATGAACGGTTGGAGTTAGGGTTTTGATGTTACCTTCCTCAAACCGAACTGATGTTTAATAAACCAAAGCTCTGATACCAAACTGATACGAACCACGCCCACGTGTGATGAAACCCAATACCAATACGTTCGGAATTGCAGCCTAAGATGCTAAAACAATCAAGTGGAACCGCGACCCGTCGCCTATAGGTGAGGTAAGAACCTTGGTATATTATGTTGATGCCACAATCAGGATGAAAGATTGATTGATAAGTCGAGATGAATGCTACGGAAGATATCCGATAAGTCCAAGAGAAGTTCTTCAGAGAACCAAGAGAGGAATTCTCTCAAAAAATGTTATTCAATGTTGTATGTGTGTTATCTGTTCTGTTTTCAACCCTAATAGCTTATATTAGGGTTTACAACCCGTAATAACAAATGCCCAAAACGACATAACATCATAAAGTCGCGAAAAAATAACAAAAAGGAAATGAAAGCCGGCGGCGTAAGAGCCAGTGTAGGATGTACGCCGGGTATATAGGCCGGCGGCGTAGTAAGCCAGCATAGTCCCTCTGTCACGCGCAAATGGCAACACCGGTTCAAGGCCAGCAGTGTTTAAGCCAACGTTGTCAAGGCTAGTAGCTTTGACCTTCTATGCTTTGATCCCCTTAAATGACTTGTACAAATGCAAGTTCATTCTCATGGTTGCTCTAATCCTTTCCAGCTTCTTGGACATCCTTTATCAACCCATTAAGTGTTTCCTTGAATTGTTTCGCTCGAGTTCTTGTGATCGGTCTAGGTGGCACTTCAAGAGGATCCACATTCCACCTTCTGGCTTGGCTCCCATCATGGCTCCCATCAGGAGGACTTCGGAGCAATGAAGATGACTGCTACTTGCATCAACTTAGTGAGTCCATAGGGTCAAATGTAAGTGCTTTGTTACACTTGTAACAAAGTACGTAGAATGCAGTACAGTATTAGATGCTATACTATTTTTTGTATTTTCTCCATATTTATATGGAATAATGTTGTATGTGTATACCTCCGTCATCAACGGAACAATGTCTCGTGGGGCCATCCCCAAAGTCGGAATGAACAAACCGTCTTTTACTGTTTGAAAGATAGGTGGTACTTTTCCACTAAAAAATTCTTTGGGAATTACTGTTGAAACAGTAATATTCCCGACAAAGTACTGTGCACTACAGTAAAAAGCACCTTTACTGTAGAAATAGTAAAATATTAGGTTTATAAAAGAAAGAGGCCATCTCATTCAGAAGGCATCGATTTTTTTATAGCAGCCTATAACCCTCTGAGCACAAACACACTTAACCTTCCTTCTTCTTTACTAACCCCTCTTCTCCTCTACCTTCGATCATCTTCTGATCATTCTTCCTAACACTTCACTTAATCTTCTTCCATCCTTTCCGTCTCTCTGTCTCTCTCGTACATACTTCCTTATCCCCTTTCTTCTTTAATGTATTTTTTGTTTCTGTCTGCACACTAATGTTCCTTATTTTAAGGATTAATGAAGTAAATATTTGTTTATTTACTTATTTATTTTAAAGAACAAAGCCCAACTAATCTTAGCTCTGCCGCCTGTGGTGGTTAAGTTCTTTTGCAGTTTATATTTGTTTATTTACTTATTTATTTTAAAGAACAAAGCCCCACTAGTCTTGGCTCTATCGCTTGTGGTGGTTAAGTTCTTTTGCATTTTAATTTTGCAGTTTACATATATTTCCTCTCCTTGGCTGGTTTAACCGCCTTTAGAGAATTGTTTATGTTTACTGCTTAATGTTGGTATTTTAAATATCTAAAGTATATCAGCTGGAAACAAGTCGCTGTGGGCTACTGGTCCTAAGGAAATACCCCTGGCTGGTATTTCGTGTGATTAGCAAGACAACGCCACGTACTTAGATATTTTAAATTTTTTCCACAATGTTATTACTCTGAATGCATATCTGTTCTAATTTACTCATCTCTTACACTAGCTATTGACTAGTTAGTTAAGCTAAGTAGCCATAAACCCTAGTCTTAGCAACTAGTACCACTCTTCCGAGAGTGCCCCCTAGCAATCCTGTAGTCTCTTATGGTATCAGATGAGTGAAACCACAATTACAAAATGATTCTAGGTGCACTGCCCATGGCAGTCATCTATCGAATCTACTTTAAACTAATGAAAACAGCCTTTGGATCAAAAGCATACAAAATCGACAAGAAAGGTCAAACGCTTCTGATTCAAACGGATCTAACTAGATCTAATGTAAATATCCTTAGGATAATCAAATGGGATCAGGTAAGTCTACCTGATCACTGGGAAATAGAAAACCCTGTTCCCTAGAAATCCTTCAAAGATGTCGAACCATCTAATGGTGTTCAACATCTAGATGGTAAGGTAACTCTTCAATTCTCTAGGAGATCTTTCGAGAATCCTAGAAGTTCAATGTCCCTAGGATCATCAAGAAGGTCAGTTGATCTATCCAAGATTGATGAACCAAAAAATGTCCAGGTTAGTCCTAAAAAGACTAATCCTACAATTTCCGGTTTAATTGATAAGCTTTCAGGATTAACTCAACCAATTTATCACAATGACCCAGGATGGGAAGAACCAACTGCTTCAAAATTAGGAGATTTTGAGCTTAATGTCTTAGAAAAACCCTTCGAACCAGATAGGTTATTTCTAAACAATGATTTTAATTCTTCTAAAAATAAGAAGAAAAGAGAATGATATTTTAAAACTTTTGATAAGTTTAAAATACAAACTAAGAATGAATATTATAATTTCATGAAAGAAATTGGTTCTCAGATTTTATTCTTTGATTGGTTAGAAGAATACTATTTGAAACCTAAAATGATTAATACAGTTAAAAGGACTGTACAATGGAGATAAAGTGATGGTAACATGGTTAAATCCACTCATCCTCTACTTAGCTATATTTGGTATTCCCATAGGGAAACCAAAATTAAACTAGCTCCCTTCAAGAAAGTAGATGAATCTAAGGGAACTAGTATTAAGAAAATAATTGACCAAAATAATTTTACTAATAAAAATCTTCACACAATAGGTCAACAACTTGATAGAATTGAAGATGTAATTAGTAAACCTCGAGTCAATAACAATGAAAATAGCAAGGTTGAAAAGAAACCACTTTTCAAACCTTTCGAAATGATAAATCCTAGTAATGAATTTCTTCAAGAAATACAAGAAAAGAAGAAATCATTAAAAGGAAAAATGAAAATGGAATTAGTGGAATCTTTGAAATTAGATACTCCTAAATTTAGGAACCTAATTATTGAAGAAACTCCATCTGAAAAAATTAATGTTTTAAGTGAAACTAATGGTTATAATCCAGATGATTTATTAGAAGACTTAAGCCTTGATAATTCTAATGGTTTAGAAGTTAATAAGATTACTTAGAAAGAGCCACAAAAATTATATTATCAGAAAGCATCACCTCGTCATATTATGTTTGAGGAAAAACCAAGTAATTATCAAAACAAATATTCTGCAGGAACCACTGATGGGTGTCGAATCCAACAAAAATAAAACCTACTCCTCGACAATTATATGATTTGCATATAGTGGTGAGTACGGTCGAATCCACAGAGATTGGTTAAACTTATTTCTATTCAAGGATAATAACAGGGAAAAAGGAAAAAGGGGGGGTTTTGTTTGTGAATCAAATAAAGTTAAAATAAGATAAGAAAGTTGTATATTGATAAAAAGCCTAGCCAAAGGAATCAAGATAGTTTAATTCTAGGAATTGATCATCGATGCAAATGTTTTCTATTCTTATTCCTAGATAAACTGGTTATGGTTATTAACAAGCTCTAACAACCTATCTCTCCTTACTTCCTCGATAACCTCAGACAAGCGCTTTGAATTATTTCTCTTATTGATTAAACAACCCAAGACAAGCGCTTAGGATTTAATCTATCAATAGCATTAAGATCTAGAGAGACACACCAATTCATGCCAGTAGATTATAAGATAACCTATTTAAACATGATCATACACCTCCATAACATGAATTCGATCATCTCTTTTATAACCAAACATGTTATTGCGTCACTAAGACTAGAACAATCAAACAATTACGGATTTGGCGTGCTAGTTGACAATATATTAACTTGCTAATTGAGTAGAAGAGCTCTATTCATACCAATCAACAAAGATAATAATGACAAAACGATCAGAAGATATATGAATACCCGAAAACAAAGAATAGATTAAATACAAGTCAATTAGACCTCACAATTCGTGGAGAATTAAACATTTATAATCCTTTGGCCAGAAAAGTAGCTTAGCTACACATGTTCATCAATAAAACGAAAAATAAAAATAAAAACATAACAAGCCTCTGTTTCCGGCTGCCTGCTCTGCCTCCGCGTTTCCTTCTTGTCTCCAAGGTGATCCAAGATTCAAAGATTCAAAAGTTCTTTTAACCCTCTAGGGTTGGTTTAATTTATATTGTTAGGGAGATGGCATGTGATCTTTTGCTAGCAAGATACGAAAATATCTTTTCTTTTCCAAGTAGATTTTGAGAAGTAAATGTTCGTCCGCCTGGCACGCCCTAACACACGGCCGTGGGTCAAGCCGTGCCATCCTCTGTGCATATTTCATGTATCATCTTCCGTGTCCAGTGTGTACCACGACTCCACCTACGGCTAGATTTCCAACCGTGCCTTATTCTGTGCATAATCAACAAGTCTTCATCCGTGCCCAGTGTGTACTACGGTTAAACCCACGGCCAGATTTCAAGCCGTGCCATTCTCTGGTTGATGTTCCATAATTTCTTCTCCTTGGCACGTCTGGCTTCCACCACGGCTTTAAGCACGGTTTCTCCCATGGCTTCCACCACGGCCGTTCCTTAAGCTGTGTCTCTCTCTGTTGACAGTCCTCATTTTCGCCTTCTTGTCCAGTGTGTAACACGGTTTGAACCTTGGCCGTGCTTCCTCCGGTGGTGTAATTCCTTGTCTTGATCCAAGTTGTAGATGACTTCTCTAATTTACTTGAATTAGCATCATTGACTCCATTTAACCTGATTTATCACCATAACAGAATTAAGTACCATTTCCTTATGATTTCTATAAAATCAATAATAATTTAACACAATTTATACTATAAAGATTGAGTACAAAATGGCTCTATCAACCACCTATGAATGGAACATAGATGGAGCCTCAAAACAAATGATTCTTAATGTTCTAAATCAGATGATCATGTTCACGAATAGTAACAGAAGTATTCAAGGCATATCTAATTTCCAAATTGCTGTACTTTTAATTTCCGGATTTACTAGACAATTAAAAGGTTGGTGGGACAATTATCTCACTGAAGAATAGTGAATGAACATTTTAACTTCAGTGAAGAAAAATGAAATTGGAGTTTAAATACTTAATGAACAAAATGAACCAATTCAAGATGTTGTTAATACATTAATATTTTGTATTAGTCAACATTTCATAGGAGATCCTTCTCACATTCGTGATAAGAATCTGGATCTTCTATCCAATATGAAATGCAAGTCTTTAGGCGAATTCCGCCAATACAAAGATATATTCCTCCAAAGGGTATTGATGCAAGATGATTGCAATCAACCCTTCTAGAAAGAAAAATTTCTAGCTGGTTTACCCAACCTCATAGGTGAACAAGTTAAAACCAAAATCCGTGAGGAGTTTAATAGAGAAATTCCTTACAACAATTTGTCTTACGGAGAGTTAACATCTTAAGTTTATAAGATAGGAACTCAAATGTGCAACACAATCCAGTTGCAAAAACAATTAAGAAAAGAAAAGGAGATAAAAAGGCAAAGCCTTGGAGAATTCTGCCAACAGTATGATCCATCCTTTGTCTTTGACAAATCTAAATGCACATATTGTAAAAGGAATACGAAGAAAAAATCTTCTAAGAAAAAGAGGAAATTTTCTAAAAAATTCCATAAACAATTTGACAATGAAAAATCTAAAAGGGATTATTCTAAGAAAAAGAAGAAACCCTTTAAATCAATTAGGTGTTATCTGTGTAGGAAATTCGGCCACACAGTTGACAAATGTAAGATCGGGAAAAAAATCAACTCTCTCGATCTAGATAAACATCACCTAGAAGAAATCTTTGAAATATTTGAAGGATATTCTTCGTCTGAACCTTCTTCGTCAAGAGAAGAAGGAGTCCAATGTAATGATTTTGAATCATCCTTAGAGGAAGATTCAATCAATGTTCTAACTATGGAAGAAGAAGAATTTCTTTTTAAGTTAGATTCAATGTCTGATTCCCCGAAATTGAGATGGTTGGAAAGAGCCAAACCTACTCCCTCAATTTCAAACAATTTAACTTACAAACTGAATGAAGTCCTTAATAGCGGAAAATCCAAAGGTCATAAGCCAATTACACTTAGTGATCTTCAAAGGGAAATCAATTCCCAAAAAGAAGAAATCAAAGAATTAAAATTGAGGCAACATAAGTTGCAACAAGAATTCTTTGAGTTCAAAATATCCAGAACGAAATATTCAGATGAAGAGGCTAAATATGGAAGTTCTTCTGAATCCAATAAAGTATCTGGAAAAGAAGTTAATCCAGAATACGTAATGCAACCAGTAGAAGTCACTACTAGAAAATGGGTAATTCCAATTACCATTAGGATAAATGAAGAATTTATCCTAGAAACTACTGCTCTATTTGATACTGGCGCAAATTTAAATTGCATTAAAGAGGGTTTAATTCCTACTAAATATTTTGAAAAAACAACCCAATCTCTAAGCTTTGCTTCTGGTAACAAATTAAACATTAGTTTCAAATTCCCCAATGCAGAAGTTGTTAAAGGAAATATGTCCTATAATACTAGCTTCATCTTAGTTAAAAATTTGAAGCAGAATGTCATCCTAGGAACACCCTTTATCAACCTAATCCAACCTTTCCAAGTTACCAATGATGGGATTGAAACAAATTATCTCGAACAAGTTGTCTGTTTTAACTTTGTTTCGAAACCAAGAACTAAAATGGTAGACATGCTCGAACAGAACTCAGTTTCTGAGTTAAACTATTTAATTAAAGCCAAGGAGGACCAACTATCCTTCTTAAGTGATGATTTGAAACTTCATAGAATTGAAGATCAAATCAATAGAAATCCTGTTAAGGAAAGGATTTCGCAATTAGAAAGTGAGATCAGAAAGACAATTTTTTCCACTTTACCAAATGCATTTTGGGATAGAAAATCCCACTCAGTCGGATTACCTTATGAAGGTAATTTCGATGAAAGAGCATACCTACGAAGGCTCGACCTTCGCAAATAAACAGTAGTGTTCTTGAACACTGTAAGAAAGAAATCAATGACTTGTTAGCTAAAAAGCTAATTTGCAAATCCAAGTCACCTTGGAGTTGCTCTGCTTTTTACGTTAACAAAAATACAGAAATCAAAAGAGGTGTAACAAGACTAATAATTAATTACAAGCCTCTTAATAATGTCCTAAAATGGATTAGGTATCCTATACCTAATAAGAAAGATTTGCCTGGTAGAATACATAATGCCAATGTATTCTCCAAGTTCAACATGAAATCTGGATTTTGGTAAATCCAGATCAAAGAGTCCGAAAGGTACAAAATGGCATTCACTGTCCCTTTTGGACAATATGAATGGAATGTCATGCCTTTTAGATTAAAAAATGCACCCTCTAAATTTCAGCGAATAGTGAACGAAATCTTTAACAATTTAGATTTCGTAATTGTCTACATTGATGATGTGTTGATCTTCTCACCAAATATAGATCAACATTTCAAACATGTTAGGGCTTTCATCCTGAAAGTCAAAACCAATGGATTAGTAGTATCGCCATCTAAGATATCCTTATTTTAGACTAGGATTAGGTTCTTAGGTTTCGATATTCATAATGGAACAATTACACCAATTCAAAGATCTATAGAATTTGCTTCTAAGTTTCCTGATAGAATTTTGGATAAAACCCAACTCTAGCGATTCATAGGTAGCTTAAACTATGTGATAGATTTCTTTAGGAATCTCAATGTTTTGTGCAAGCCTCTACACAATAGACTTAAGAAAAATCCACTAGAATGGTCTGATGAAGTCACAGAAGTAGTCAGGCAAATCAAGCAAAGGATTAAGGAAATCCCTTACATCCACTTAGCAGATCCATCCCTACCAAAGATAGTAGAGACTGATGCATCTGATATAGGATTTGGTAGAATCCTAAAACAAAAATCCAACAATGGTCATGAAAATGTTGTCTAGTATGTGTCTAAACACTAGAACCAATGTCAGTTGAATTATTTAACAATTAAAAAAGAAATTTTAGCCATTGTTTTAACGATTTCCAAATTTCAATGAGACTTGTTAAATAAAAAATTTCTTCTGAGAATTAACTGCTCAGGAGCAAAAAATATTTTAGAAAAAGATGTTCACAATTTAGCTTCAAAACAGATTTTTACCAGATGGCAAGCTATTTTATCTTGCTTTGATTTTGATATCCAACATAACCAAGGAACATCTAATTCTCTTCTTAATTTCCTAACCCGTGAATTCATGTAGGGAGATGCCTCCCAAACATGGAAAGGGAAAGGAGAAAGAAGTCCCCCGTAAGGGAATCACAAATGTCCGGTCATGGCTTGGTGCTACTAATGCGAGATCGGTTTGATCGGATTCTTAATTGATACAAACCACGCCAACGTGTGACGAAACCCAATACCAATACGTTCGAAATTCGTTACCTAAGATGCAAAAAACACCCTCAAGTGGAAACCACGACCCATTGTCTATAATCGAGACAAGAACCTTGGTATAATGTGAAGACGCCACAATCGGGATGAAAGACCGATTGATAAGTCAGGATGAACGCCACGGAAATAAAATCCGATAAGTTCTAGGTTAGTTCTTGAAGAACCAAGAGAAGAATTCTCTCAAAAAGTATTTTCAATGTTGTATGATATTGTATTCTCTAACCCTAGGAGCTTTATATTAGGGTTACAATTCGTGACAAATAAGGTCTAAAACGACGTCACTTCAATAAGTGCGTAAAATAACAAAACAAGACAAAAGGCCGGCGTCAGGGAGATACACGGCTGTGTACATGGCCGTGTACTTTTCTGTGCAAATTCTAGCAACATACACGACCGTGTACTTCTAGTCATGTATCTTCCTGTGGAAATTCTTGACACCATAAACGGCCGTGCCTTTTAGCCGTGTGTCTAGCCGTGTATGATTTTGTGCAACCTTGAGATTCCTACATGGCCGTGCCTTGAAAATACACGCTCTCTTCATCTCGTATCCGATATGACTTATACAAGAGCAAGGGTCTTCCCATGGTTGTTCCAATCCCTTCCAACTTCATGATTTTTCGAATCCTTTCCGGCTTCATGGACATCTATTATCAACCCATTAAGTGCTTCCTTGAGTCGTTTCGCTCGATTTCTTGTGATCGGTCCAGGCGGCACTTCAAGAGGATCCACATTCCTTCTTCCGGCTTGACTCTTATCATGGATCTCATCATTCCCCTCCTCTTGAAAAGGATTTGTCCTCAAATCGTCACCTACATCAAAAGGACTCAGATCAATAACATTAAATGTAGCACTTACTTGATACTCACCAAGCAAATCTATCTTGTATGCATTATCGTTGATGCGTTCAAGAACTTGAAATGGTCCATCGCCTCTAGGAAGTAGTTTAGATCGACGCTGTACGGGAAACCGCTCTTTGTGCATGTGAACCCAAACCCAATCTCCAGGTTCAAAAACAGCTTGTCGACGACCCTTGTTGGCTTGTTTCACATACTGCTCTGTTCTTCGCTCAATATTTAGCCTTGCCTTCTCATGGATCTATTTAACAAATTCGGCCTTCTTCTTGCCATCTAAATTAACATACTCAGAAATAGGCAAAGGTGATAAATCCAAAGGAGTTAGTGGATTAAAACCATACACAATTTCAGAAGGAGTAAATTTAGTAGCAAAATGCACTGTACGGTTATAGGCAAATTCAACATGCGGCAAACAATCCACCCAACTTTTAATATTCTTTTTAATTATAACCCTCAACAAAGTTGATAAAGTTCGATTTACTACCTCAGTTTGACCATCAGTCTGTGGATAACAAGTAGTAGAAAACAATAAATTAGTTCCTAACTTAGCCCACAAGGTCTTCCAGAAGTAGCTTAAGAACTTAGCATCTCTATCGGATACGATTGTTCTAGGCATACCATGTAATCTCACAACTTCCCCAAAGAACAAATTAGCAATATTGCAAGCATCATCCGTTTTGTGACAAGGAATGAAATGTGCCATCTTAGAGAATCTATCCACAACCACAAAAATAGAATCCCGACCATGTCTAGACCTAGGTAATCCTAACACAAAATCCATGGAAATATCTACCCAAGGCTCATGAGGAATGGGAAGTGGGGTATAAAGCCCTTGAGGTTGGACTCTAGATTTTGCTTGCTTACACATGACACATCGCTTACAAATCCTCTCAACATCTCATTTCATGTGAGACCAATGGAAGTGTTCCTACAATACCCCTAAGGTTTTAGTTACTCCAAAATGTCCCATTAAACCTCCTCCATGAGACTCCCTCACTAGTAATTCTCTCAAAGAACAAATTGGAATGCATAGTTTACACACCCTAAACAAGAATCCTTCATGTTTATAAAATTTACCACGCCCACTCTTCTCACAATGCACATACTCCTCACAAAAATCTCGATCCGCAGCATACAATTCCTTAATGTGCTAAAAACTAAGCAATCTAGAACTAAGAGTAGAGATAAGAGTATACCTTCTAGAAAGTGCATCAGCAACGACATTCTCTTTACCTTGCTTATAGTGGATGACATATGGAAATGTTTCGATGAACTCCACCCAACGAGCATGCCTTTTGTTCAGCTTATGTTGCCCCTTCAAGTACTTCAAGGATTCATGATCAGTGTGGATCACGAACTCTTTTGGCCAAAGATAGTGTTGCCACGTCTCTAGGGCTTGAACCAATGTATATAACTCCTTGTCATAAGTAGGGTAGTTCAAGGTTGCCCCATTTAGCTTCTCAGTAAAGAATGTGATTGGTTTTCTCTCTTGCATAAGCACTGCTCCAATACCTAATCCTGAAGCATCACACTCAATTTCAAACGTTTTAGTAAAGTTAGGTAAAGCAAGTAATGGCGCCTGAGTCAGCTTATTTTTAAGCGTCTGAAAGGCCTTCTCTTCTTGCTCTTCCCATCTGAACCCCACGTTCTTCTTAATTACCTCCGTGAGTGGTGTTGTAATGGTGCTGAAATCCTTCACAAATCTCCTGTAAAAGCTCGCTAGTCCATGGAAACTCAGCACATTACTTACATTGGTTGGACTAGGCCATTCTTGGATCGCACGAACCTTTTCTTCATCAACCTATATTCCTTGTGCACTAACAACAAAACCAAGAAACACAAGTTTGTCTGTGCAAAAAGTGCACTTCTTGAGGTTAGCATATAATTGCTCCTTTCGAAGTACTTCTAAAACATCCCTCAAGTGAGATATATGATCTTCCAAACTCTTGCTGTAAATGAGAATATCATCAAAATAGACAACCACAAATTTGCCAATAAAAGTCCTCAAAACATGGTTCATAAGTCTCATAAAAGGTGTGTTAGTTAAACCGAAAGGCATTACTAACCACTCATATAATCCATATTTTGTTTTGAATGCGATTTTCCATTCATCACCTTCTTTCATTATAATTTGGTGATATCCACTTTTCAGATCAATTTTGGAAAAGACACTAGACCCATGTAACTCATCTAACATGTCATGTAAGCGAGGAATGGGATGACGATACTTTACCGTGATGTTGTTGATGGTGCGGCAGTCAACACACATTCTCCATGACCCATCCTTCTTAGGCACTAAAATCACAGGCACTGCACATGGACTCATGCTTTCTCTCACGTACCCCTTCTCCATTAATTCATCGACCTGCCGTTGGAGTTCCTTCGTCTCCTCCGGATTGCTCCTATAAGCTGGCTTGTTTGGAATCGATGCTCCGGTTACAAGGTCAATCTGGTGCTCAATACCACGAATAGGTGGTAATCCCTTTGGAATCTCCTTAGGGAAGACATCTTTAAAGTCCTGCACAATAGACACAACCACACTAGGCAAGGAGTTAAATAGTTCGTTAGTACTCAAACATGTTTCTTTAAAAACCAGCAACAACATAGGTTGCCTCATCACTAACGCTCTCCTTACTACACTCGCTCTTGCTACACAACTCTCCTTTTGCAAGGCTACACTCTCCTTTTCACACACCACCAAAGTTGATCCCCCTTCAACTTGGTCTCTCACACTCTTTCCAGCCTTCCTCTTTTTTTCCTTTTGATATTGACTTTTGTATTCCTTTTCTTGCTCATTGTCTTTTGCTCTCTCATTGTCCCTCTGCTTTTCACTCACCTTATGTTTTGCAAACGATTGTTGTTGCTGCAATTGATCCTCATACACCTGTTTAGGTGTTAAAGGTTTAAGATTAAAGCTTTTCCCTTGGTGAACAAGCGTATACTTGTTAGAAAAGCCATCATGAACAACCTTCCTATCAATTTGCCATGGCCTCCCCAATAACACATGACATGTTTGCATTGGCACTACATCACATAACACCTCATCCTTATACCTACCAATGCGAAAACCAATCAAGGCTTGCTTACTCACCTTAGTCTCACCACTATCATTCAACCACTGCAATTTATATGGACTAGGGTGTCTAATAGTTTAGATTCCCAGCCTCTCAACAATAAAATTACTCACCACATTGGTGCAACTTCCTCCATCAATCATCAAACTGCAAATATGATCACCTAGATAACATCTAATATGAAAGATATTCTCCCTTTGCACCTCCTCTCCTTCCTTCTCTTGCACATTCAACGCTCGCTTCACTACTGCCACTAACCTCCTTATTGTAGGCTCCTCATCATCACTAGCATCCTCTAATGGAGGCATATCATCTTCTTCACTATCCCCCTCAGTCTCATACTCACCATCATCACGCAAAATCATAACACGCCTATTCGGACATTGACTAGCAATATGGCCTCTACCTTGGCATTTAAAACATCTAATGTCACGATTTCTAGAAGTAGAAGAATCAGGCTTACCTTGATTACCAGGAGTAGAACCCGCTTGCCTCTGCTCTCCTTTTGGTTTAGTGGGTAATGGCTTTTCTTCCTTCTTCCATTAGTTAGTCTTCCGGGTGGATGAACCAGTACCCTATTGAAACCGTGCAGTACTACTGCCTTTCCTCCTGTGTTGGTTCTCAACCTTTATAGCCATATGAACCATATCTTCTAATTCTACATAATGTTGCAATTCAACGACATTTTGAATATTCCTATTCAACCCAGTAAGAAACCTAGCCATGGTAACCTCTCTATCCTCCTCTACATTCGCCTTGAACATTATAACTTCTATCTCCTTGAAATACTCATCCACACTTCGGCTTCCCTGCCTAAGAGTTTGCAATTTGTTGTGCAATTCACGATAGTAATACGCAGGCACAATCCGCTTCTTCATCACCCTTTTCATCTCTTCCCAAGACTCAATAGGTGGCTCGCCATTCCTTCTTCTATTCAAAATTAGTTGATCCCACCACACTATAGCATAATCCGAAAACTCAATGGCAGCAAGTTTCACTTTCTTTCTCCCACTATAGTTATGACAATCAAACACCATCTCTACCTTCTTCTCCCACTCTAAGTACACCTTGGGATCATTCTTCCCTTGGAAAGGAGGAATCTTCATCTTTATGCTACTCAATTGATCATCCTCTCTATTCCTATCTCCTCTATCTTCCCAATCCCTAGTTCCTCTATGCCGACCACTATAACCTCTATAACTCCCGATACAAGGCTCATCAAAGTCATCATCCGACATTTCATCTCCACCCCTCGATACTCTCCTAGAATGACTCTCCCTCTTACGCCCTTGGAAGACGTTTGTAGATTGCTCTAGTCTTTGCTCTACCGTGTCATGAATTTGTTCCATTCCCTCCTAAAACATTCTCTTCATCTCACCCCTCAACGCCTCAATTACTAACCTAACATCAAACCTTCCCCTCTCACCTTCCGGAGAATGTTACCTCGACATAGTTCCTGTAGAAAAGATTAGTACTAACACAAATATGCATAAAATTAAGCCTCATGATACACTCCCTTACGTGTTTCGCTCAAATGATGATATCACACAGTCACTCGTGTATTCTCACAAACAATGATGATATCAACTCGCCAGTTCCTCTTCTCAATTCTCTTGGAACTAACCCAAACTACACCAATTTCCTTCTGTAGAATTCAAAACAACTCTAGGGTTCGTAAATTTTCCTCTTTTTCTATCCTTTTTTTTTTTGTCTTTGTTTTTGCTTTTGATCACGTTTCTCTTTTCTTCTTTTTTTTTTTTGTGTCATGATTCTTCCTTTTTTTTTTCCAACAAATCGACTAGTGGATACTACACTATCAATAGACAATTAATACTATGAAATTGAATACTAACAATTGATATGAATGATTAGAGTTAGGGTTTTGATGTTACCTTCCTCAAACCGAACTGATGTTTTGACAAACCTAAGCTCTGATACCAAACTGATGCGAGATCGGTTTGATCGGATTCCTAACTGATACGAACCTCGCCAACATGTGACGAAACCCAATATCAATACGTTCGGAATTCGTTACCTAAGATGCAAAAAACACCCTCAAGTGGAAACTGCGACCCGTTGTCTATAATCGAGACAAGAACCTTGGTATAATGTGAAGACGCCACAATCGGGATGAAAGACCGATTGATAAGTCGGGATGAATGCCACAGAAATAAAATCCGATAAGTTCTAGGTTAGTTCTTGAAGAACCAAGAGAAGAATTCTCTCAAAAAGTTTTTTCAATGTTGTATGATATTGTATTCTCTAACCCTAGGAGCTTTATATTTGGGTTACAATTCGTGACAAATAATGTCCAAAACAATGTCACTTCAATAAGTGCGTAAAATAACAAAACAAGAAAAAAGGCCGGCATCGGGGAGATACACGGTCGTGTACATGGCCGTATACTTTTCTGTGCAAATTCTGGCAGCATACACGACCGTGTACTTCTAGTCATGTATCTTCCTGTGGAAATTCTTGACACCATACACGGCCGTACCTTTTAGACGTGTGTCTGGCCGTATATGATTCTGTGTAACCTTGAGATTCCTACACGGCCGTGCCTTGAAAATACACGCCCTCTTCATCCCCTATCCGGTATGACTTGTACAAGAGCAAGGGTCTTCCCATGGTTGTTCCAATCCCTTCCAACTTCATGATTGTTCCAATCCTTTCCGGCTTCATGGACATCCTTTATCAACCCGTTAAGTGCTTCCTTGAGTCATTTCGCTCAATTTCTTGTGATCGGTCCAGGCGGCACTTCAGGAGGATCCACATTCCTTCTTCCGGCTTGACTCTCGTCATGGATCTCATCAACTATGACTCCAAAACCTAATGTACCCTTGACTATCAAGGAATCATATGAGCAATCAATCGCCTCATCCAAACCAATGAAGCAACCCAGAGAGGGCAATGAGAGTTTAAACACCGATGTGGTAATAACGCCTAAACTCATCAAGGCTATTACCAATGCTTTAGGTTCACGGTTGCCTGTAAAAGACCGCAGCAAGATAATTAAAAAATCATCAACTAATGTTCATATTACTGAGGTGGCGTCTTCTTCGAAGGCATTAGTCCCTCAAAAGAGTTTTCAAAAATGGTATCTTACGGATATTTTCAAGTATGTCTTCTCCATTGAGAAAAGGATGCATGAAAAGGATCCTTATGATTTTGCTAGGAAAATATTTCCTGAAAATGTTTTCTATATTCCATATGATCATTTGGAAAATATGGAATATTATGAAAGAATTTTAATTGAGACAGGATCTATTTTAATTAAACATTTTGAAAACAATGGAGTAATTTCTTACTCAACTGCCAGAATTCATAAGGTCATTAACCTTTTGAATTGGCCTGGCAAACCCTTTGATAACCAGAAATTCAGAATTAATCCTCTGAAGCCTTTGGTACCTCACCTAACTGTTTATAAATATTATGATTGTAAGCAAGCCTGGTTCAATGCTTTCCTTCAAACGAATCAAAAAAGGTCACACACTTAGCTAATCTTTTTTTATAAATGTTCAACAAAGAACCTTCTCAACAGGTTCGCACACTGGTAGGATGAATTTGGGGAAATTGAAGAAATTGTCCATGAAAATGCCAGGAAAGAATTCAATCTTTTCCTAAAGACTTATGAGCCTGATGCTCATGAGTATATGTTCGATAAAACCATGTTATACTACATGCATATTGGTATATCATGGGTAATGACCTAGTTCTTCGGTTACAAGCCAGACCGATGTACCCAAACACCCGTTCACTCCAAAAGATTCAAAGTCAAATGGTGGGACGGTTTCAAGATGTGGGACAAGGTAACAAAGTCAGCAATCGATCAATGGTTAACCAAGCAGAAACGCCTTGCCCAAGGCAATGCCCAAACCCCATTCCTCCAAGATAGGGGTTTCCTAATGTCATCCATGGCCAAGATACAAAATCTAGAAGAAATGAAGCAAGTTCTGGAAGCTGCCCTAGCACAATTAAAGAAGTCTGATGATGAAATGAGGACTAATGAAGATGCCTCTTCTACCTCAACATCAAGAGGACTTCAGAGCAATGAAGACGACTGCTATGGCATTAACCTAGGTAGTCCGTAGGTTCAAATGTAAGTATTTTGTTACACTTGTAACAAGATACATAGAATGAAGTATAATATTAGATGCTGACACGGAATTGGGAATTGAATCCTTCCACACAAATCAAATCGTCAATAACAATCAAATGTTACAAATTTTTAGGGTTTTCTGGATTTTGGTACTAACGAATAAAAACAAGGATATGGATAAAATTACCAATCTATAGATGCAAAGATTTAAAAAATTAAACTAATTTCCAATCAAATCATAGAACGATAGAGACCACGTTCTATAAATCAATCACTTAAGGTTAAAGAATTCTAAGAATTCAATAACGATGTTCGCCACAAATTCTATAGGAACCAAGAATTTGATAAGAACAATACGAATAAAGTAAAAATCAATTCTCAATATTCAAGAATCCCAAAAGAGGATTCACACACACGCTCAAAGTGTTTTCTTACAACCAAAATATCATCTGTCCTCGTAAAAAACCCTAAAGACACTATTTATATCACGTCTAAAAACAATTGTGCGAAGCCATTCAAGGCTGGCTCAAGGCCAGCTAAAGGCCAGCGGCCTTCATTTAGGCTAGCACCAAGGCCGACGGCTTACATTTAAGCCGGCTCTAAGGCTAGCGGCCTTGAAGCTAACTCGGCCAGCCTTTATTCAAGGCCGGCTTAAAGCTGGTCGAACTTCACCTTAAGTCCTCTCGACGCTTATGTCCTCCTTTTTTAGACCCCGTACTGCTACCTAGAGCTCGAATTGACTTTGTTTTCTTTTGTGCTCATATCTTAGCTCTTGGAATTGTATCATTCCCTCCATGTTGAAAAAGATTCGACCTCGAATCTGTATCGTCCATCCTGCTAGACCACATAAACAGACTCCTCTTTCCCTTGGGCTTCTTAAGGCAAATCAGCCTTGTTTGTTGTACTTCAATTGGACTCATAGGAAGAAGCTTATATGCCTTGTCCTGTTGCTGAATGGTATACTCATTGGTGTATCTATCATACTTGGCTTTGAGGTCATACTACCAAAGTCTTCTAAGGATCAAATGTGTAGCTTCCATAGGAACTACATCACAAACATTTTTGTCAGTATAATCACCATTAAGTAATGGAACACGAACCTGTTTGAGTACATGAATAGCTGCCTGTAGACTCAACCAATGAAGTGCATAAGGTCTTAGATGCTGCTCCACCTATAAACCCAACTTAGTAACCCAGATTGTTGAAGCAACATTAGTGTAACTACTTGTGTCAACCACAATCAAACAAATCTTCCCTTGCACCATGCCTTGGATATGAAATAAATTAGCTCTCTGATTATAAACAGCTTCATCCTGCTTAACCATTAGCAAGTCTCCCTGTACTGGATTCGCTATAATATCTTCATCTTCCTCTTCTGCCTCAGTACTCTTTTGTTCTTCTTCCTCGCTCTCAACTTTATCCCCCTTTATGACCATAACCCTTTTATTAGGACATTGAGAAGCAATAAGGCTAAGTCCTAAACACTTAAAACATTTGATATCCCTGCTCTTCTTTTGTTGTGTTTAGTCAACAGCCTCACTAGCGACTGCCTTTCCCTTTTCCTTCCTTTCCTTCTCCCTCTCACCATCATCTGACTTATGGTGGTGATATGATTTTTGATCCCGCTTGTGCTGATGCCGCTCAACCCGACTGGCTAATTTAATCACATCCTTAAAGAGTCTGATAATGTTGGAGTTCCACTACATTGGTAATGTCCATCTTCAACCCATTGATGAAACGAGTTATGGATTCATCTGATGATTCCCTAATATCACATCTTGCCATTAATGTCTCAAACTCTTTCACATACTCTTCTATGCTCTTCTTACCCTACCTCAAGGATTGCAACTCCATCAGAATCTCTTGTTTATAGTAGTCTAGCATAAATCTACATCTCATCAACCTTTTCATCAAAGCCCATGAACGCACTTTCTCCTCATCAGCCCTACATCTCTCAGTTTGTAATTTATCCCACCAAAGACTAGCATAATCAGAGAATGCTAGAGATGCCATTTTCACCTTCATGCGCTCATCCCACTCATAACAGTCAAACACCTTCTCAACCCGTGGCACCCAGTCTAGGAATTCCACTAGTTTACACTACCAGTGAAAGGTGGAATTTTCAGCTTAATGTTATCAATCCCCTTACGTCTGTCATCATTGTTTCCTCTCCTACTCCTTTCACTACCAGCATCAAATTCACCACTAGAATGTCTCCTCTTAATTCCTGCACCACTATGGCTTCTTCTATCCCTAACCACCAATCTCTCCATAATCAATCTAATTTTTCTTGGATTTGATTAAACTCAACCCTAGTCACAACCTCACCCCCATTATCAGCATCATGCCCATTATTGTTGTTATGAACACTTCCATGCGACGACATCTCTACCAATCAAAATTTCAGCAAAGATATTCACAAGAACACAATTCTCAACAACAGCCCCAAACACCAATTCATAGCAATTCAACACCCAACAATTGAATTCAACAAAGATATTCACAAAACCCCAATTCTCAACAACAGCCTAATCACCAATTCAACGCCCAACAATCGAATTCACAGCAATACTTATCAAACTAAATTCCCAAATTTCCCAACCAACAGCAATATTGAATTAAAACTACAATTGAGTTGAGATTCAACAACCTTACCGATTTAACCTACGTTCTGATCGAATCCTTTGCTTTGAATCCTTATGAATCTAACCTTTGCTCTGATGCCAAATGACACGGAATTAGGAATCGAATCCTTCCACACAAATCAAATTGTCAATAACAATCAAATGTTACAAATTTTTAGGGTTTTCTGGATTTTGGTACTAACGAATAAAAACAAGGATATGGATAAAATTACCAATCTATAGATGCCAAGATTTATAAAATTAAACTAATTTCCAATCAAATCATAGAACGATAGAGACCACGTTCTATAAATCAATCACTTAAGGTTAAAGAATTCAAAGAATTTAATAACGATGCTCGCCACAAATTCTATAGGAACCAAGAATTTGATAAGAATAATACGAATAAAGTGAAAATCAATTCTCAATATTCAAGAATCCCAAAAGAGGATTCACACACATGCTCAAAGTGTTTTCTTACAACCAAAATATCATCTGTCCTCGTAAAAAACCCTAAAGACACTATTTATATCATGTTTAAAGCAAATTGTGCGAAGCCATGCAAGGCCGGCGGCCTAAATACATAGGCTGGCACCAAAGACCAGTGGCCTTCATTTAAGCCGTCACCAAGTGATGAGAGCCATGATGGGAGCCAAGCCAGAAGATGGAATGTGGATCTTCTTGAAGTGCTACCTGGACCGATCACAAGAACTCGAACAAAATGATTCAAGGAAGCACTTAAGGAATTGATAAAGGATGTCCACGAAGCCGGAAAGGATTGGAGTAACCATGAGAATGCACTTGCTCTAGTACAAGTGATAACGGATATGGGTTGAAGGGGGCGTGTCTTTACAAGGCACGGCCGTGTAGTGAGTCTGGAGGCTCAACAGAAACATACACGGCCGTATATACGGTTCAAAGGCACGGCCATGTATGGTGTCAAGAATATCTACAGAAACATACACGGCCAGAAAGGCACGACCGTGTATACTGTCTATGCCAGCTACTACGTCGGCTCCAACACCGCCGGCCTTTAATTCCCTATTTGTTATTTTCCACAACTTTATGATGTTATGTCATTTTGGGCTTTATTATTACGAGTTGTAAACCCTAATATAAGCTCCTAGGGTTGAGAATAAAAGAGAACACACACATACAAGATTGAATAACACATTTGAGAGAATTCCTCTCTTGGCTCTTTAATGAACTTCTCTTGAACTTATCGGATTTTCTTCCGTGGCGTTCATCCCGACTTATCAATTGGTCTTTCATCTCGATTGTGGTGTCCATATAATATACCAAGGTTCTTGCCTCACTTATAGGCAATGGGTCGCGGTTCCACTTGATTGTTTTGGCATCTTGGGTAGCAATTCCGAACGTATTGGTATTGGGTTTCGTCACACGTGGGCGTGGTTCGCATCAGTTTAGTATCAGAGCCTAGGTTTGTTAAACATCAATTCGGTTTAAGGAAGGTAACATCAAAACCCTAACTCCAATCGTCCATATCAATTGATCATATCGGGTTTCATGTTGTCATAGCCTCGTACTCAATTTCATAGTGTTAATTGTCTATTGAAAGTGTAGTGCCTCCTATTCATTTTTGTTATAAAAAAAAAAAATCACCACAAAAAAAAAAAGGAACGTGATTGATAAGTCACAAAATACCCTTATCTAGAGTAATGAAATTGTGCTTTATTGTTGAATTTTTAGAAGATTTGTTGAAGAAAAGGATGCTTAATGGAATGAATGTCAATTTCAGGATCTTCTAGAGTATTTTGGAGCTAAGGGAAGGAGTTTTGAAGAGTCGGATCAAGTTTGGAAGGAATTGGATATAATACATGTGAAGAAAAGAATTCTGGAAAGTACACAAGCGAGATACACGCCCATGTACTTTGCTTGTGTATCTAAGTTTTGCTACTGTTCAACGATGTTTCAAATACATGACCAATGTACACTCCCATGTACTTGCTCGTGTATATTCACATAAGGACACTTGGAAGCAAGCATGAGATACACGAACGAGATACACTACTTGTGTATCCGCTCGTGTATGTATCCAACCCGGGTACATGTATAAATAGACCGTTAGTTGCCCTAGAACAGGAGTTTTACGAATTGTTTATTTGCTCTGACTTTCATAACAACAAGGGAAAGAAGATTCTGTCAATTCCAAAGGAGATTGAAGACCTACGAAGAAGAAGATTCTATCTTTAAGGGTTGTGACTATGAATTTTATTTATTCTTCTAGTAATTGCATTTCGTTTGTCCAATTTATGGAGGAGTAGACCCTAAATCTAGATTTTATTTGAAACTTCTCTGTCATGTGATGAAGATTTGGTTTTTAATGCGAAGTTGTTGGCTTTCTTATGATTAATTGCATGCCCTTCAATTGTTTCTTAGATTCATAGATCCGGAATATGAATTCATGCATGATATCATATTAGTTAATTGAGAAATTGCTCTTATGATTAGATTTAATGCAATTGATGAGATTTGATTGTTCTTCCAGACATAAGAAACAAGAGTCTTCTGTTTACATCGACTATTTTGATACGAATTCATGTGCTTTATGCAATTCTAGGTTGCTATTAACTAAGGAGAGATCCTATTTGATAAACCTAGGATTAGATAGGTTAATATACTTGGGAAAGTAGTTGACTTGACTAGAGAATTCGACAGTATAAGAAATCAATTACGCCAATCTTCATAAATCTAATGAATTACATGATAGAGAAGGAGTAGAATAAGATCTAGGTTGCTTTTGTTAATTGATAAATCTTCAGAACCATTAGTGTTAGTGAGTTATTAGTTTTAAGATTTGAGTAATTAAGTTTCAACCAACATATTTAAGTGGCGGTTAGATAATAGGAATGGAGTTAGTACTAGTAGTTGGTGTATCTCTGAGGGACGACCTTGTGCTTACTCGCTATATTACGCTACGATAGGTGCGCTTGCCTATTGCTTTGTAGTAGGATTAAGAACAAGAATTCAATTTATTAAAACTACGATTGGCAACGATCAAGTTTTTAGCGCCGTTGCCGAGGATACGCTAATATTAGAAACACTTTTTACTTATTAATTTAACCAATTTATTTCTTTCTTATCTTTTTTCCCTTTTCTTCCTGAGAATTTGGTGCTCATAATTGATTTGTATTACGTTTACAGTGCATGACCAGAAGTCGCTCCAAGGAACTTGCTGTTTTTAATCCCGACCCAAAGAAAATTATTCGTCGTTATCAGAAAAAGAAACATTCGACTAAGTCCACATCATTTGGTATTCAAGGAGAATCACTGAATGAAGAAATGGCTGATCAAGTCAATAATCGTGCTCAAGAGCTGAATCAAGGAAATGTTGTTGTGGATCCCCCGAATCATCGACTGGTTGATAATAGAGATGGCCGAGTTAATGAGCCACCTATAACCAATTATGATTTTGCAAGGCCAAACATGATAGGCGTTAGCTCTAGCATAGTCCGTCCTCGAGTGGAGGCAAATAATTTTGAACTTAAGCGTGCCGTGATTCAGATGGTGCAGCAATATACTCAATTTGATGGTTTACAGGATGAAGATCCAAATGCGCATATCCAACTCTTTCTGGAGATATGCGATACCTTCAAATTTAATCGCGTTAGTGATGATGCGATCCACCTCAAGCTCGTCCCATTGTCTTTGAAAGGCAAGGCTAAGCAGTGGTTGAATTCTTTACCGAGGAACTCCATTACTACATGGCAAGGTCTGATTAAGAAGTTTATGGACAACTTCTTCCCTCCTTCAAAGACCGCTAAACTTCGAGCTGAGATTCAATCTTATCATCAGTATGACATGGAGACGTTGTATGAAACCTGGGAGAGATTCAAGGACTCAATGCGGAAATGCCCACACCATGGGATCCCAAAGTGGCTTCAAGTTCAGATATTTTATAATAGGTTGAACTATCAAACAAGACAAACAGTAGATGCCGCAGCTGGTGGCACCTTGAACCATAAAACTCCTGAAGAAAGTTTGACTCTTTTTGAAGACATGGCCGCGAATAATTATGAATGGTCACATGGTAGGTGCAGAGAAAAGAAGGTGGCAGGCATTCATGAAGTGGATGTGGCTACTTCTATCATGTCCAAAGTTGAGGCTTTATCTAGAAAGATCGGCGGGCTGGCTGTCTGACAACATTAGCTAGCTATTATGGAACCCTCAGGTGGTGAGGAAGGGCAAATAGAGCAAGTGGATTATTTAGGAAACCCAATTTGGCCCCAGAACAATCCATACAGCAATACTTATAACCCAGGATGGAGAAATCACCCAAATTTTTCTTGGACTAACAACAGTAATATTTAGATGGGCATTCCGAATCCTCCACGAGGTTATCAGAGGCCAATGGTCCAGAGTTCCAAACCGCCACTTGAAGATTTCCTCACAAAATTCATCAAGGATTCAGAAGACAGACAGAAGTCCTTAGATTTGATTATGAAAAATCATGACTCGGCTCTAAGGAATCATGAGGCATCAATACACAATCTTGAAAACCAGGTCGGTCAAATAGCTAAGCTTCTGTCAGAGAGATCTTAAGGTTCACTACTGGGAAACACGGAAACCAACCTGAGAGAACATGTTAAAGCTGTCACATTACGAAGTGGTAAACAACTACAACCAAAGGTTCAAGAAGAAGAGAGTCGGGTGACTGAACCAGCAAAAGAGCAAGTAGTTCTCAAAGATGGGGAAAAGCATTTAGAAAAATCACCTAAAGAGAAATCATCACCTCCATTAATCCCAGAATACAAGCCTAATGTCCCTTATCTAGCACGACTCAAGAAGGACAGAAAAGATGAGCACTATGGCAGATTTTTAGAGATATTCAAGCAATTGCATATCAACCTTCCATTGGTTGAGCCATTATCACAAATGCCACGATATGCAAAATTTTTGAAAGAGTTGCTATCGAATAAAAGGAAGCTTGAAGAGTTCTCCACTGTAACTTTAGGGGGAGAATGCTCTGCGGTAATTCAGAGCAAACTCCAAAAGAAGTTAAAAGATCCTGAGAGCTTTACCATCCCTTGCCTGATAGGGAATTTATCTGAAGAACGGGCATTGTCTGATTTGGGAGCCAGCATTAATTTGATGCCATACAAGATGTTCTAGAAATTGGGTATTGGAGAGCCGAAACCGACCAAAATGAGTCTTCAGTTAGCCGATCGATCAGTTAAATTCCCAAGAGGAGTAGTTGAAGATGTATTAGTGAAGGTGCTGGACTTCATCTTCCCGGCAGATTTTGTCATCCTTGACATGGAAGCAGATGTGGAGGTCCCTCTTATATTGGGGAGGCCATTTTTGGCTACTGCTAGAGCCATAATTGATCTTGGGGATAGGAAGTTAGTGTTGAGAATGGGAAACGAAGAGGTCATAGTGAAAATGCCTGACGTCCTTAGACAAAGCCTGCACCATGATGATACATGCTATGCAATTGACTACCTTGACTTCGCAGTTTCAGATTCATTGCAAGAGTTATTGATTGGTGATGCATTGGAATTGTGTTTGATGAATGGGGAGAAAGAGCAACCTTAAAATATGGCGATTAGAGCAGTTGTCAATCAGCTTAATAATAATCCTGAGTTGAGAGAAGAAAGAAGCTCTGAAGGTATGAATAGATCCACCATTCAGAGATCGAAATGTTCAATTGAGCAACCACCTGAGCTAGAATTGAAACAACTGCCAGACTACCTTCAATATGCATTTTTGGAAGAAGATTCTAAACTTCCAGTCATAATTGCATCAAATCTGGATCGAGATCAACAGGAAGGGTTATTGCATGTCCTGGGGCAACACAAGAAAGCAATTGCATGGAAAATTGCAGATATAAGGGGGATTAGCCCATCGTTTTTTATACACAAAATTTTGATGGAAGATTGTGTCAAGCCAGTGGTACAACCGCAGTGCCGACTTAATCCAAATATGAGATATGTTGTAAAAAAGGAAGTCATCAAATTGCTTGATGTAGGAATGATCTACCCGGTTTCTGATAGCTCATGGGTGAGCTCCATTCAAGTAGTTCCGAAGAAAGGCGGTACGACAGTGGTACCGAATGAAAAAAACGAACTCATCCCGATGAAAACTGTCACTGGATGGAGAGTTTGCATAGATTACTGCAAGCTAAGGATGCAACTCGAAAGGATCATTTTCCTCTTCCATTTGTAGTCTAAATGCTTGAAAGGTTAGCTGGTCATGCATATTACTGTTTCCCCGATGGGATGTCTGGATATTTTCAGATTCCTATCGTACCTGAAGACCAGGAAAAGACGACATTCACATGCCCTTTTGGGAACTTCGCTTATCGACGCATGCCTTTCGGATTATGCAACGCTCCAGCCACCTTTCAGTGATGCATGATGGCTATTTTTGAGGATATGGTAGGAGATAAGATGGAAGTATACATGGATGATTTTTCTGTTTTCGGGAATTCTTTTGATGAGTGTCTACACCATCTTGAGTTAGTGTTGCAACATTGTAAAGATACTAACCTGGTCCAAAATTTGGAGAAGTGTCATTTTATGGCAAAAGAAGGTATTGTTTTGGGTTATAAAATCTCTAAGAAAGGCATTTTCAAGGTGAATGGTCAAAGGCTTAAGCATTACTTTGGGGACCAAACAGTTTTGGAAGAAAAGGAGGAGTTGAACCTCATTCTCATCTCCATTTGAGCTCCACCGGTTCATTACGTCGAGCTAATGACGTTAAACAATAGCGCTTCTTGGAAGGCAACCCATGTTGTTTAGTTAAGTTTTCTTCTTTACTCTTTACTTTCTTTATTATCACCCATTGTTTTGGAGTAACTTTTGCAGGACAATAAGCTACAGAGGGGCTAACCAAGTTTGGATTCTATGAAAGTCACATTAACAGAGCTTCTTTTAAGCTCTAAGTGTGGGGAAATTCAGGATGGGAGACCTTTTAAAGGGGAATGCAAGATGAAGTGATGGCAGGTATGTACTTTGATCTGCACAACCGGGTACACTAGTTGTGTATCCGGTTTTTCACACATGCTAGAGGGTGTCCAAATTGACTTTGCAATACAAAAGGGGAATACGTCATGGTGTGCCCTCCCGTGCACTTCAAAATATGCTCATTGTGTACATATCAGAGATACACGAACAAGGTACACGCTCGTGTACCTGGTCGTGTATTTGACCCACAGAACACCCCCACTATATACACGAACAAGGTACATGTTCGTGTACCTGGTCGTGTATTTGACTCACAGAATGCTCTCCCATGATACATGAACAAGGTACACGCTCGTGTATCTAACCCACAGAATGCTCTCCCACGATAAACGAACAAGGTACACGCTCGTGTACCTGGTTGTGTATTTAACTCACAGAATGCTCTCCCAAGATATACGCTCGTATACCTGGTCGTGTATCTAACCCACAGAATGCTCTCCTACGATACACGAACAAGGTATACGCTCGTGTATCTAACCCACAGAAAAGAATCCAAAGTACACGACTAAAGTACACGACCGTGTACTTGGTCGTGTATCTAATTTTTATGTTCATACTATAAAAGGCCTCCTCACTTCACTCTGCCATTTACACGACCCATTCTCCATTCGTGTATCTGACCCACTCACTCCCACTCTACTCCTCCATACCGTGATTGTTCTTTCCACACTATAAATTTCTACCGTTTCAAGGATTTAAGGTAAGTAAGTTCTCTCTTCTTCTTCTTCAATACTTATTGCAATACGGTTGCTGCTCGGTTTTCTTTTACGACTACCATACATGCTTGCATCTACGATGATGGTATGATGAGTGATTTCGCATTTTGGAAGTCGATTGCTGATAGATCTGTAGACATTTTGAACTCACGTGAATGCATGTATGATTGATGTCATGAGTGGCTGCTAAACAAGTGAATCGATAGTTAGGGTTTGAACATGAATATTTGGGACTTTGATTTTGTGGGTTACTTGAACAATGTTGTTGTGTTTCTTTTCCGATCTTCTTCTTAGAAACCAAGTTACGAGGCCATTTTTTTTTTATGATCACTAAACTATCGCACCAAGCTTCTTAGAATCAAAATTCAAACTTTATCGTTTGATGATGCTTTAGGTGTGTTGTAGTTACATTTTTTGGCCTTCAGGAAGGTAGATTGATATTATACTAAAGCCACAAGACCTGATTTTGAGTGTTCCTATGGTAATTTGTGCTTGTATTAGATGGGTAGATACACAACTAGGTACATGATCGTGTACCTTGGTTGTGTATCTCAATTGTGCTATCTTCCTCCTCGTTTCGGAAACCCAATGCAAGTCCTATCATTTTCTTTGTGTAATTAACGAACCTAACCTATTTTTGAGACCATTGTGATTGATTCAGATGGTCACAAAGACTTGTGCAGATAAGCCAAAGTTTTACCAAGAAGAAGAAGACCACCCTTGCTAAGAGGAAGCGGGATGGTGCTAGTTCATCCTCTGCTCCACCCCCTCAAAAAGTTACGGAGGAGCCATGGAGTAAGAAGTGGTTTGAAATTCTCTCACAAAAACCATTTAGTGCACATCAATACTTGGATTGGGGCATGCTGGAAAGGTACAGATTAGTTCAACCAATCAAGGAGATCCTTGCCACCGGACCATGGGAGGTCCTGGTCACCATCCAAGAACCAGCGTATAGGGATGTTACTCCTAAGTTCCTATCCACTATGCAGATACAGAAGACGGAAATAGAAAAAGGTTGGGACAACTCTTTCAGTTTTGAAGTATACGGGTAACAGCATAACTGTACTATCCGCCAGTTCTGTTCTCTAATGGGATTCTACACTGAAGCTTTTACCCGGACACCTGAGTTTCGGGGTTTACATTACCGTTGGCCTCGCCATGTTAACAATCAGGTATGTTGGGAGGAGTTGACCGGAAACTCGAATCAAGAGTACTTTCCATCCAGCTCCAAGGCCTCTCTAATTAAGGATGATCGCCTCAAAGTTTGTCATTGGCTCTTGACAAAACACAATTGAAGCCCGAAAAAGCAGTAAGGGAGTTGTCAATAACTTTGAAATCTTCTATCTTTACAGCATCTCCCACGGATATCAAATTAATATCGGGTTGGAGTTGGCCTTTTACATATGGAGGCAGGCACATGACTCTCGATCTAAGGGATTTACTGTAGCAGCTTCATCACTCATTTGCTGAAGAGCATGGACATTTTCCAAGACCCTGGGCCAGAGGCCGCCAAGTGTAATCAAGAAAGAATCTCTGATGGGCCATTTGCCAAGTGGGGAGTGAAGAAAATCACAGGAACTTCCCGCACTTCTAGCAGGCCGCATCCTTCTACGCAATCCTCCAAAGCTGCTCCTTCCTTGTCTTCACCTGGTGAGTCTTCTATTCCCACATCAGAGCGAGTACTTGACCGCTTGGCATCCATTGAGAAGACCCAAGGTGAGATGAAAGTTCAACTACAGGGGTTGAAAAAGAAAGAAAAAAAATTTAGAAAATTTGTAGTTTACGCTTTCCAGTCGCTAGCTAAGTGCTTTCCAGCGGGGCAAGCCAGTTTGCCCACTTTTACCTCTTCCTCTGAAGCTGAAGAGGAAGTTAAGGCCAGCGGTGATAAAGACAAGGAAAACGAGGGAAAAAGTGAGGGAGAAAGTGAAGAGGATACTGAGGAAGTGGAACCAATCATTGCCAAGGGGGAGGAAAGTGATGATGAAGAGGATGAAACATATGAGAATGAAGATGATGAAGATGAGGAGACTAATTCTGAATAATGAATGACTTTAAGTTAACTATTTTATTCTGCATATTCGAGGAGCTCTTTCTATTGAGCTAGACTCTTTCTTGCTGGATGATTATAATAATGACTGATCTCTATTTACTCTTTTACCTTTCGTTTTTGTTGTGTTGAACTTTTCTGATCTAGGTGCTATCCTGCGAATGCAACTGGTCCCATAACTTTCCTTGGCGAACTTCATCGATATAGATGATCGACATTCTGCTAGCTATGCAATTGATCCATCACTTGTTTAATCCTGGGATGTCTCAGTTCCTTTTCTTTTTATTTTTTCTTTTTATCTCTTTATTTCTCATTACGTTCTAGAATGATAAAGACATTGGGGACAATGTCTCAATCTAAGTGTAGGGAAAGGGATACTAAAGAAATTTGATAAGGGTTGTGCTGAATTGTATGAGTCATTCAAAAATTTTCCCTAATTTTTGTTTTTCTCTTTTTGCTTGATAATCGAAATTTGAAATCATGATTGCAAATTACATAGTATTTTAGCATTTAGTGAATGAATTCCTCTAAAAGAGTGTTGTGCATGTCACCTTTGTCTTCTTTGGAACATTGATACTTAGTCAAAGTTATGGGATAAAATCGTTGTGAAACTCAAAGATCTTGAGAGCCATTTAATCTTTCATGAAAGGGCAAATGAAATGATTCTCTTGGTGATCCTTCTTAGAACATCTCTTTAAAGTAATAATTCAATGAAAGCATGTTATACTTGAAAAATAGAGGATTGGTTAGTATGGGCAGGCTTTGGTCCCTCAGAAGAGCGAAGTTTGACTCCGCTACTAACTAGTCAAAATAACAAGTTAAGGTAATAGAGGTTCGATGGGGTTTCTTTAAAACCTGGTCACCTAAGGTCGTCTGGCCTGGGATCGGTTGACCAAGGAAATTACCGTAACATAATGAAATACCATAAAGGCAAAAGTTGAGAGGGTCCTGTAACTCGAGCAATTAAGCCCACAAGAACACCCTCAATTGAGGGGATAACGTTCGTTAACTTAGGTGACGAGCCTAGGATTATCGGCTGAAAACTTGTTACATGGGTTGCAAGATCCTAAACAAAAAAAAAAAGGATGAAACCAGTGAACTATTACAAAGAATAAAATCTTCGAAGAGATCAACCAAAAAAAGGAGGAGGAATCCAGGGAAACATAGATGCAATGTATTTTCATTATTGGTTGCTTTATTAAGAGAGATAATTGAGAAGATTATAGACTCTTCAGTGGTGGTTGAAATGTACCACGTTACCTTTTGCTCTAATTGATCTTGTGTCTAATTTTGATCATGAAAGCCATTGTTAAATGACAAGGGTAAAGATTGGTCTACTCTGATTAATCCTAGAAATTTGACTAAAGTATCTTTGTTACAATACTTTCATGATAAGGTGAGAAGCACACTCATTAGATTGAGGGATTGCATTGAGCTTTAAAGATTAAAATTCATAAATGCTAATGTCTGAGTAGTATTATTTGGTAACGACAATCATGATTAATGAGAAGTTTGATTAATGTTTTATTTTGCTTGAGGACAAGCAAAGACTTAAGCGTGGGGAAGATTGATAAGTCGTAAAATACCCTTATGTAGTGTAATGAAATTGTGCTTTATTGTTGAATTTTTAGATGATTTGTTGAAGAAAAGGATGCTTAATGGAATGAATGTTAATTTCAGGATCTTCTAGAGTATTTTAGAGCTAAGGGAAGGAGTTTTGAAGAGTCGGATCAAGTTTGGAAGGAATTGGATATAATACATGTGAAGAAAAGAATTCTGGAAAGTACACAAGCGAGATACACTCCCATGTACTTTGCTTGTGTATACTAAAGTGGATGTCTGGAAAGTACACGAGCAAAGTACACGCCCATGTACTTTGCTTGTGTATCTAAGTTTTGCTACTATTCAACGATGTTTCAAATACACAACCAATATACACTCCCATGTACTTGCTCGTGTATATTCACATAAGGACACTTGGAAGCAAGCATGAGATACACGAACGAGATACACTACTCGTGTATCCGCTCGTGTATGTATCCAACCCGGGTACATGTATAAATAGACCGTTAGTTGCCCTAGAACAGGAGTTTTACAAATTTTTTATTTGCTCTGACTCTCATAACAACAAGGGAAAGAAGATTATGTCGATTCCAAAGGAGATTGAAGACCCACGAAGAAGAAGATTCTATCTTTAAGGGTTGTGACTATGAATTTTATTTATTCTTCTAGTAATTGCATTTCGTTTGTCCAATTTATGGAGGAGTAGACCCTAAATCTAGATTTTATTTGAAACTTCTCTGTCATGTGATGAAGATTTGGTTTTTAATGCGAAGTTGTTGGCTTTCTTATGATTAATTGCATGCCCTTCAATTGTTTCTTAGATTCATAGATCCGGAATATGAATTCATGCATGATATCATATTAGTTAATTGAGAAATTGCTCTTATGATTAGATTTAATGCAATTGATGAGATTTGATTTTTCTTCCAGACATAGGAAACAAGAGTCTTCTGTTTACATCGATTATTTTGGTGCGAATTCATGTGCTTTATGCAATTCTAGGTTGCTATTAACTAAGGAGAGATCCTATTTGATAAACCTAGGATTAGATAGGTTAATATACTTGAGAAAGTAGTTAACTTGACTAGAGAATTCGATAGTATAAGAAATCAATTACGCCAATCTTCATAAATCTAATGAATTACATGATAGAGAAGGAGTAGAATAAGATCTAGGTTGCTTTTGTTAATTGATAAATCTTCAGAACCATTGTTCTTAGTGAGTTATTAGTTTTAAGATTTGAGTAATTAAGTTTCAACCAACATATTTAAGCGGCGGTTAGATAATAGGAACGGAGTTAGTACTAGTAGTTGGTGTATCTCTTAGGGACGACCTTGTGCTTACTCACTGTATTACGCTACGATAGGTGCGCTTGCCTATTACTTCGTAGTAGGATTAAGAACATGAATTCAATTTATTAAAACTACGATTGGCAACGATCAAGTTTTTAGCGCCGTTGCCGAGGATACGCCAATATTAGAAACACTTTTTACTTATTAATTTAACCAATTTATTTCTTTCTTATCTTTTTTCCCTTTTCTTCCTGAGAATTTGGAGCTCATAATTGATTTGGATTACGTTTACAGTGCATGACTAGAAGTCGCTCCAAGGAACTTGCTGTTTTTAATCCTAACCCAGAGAAAATTATTCGTCGTTATCAGAAAAAGCAACACTCGACTAAGTCAACATCATTTGGTATTTAAGGAGAATCACTGAATGATGAAATGGCTGATCAAGTCAATAATCGTGCTCAAGAGCTGAATCAAGGAAATGTTGTTGTGGATCCCCCGAATCTTCGACTGGTTGATAATAGAGATGGCCGAGTTAATGAGCCACCTAGAACCAATTATGATTTTGCAAGGCCAAACATGATAGGCGTTAGCTCTAGCATAGTCCGTCCTCGAGTGGAGGCAAATAATTTTGAACTTAAGCATGTCGTGATTCAGATGGTGCAGCAATATACTTAATTTGATGGTTTACAGGATGAAGATCCAAATGCGCATATCCAACTCTTTCTGGAGATATGCGATACCTTCAAATTTAATGGAGTTAGTGATGATGCGATCCACCTCAAGCTCTTCCCATTGTCTTTGAAAGGCAAGGCTAAGCAGTGGCTGAATTCTTTACCGAGGAACTCCATTACTACATGGCAAGGTCTGATTAATAAGTTTATGGACAACTTCTTCCCTCCTTCAAAGACCGCTAAACTTCGAGCTGAGATTCAATCTTATCATTAGTATGACATGGAGACGTTGTATGAAACCTGGGAGAGATTCAAGGACTCAATGCGGAAATGCCCACACCATGGGATCCCAAAGTGGCTTCAAGTTCAGATATTTTATAATGGGTTGAACTATCAAACGAGACAAACAGTAGATGCCGCAGCTGGTGGCACCTTGAACCATAAAACTCCTGAAGAAAGTTTGACTCTTTTTGAAGACATGGCCGTGAATAATTATGAATGGTCACATGGTAGGTGTAGAGAAAAGAAGGTGGCAGGCATTCTTGAAGTGGATGTGGCTACTTCTATCATGTCCAAAGTTGAGGCTTTATCTAGAAAGATCGACGGGCTGGCTGTCTCACAACATTAGCTGGCTATTATGGAACCCTCAAGTGGTGAGGAAGGGCAAATAGAGCAAGTGGATTATTTAGGAAACCCAATTCGGCCCCAGAACAATCCATACAGCAATACTTATAACCCAGGATGGAGAAATCACCCAAATTTTTCTTGGACTAACAACAGTAATATTTAGATGGGCTATCTGAATCCTCCACGAGGTTATCAGAGGCTAATGGTCCAGAGTTCCAAACCGCCACTTGAAGATCTCCTCACAAAATTCATTAAGGATTCAGAAGACAGACAGAAGTCCTTAGATTTGATTATGAAAAATCAAGACTCGGCTCTGAGGAATCATGAGGCATCAATACACAATCTTGAAAACCAGGTCGGTCAGATAGCTAAGCTTCTGTCAGAGAGATCTCAAGGTTCACTACTGGGAAACACGGAAACCAACCCGAGAGAACATGTTAAAGCTGTCACATTACGAAGTGGTAAACAACTACAACCAAAGGTTCAAGAAGAAGAGAGTCGGGTGACTGAACCAGCAAAAGAACAAGTAGTTCTCAAAGAAGGGGAAAAGCATTTAGAAAAATCACCTAAAGAGAAATCATCACCTCCATTAATCCCAGAATACAAGCCTAATGTCCCTTATCTAGCACGACTCAAGAAGGACAGAAAAGATGAGCACTATGGCAGATTTTTAGAGATATTCAAGCAATTGCATATCAACCTTCCATTGGTTGAGGCATTATCACAAATGCCATGATATGCAAAATTTTTGAAAGAGTTGCTATCGAACAAAAGGAAGCTTGAAGAGTTCTCCACTGTAACTTTAGGAGGAGAATGCTCTGCGGTAATTCAGAGCAAACTCCCAAAGAAGTTAAAAGATCCGGGGAGCTTTACCATCCCTTGCCTGATAGGGAATTTATCTAAAGAACGGGCATTGGCTGATTTGGGAGCCAACATTAATTTGATGCCATACAAGATGTTCCAGAAATTGGGTATTGGAGAGCCGAAACCGACCAAAATGAGTCTTCAGTTAGCCGATCGATCAGTTAAATTCCCAAGAGGAGTAGTTGAAGATGTATTAGTGAAGGTGCTGGACTTCATCTTCCCGGCAGATTTTGTCATCCTTGACATGGAAGCAGATGTGGAGGTCCCTCTTATATTGGGGAGGCCATTTTTGGCTACTGCTAGAGCCATAATTGATGTTGGGGATAGGAAGTTAGTGTTGAGAATGGGAAACGAGGAGGTCATAGTGAAAATGCCTGACTTCCTTAGACAAAGCCTGCACCATGATGATACATGCTATGCAATCGACTACCTTGACTTCGCAGTTTCAGATTCATTGCAAGACTTATCGATTGGTGATGCATTGGAATTGTGTTTGATGAATGGGGAGAAAGAGCAACCTGAAAATATGGCGATTAGAGCAGTTGTCAATCAGCTTAATAATAATCCTGAGTTGAGAGAAGAAAGAAGCTCTGAAGTTATGAATAGATCTACCATTCAGAGATCGAAACATTCAATTGAGCAACCACCTGAGTTAGAATTGAAACAACTGCCAGACTACCTTCAATATGCATTTTTAGAAGAAGATTCTAAACTTCCAGTCATAATTGCATCAAATCTGGATCGAGATCAACAGGAAAGGTTATTGCCTGTCTTGGGGCAGCACAAGAAAGCAATTGCATGGAAAATTGCAGTTATAAGGGGGGATTAGCCCATCGTTTTGTATACACAAAATTTTGATGGAAGATTGTGTCAAGCTAGTGGTACAACCGCAACGCCGACTTAATCCAAATATGAGAGATGTTGTAAAAAAGGAAGTCAACAAATTGCTTGATGCAAGAATGATCTACCCGGTTTCTGATAGCTCATGGGTGAGCCCCATTCAAGTAGTTTCGAAGAAAGGCGGTATGACAGTGGTACCGATTGAAAAAAATGAACTCATCCCGATGAGAACTGTCACTGGATGGAGAGTTTGTATAGATTACTGCAAGCTAAGGATGCAACTCGAAAGGATCATTTTCCTCTTCCATTTGTGGACCAAATGCTTGAAAGGTTAGTTGGTTATGCATATTATTGTTTCCTGGATGGGATGTCTGGATATTTTCAGATTCCTATCGCAGCCGAAGACCAGGAATAGACGACATTCACATGCCCTTTTGGGACCTTCGCTTATCAATGCATGCCTTTCGGATTATGCAACGCTCCAGCCACCTTTCAACGATGCATGATGGCTATTTTTGAGGATATGGTAGGAGATAAGATAGAAGTATACATGGATGATTTTTCTATTTTCGGGAATTCATTTGATGAGTGTCTACACCATCTTGAGTTAGTGTTGCAACATTGTGAAGATACTAACCTGGTCCTAAATTTGGACAAGTGTCATTTTATGGCAAAAGAAGGTATTGTTTTGGGTTATAAAATCTCCAAGAAAGGCATTTTCAAGGTGAATGGTCAAAGGCTTAAGCATTACTTTGGGGACCAAACAGTTTTGGAAGAAAAGGAGGAGCTAAACCTCATTCCCATCTCCATTTGAGCTCCACCAGTTCATTACATCGAGCTAACGACGTTAAACAATAGCGCTTCTTGGGAGGCAACCCATGTTGTTTAGTTAAGTTTTCTTCTTTACTCTTTACTTTCTTTATTATCACCCATTGTTTTGGAGTAACTTTTGCAGGACAGCAAGCTACAGAGGGGCTAACCAAGTTTGGATTCTATGAAAGTCACCTTAACAGAGCTTCTTTTAAGCTCTAAGTGTGGGGAAATTCAGGATGGGAGACCTTTTCAAGGGAATGCAAGATGAAGTGATGACAGGTATGTACTTTGATCTGCACAACCGAGTACACTAGTCGTGTATCCGGTTTTTCACACATACTAGAGGGTGTCTAAATTGACTTTGCAATACAAAAGGGGAATACGTCATGGTGTGCCCTCCCGTGCACTTCAAAATATGCTTATTGTGTACATATCAGCGATACACGAACAAGGTGCACGCTCGTGTACCTGGTCGTGTATCTGACCCACAGAAGGCACAATTCGATACACGAACAAAGTACACGCTCATGTACCTGGTCGTGTATTTGAGTCATAGAATGCTCTCCCATGATACACGAACAAGGTACACGCTCGTGTTCCTAGTCGTGTATCTAACCCACAGAATGCTCTCCCACGATACACGAACAAAGTACACGCTCGTGTACCTGGTTGTGTAATTGACTCACAGAATGCTCTCCCAAGATACACACTCGTGTACCTGGTCATGTATCTAACCCAGAGAATGCTCTCCCACGATACACGAACAAGGTACACGCACGTGTATCTAACCCACAGAAAGGAATCCAAAGTACACGACCAAAGTACATGACCATGTACTTGGTCGTGTATCTAATTTTTATGTCCGTACTATAAAAGGCCTCCTCACTTCACTCTGCCATTTACACGACCCATTCTCCATTGTGTATCTGACCCACTCACTCCCACTCTACTCCTGCATACCGTGATTGTTCTTTCCACACTATGAATTTCTGCCGTTTCAAGGATTCAAGGTAAGTAAGTTCTCTCTTCTTCTTCTTCAATACTTATTGCAATACGGTTGCTGCTCGGTTTTCTTTTACGACTACCATACATGCTTGCATCTATCATGATGGTATGATGAGTGATTTCGCATTTTGGAAGTTGATTGTTGATAGATCTGTAGACATTTTGAACTCACGTGAATGCATGTATGATTGACTTCATGAGTGGCTGCCAAACAAGTGAATCGATAGTTATGGTTTGAACATGAATATTTAGGACTTTGATTTTGTAGGTTTCTAGAACAATGTTGTTGTGATTCTTTTCCGATCTTCTTCTTAGAAACCAAGTTATGAGGCCATTTTTTTTTTATGATCACTAAACTATCGCACCTAGCTTCTTAGAATCAAAATTCGAACTTTATCGTTTGATGATGCTTTGGGTGTGTTGTAGTTACATTTTTTGGCCTTCAGGAAGGTAGATTGATAATATACTAAAGCCACAAGACCTGATTTTGAGCGTTCCTATGGTAATTTGTGCATGTATTAGATGGGTAGATACACAACTAAGTACACGATCGTGTACCTTGGTTGTGTATCTCAACTGTGCTATCTTCCTCCTTGTTTCGGAAACCCAATGCAAGTCCTATCATTTTCTTTGTGTAATTAACGAACCTAACCTATTTTGAGACCATTGTGATTGATTCAGATGGTCACAAAGACTTGTACAGATAAACCAAAGTTTACCAAGAAGAAGAAGACCACCCCTGCTAAGAGGAAGCGGGATGGTGCTAGTTCATCCTCCGCTCCACCCCCCCGAAAAGTTGCGGAGGAGCCATGGAGTAAGAAGTAGTTTGAAATTCTCTCACAAAAACCATTTGGTCCACATCAATACTTGGATTGGGGCATGCTGGAAGGGTATGGATTAGTTCAACCAATCAAGGAGATCCTTGCCACCGGACCATGGGAGGTCCTGTTCACCATCCAAGAACCAGTGTATAGGGATGTTACTCTTGAATTCCTATCCACTATGCAGATACAGAAGACGGAAATCGAAAAAGGCTGGGACAACTCTTTCAGTTTTGAAGTATACGGGCAAGAGCTCAACTGTACTATCCGCCAGTTCTGTTCTCTAATGGGATTCTACACTGAAGCTTTTACCTGGACACCTGAGTTTCGGGGTTTACATTGCCATTGGCCTCCCCACGTTAACAATCAGGTATGTTGGGAGGAGTTAACCGGAAACCCGAATCAAGAGTACTTTCCATCCAACTCCAAGGCCTCTCTAATTAAGGATGATTGCCTCAAAGTTTGTCATTGGCTCTTGACAAACACAATTGGAGCCCGAAAAAGCAGTAAGGGAGTTATCAATAACTTTGAAATCTTCTATCTTTACAGCATCGCCCACGGATATCAAATTAATATCGGGTTGGTGTTGGCCTTTTATATATGGAGACAGGCACATGACTCTCGATCTAAGGGGATTTACTATGGCAGCTTCATCACTCATTTGCTGAAGAGCATGGACATTTTCCAAGACCCTGGGCCAGAGGCCGCCAAGTGCAATCAGGAAAGAGTCTCTAATGGGTCGTTTGCCAAGTGGGGAGTGAAAAAAATCACAGGAACTTCCCGTACTTCTAGCAGGCCGCATCCTTCTGCACAATCCTCCAAAGCTGCTCCTTCCTTGTCTTCACCTGGTGAGTCTTCTATTCCCACATCGGAGCGAGTACTTAACCGCTTGGCATCTATTGAGAAGACCCAAGGTGAGATGAAAGTTCAACTACAGGGGTTGAAAAAGAAAGAAAAAAAATTTAGAAAATTTGTAGTTCACGCTTTCCAGTCACTAGCTAAGTGCTTCCCAGCGAGGCAAGCCAATTTGCCCACTTATGCCTCTTCCTTTGAAGTTGAAGAGGAAGTTAAGGCCAGCGGTGATAAAGACAAGGAAAACGAAGGAGAAAGTGAGGGAGAAAGTGAAGAAGATACTGAGGAAACCACTGAGGAAGTGGAACCAATCATTGCCAAGGGGGTGGAAAGTGATGATGAAGAGGATGAAACAGACGAGAATGAAGATGATGAAGATGAGGAGACTAGTTTAGAATGATGAATGACTTTAAGTTAACTATTTTATTCTGCATATTCGAGGGGCTCTTTCTATTGAGCTAGACTCTTCCTTGCTGGATGACTGTAATAATGACTGATCTCTATTTACTCTTTTACCTTTTGTTTTTGTTGTGTTGAACTTTGCTGATCTAGGTGCTATCCTGCGAATGCAACTGGTCCCATAACTTTCCTTGGCAAGCTTCATTGATATAGATGATCGACATTCTGCTAGCTATGCAATTGGTCCATCACCTATTTAATCCCAGGAAATCTTGGTTCCTTTTCTTTTTATTTTTTCTTTTTATCTCTTTATTTCTCATTACGTTCTTGAATGATAAAGACATTGGGGACAATGTCTCAATCTAAGTGTGGGGAAGGGGATACTAAAGAAATTTGATATGGGTTATGCTGAATTGTATGAGTCATTCAAAATTTTCCCCTATTTTTTTTTCTTTTTGCTTGATAATCAAATTTTGAAATCATGATTGCACATTACATAGTATTTTAGCATTTAGTGAATGAATTCCTCTAAAAGAGTGTTGTGCATGTCACCTTTGTCTTCTTTGGAACATTGATACTTAGTCAAAGTTATGGGATAAAATCGTTGTAGGTTACTATGATTAGGGCAAATGTAGAGGAGGATAGAGAGGCTACCATGGCCAGGTTTCTTGTTGGATTGAATAGAAAAATTCAAAATGTCATAGAATTGCAGCATTATGTAGAATTGGAAGATATGGTTCATATGGCTATAAAGGTTGACAACCAACACAAGAGGAAAGGTAGTAGTACTGCACGGTTTCAACAAGGAGCTGGTTCATCCACTTGGAAGACTAACCAATGGAAGAAGGAAGAAAAGCCCCTACCCACCAATCCAAAAGGAGAGCAGAGGCAAGCGGGTTCTACTCCTGGTAACCAAGGTAAACCTGATTCTTCTACTCCTAGAAATCATGACATTAGATGTTTTAAATGCCAAGGCAGAGGCCATATTGCTAGTCAATGTCTGAATAGGCGTGTTATGATTCTGCGTGATGATGGTGAGTATGAGACTGAGGGGAATAGTGAAGAGGATGATGCGCCTCCATTAGAGGATGCTAGTGATGACGAGGAGCCTACAGTAGGGAAGTTAGTGGCAGTAGTGAAGCGAGCTTTGAATGTGTAATTGAAGGAAGAAGAGGAGGTGCAACGAGAAAATATCTTTCATAGTAGATGTTATCTAGGTGATCATATTTGCAGTTTGATCATTGATAGAGGGAGTTGCACTAATGTGGTAAGTACTTTTATTGTCGAGAGGTTGGGACTCAAGACTACTAAACACCCTAGTCCATATAAATTGTAGTGGCTGAATGATAGTGGTGAGACTACGGTGAGTAAGCAAGCCTTGATTGCTTTTCGCATTGGTAGGTATGAGGATGAGGTGTTATGCGATGTAGTGCCAATGCAGGCGTGTCATGTGTTATTGGGGAGGCCATGGCAGTTTGATAGGAAGGTTGTTCATGATGGTTTTTCTAACAAGTATACGCTTGTTCACCAGGGGAAAAGCTTTAATCTTAAACCCTTAACACCTAAACAGGTGTATGAGGATCAGTTGCAGCTACAACAGTCTTTTGCAAAATATAAGGGGAGTGAAAAACAGAGGGAGAGTGAGAGAGCAAAAGACAGCGAGAAAGAAAAGGAACATAAAAGTCGATATCAAAAGGAAAAAGAGAGGAATGCTGGAAAGAGCGTGAGAGACCAAGTTGAAGGGGGATCAACTTTAGTGGTGAGTGAAAAAGAGAGTGCAGCTTTACAAAAGGAGAGTTGTGTGGCAAGAGCAAGTGTAGTGAGGAGAGCGTTAATGATGAAGCAACCTATGTTGTTGCCGGTTTTTAAGGAAACTTGTTTGAATACTAACAAACTTTTTAACTCTTTGCCTAGTGTGGTTGTGTCTATTGTGTAGGACTTTGAAGATGCCTTCCCTGAGGAGATTCCAAAAGGTTTACCACCTATTCGTGGTATTAAGCACCAGATTGACCTTGTACCCAGAGCATCTATTCTAAACAAACTAGCTTATAGGAGCAATCCAGAGGAGACAAAGGAACTCCAATGGTAGGTCAATGAATTAATGGAGAAGGGGTACGTGAGAGAAAGCATGAGCCCATGTGTAGTACCTGTGATTTTGGTGCCTAAGAAGGATGGGTCATGGAGAATGTGTGTTAACTACTGTGCCATCAACAACATCACGGTAAAGTATCGTCATCCCATTCCTCGCTTAGATGACATTTTGATACGAACCACGCCCACGTGTAACGAAACCCAATACCAATACGGTTAGAATTGCTACCCAAGATGCCAAACAATCAAGTGGAAACCGCGACCCGTTGCCTATAAGTGAGGTAAGAACCTTGGTATATAATATAGACGCCACAATCGGGATGAAAGACCGATTGATAATTCAAGATGAACGCTATGGAGGAAAAATCCGATAAGTTCTAGAGTAGTTCTTTAAAGAACCAACAGAGAAATTCTCTTAAAAGTGTTTTTCAAACTTCAATGTTGTTTGTTCTATGTTCCATCTGTTCTAAACCCTAAGAGCTTCATAGTAGGGTTTACAATTCATAACAATAAAGGCCCAAAACGACATAACATCATTAAGTTGTGGAAAAATAACAAAACAGGGACTTAAAGGCTGGCGGCGTAGGAGTGAAGGCCGGCAGCGTTGGAGTAAAGGCTGGTGGTGTTGGAGCCGACGTAGAGCATATACACGGCCGTGCCTTCTAGATGTGTATGTTTCTGTGGAAATTCTTGACACCATCCACGGTCGTGCCTTTGAACCGTGTATATGACCGTCTATGTTTCTGTAAAACCTCCAGACTCACTACACGGACGTACCTTGTAAAGACACGCCCTCTTCAACCCGTATCCGTTATGACTTGTATAAGAGCAAGGGCATTCCCATGGTTGTTTCAATCCATTCTAGCTTCATGATTGATCCAATCCTTTCTGGCTTCGTGGACATCCTTTATCAACCTGTTAAGTGCTTCCTTGAATCGTTTCGCTCGAGTTCTTGTGATTAGTCTAGGTGGCACTTCAAGAGGATCCACATTCCATCTTCTGGCTCAACTCCCATCATGGCTCTCATCATTCCCCTCCTCTTGAAAAGGATTTGTCCTCAAATCATCGCCTACATCAAAAGGACTCAGATCAGTAACATTAAACGTAGCACTTACTTGATACTCACTTGGGAAATCTATCTTATATGCATTATCATTGATGCGCTCAAGAATTTGAAATGGTCCATCACCTCTAGGAAGTAATTTAGATCGACGCTGCACAGGAAACCGCTCTTTGCGCATGTGAACCCAAACCCAGTCTCCAAGTTCAAAGACAGCTTGTTAATGACCCTTGTTGGCTTGTTTCACATACTGCTCTGTTCTTCGCTCAATGTTTAGCCTTGCCTTCTCATGGATATGTTTAACAAATTCTACTTTCTTCTTGCCATCTAGATTAACATACTCAGAAATAGGCAGAGGTGATAAATCCAAAGGAGTTAGTGGATTAAAACCATACACAATTTCAAAAGGAGTAAACTTAGTAGCAGAATGCATTGTACGATTATAGGCAAATTCAACATGTGGTAAACAATCCTCCCAACTTTTAATGTTCTCTTTAATGACAACCCTGAACAAAGTAGATAAAGTTCGATTTACTACCTCAATTTGCCTATCAGTCTGTGGATGACAAGTAGTAGAGAACAATAACTTAGTTCCTAACTTAGCCCATAGGGTCTTCCAGAAGTAGCTCAAGAACTTAGCATCTCTATCCAATACGATTGTTCTAGGCATACCATGCAATCTCACAACTTCCTTAAAGAACAAATTAGCAATATTGTAAGCATCATCTGTTTTGTAACAAGGAATGAAATGTGCCATCTTAGAAAATCTATCCATAACTTCAAAAATAGAATCTCGACCATGTCTAGACCTAGGTATTCCTAAGATAAAATCCATTGAAATGTGTATCCAAGGCTCATGAGGAATGACACTAGATCCATATAACCCATCTAATAAGTCATCTAAGCAAGGAATGGGATGACGATACTTTAACGTGATGTTGTTGATGGCGCGGCAGTCAACACACACTCCCTATGACCCATCCTTCTAAGGCACCAAAATCACAGGCACTGCACATGGGCTCAAGCTTTCTCTCACGTACCCCTTCTCCATTAATTCATCGACCTGCCTTTGGAGTTCCTTTGTCTCCTCTGGATTACTCCTATAAGCTGGTTTGTTTGGAATCGATGCTCCGGGTATAAGGTCAATCCGGTGCTCAATACCTCGAATAGGTGGTAAACCCTTTGGAACCTCCTTAGGGAAGACATCTTCAAAGTCCTGCACAATAGACACAACCACACTAGGCACAGAGTTAAATAATTTGTTAGTATTCAAACAAGTATCCATAAAAACCAGCAACAACATAGGTTGCTTCATCACTAACGCTCTCCTCACTACACTCACTCTTGCCACACAACTCTCCTTTTGCAAGGCTGCACTCTCCTTTTCACTCACCACCAAAGTTGATCCCCCTTCAACTTGGTCTCTCACACTCTTTCCAGCCTGCCTCTATTTTTCCTTTTGATATCGACTTTTGTATTCCTTTTCTTTCTTGCTGTCTTTTGCTCTCTCACTTTCCCTTTGTTTTTCACTCACCTTATATTTTGAAAAAGACTATTGTAGCTGCAACTAATCCTCATACACCTGTTTAGGTGTTAAAGGTTTAAGATTAAAGCTTTTCCCTTGGTGAACAAGTGTATACTTGTTAGAAAAGCCATCATGAACAACCTTCCTACTTAACTGCCATGGCCTCCCCAACAACACATGACACGCTAACATTGGCACTGCATCGTATAGCACCTCATCCTAATACATACCGATGCGAAAAGCAATCAAGGCTTGCTTACTCACCTTAGTCTCACCACTATCATTTAGCCACAACAATTTATATGGACTAGGGTATTTAGTAGTCTTGAGTCCCAGCCTCTTAACAATAAAATTACTCACTACATTAGTGTAACTTTCTCCATCAATGATCAAATTGCAAATATGATCACCTAGATAACATCTAGTATGAAAGATATTCTCTCGTTGCACCTCCTCTTCTTCCTTCACCTGCACATTCAAAGTTCGCTTCACTACTGCCACTAACTTCCCTACTGCAGGCTCCTCATCATCACTAGCGTCCTCTAGTGGAGGCATATCATCCTCTTCACTATCCCCCTTAGTCTCATACTCACCATCATCATGCAGAATCATAACACGCCTATTCAGACATTGACTAGCAATATGGCCTCTACCTTGGCATTTTAAACGTCTAATGTCACGATTTCTAGGAGTAGAAGAATCAGGTTTACCTTGGTTACCAGGAGTAGAACCCGCTTGCCTCTACTCTCGTTTCGGTTTGGTGGGTAAAGGATTTTCTTCCTTCTTCCATTGGTTAGTCTTCTAGGTGGATGAACCAGCACCCTGTTGAAACCGTACAGTACTACTACCTTTCCTCCTGTGTTGGTTCTCAACCTTTATAGCCATATGAACCATATCTTCCAATTCTACGACATTTTGAATTTCTCTATTCAATCTAACAAGAAACCTAGGCATGGTAGCCTCTCCATCCTCCTCTACATTCGCCCTAATCATAATAACTTCCATCTCCTTGAAATACTCATCCACACTTCGGCTTCCCTGCTTAAGAGTTTGCAATTTGTTGTGCAATTCACGATAGTAATACGCAAGCACAAACCGCTTCTTCATCACCCTCTTCATCTCTTCCCACGACTCAATAGGTAGTTCGCCATTCCTTCTTCAATTCAACATTAGTAGATCCCACCACATTATGGCATAATCTGAAAATTCAATGGCAGCAAGTTTCACTTTCTTTCTCCCACTATAGTTGTGACAATTAAACACCATCTCTACCTTCTTCTCCTACTCTAAGTACGCCTCGGGATCATTCTTCCCTTGGAAAGGAGGAATGTTCATCTTTATACTACTCAATTGATTATCCTCTCTATTCCTATCTCCTCTATCTTCCCAATCCCTAGTTCCTCTATTCCTACCACTATAACCTCTATAACTTCCGTCAAAAGGTTCATCAAATTCATGATCCGACATTTCATCTCCACCCCTTTGTACTCTCCTAAAATGACTCTCCCTCTTACGCCCTTGGAAGACATTTTTAGATTGCTCTAGTCTTTGCTTTACCATCTCATGAATTTGTTCCATCCCCTCCTGAAACATCCTCTTCATCTCACCCCTCAATGCCTCAATCACTAACCTAGCATCAAACCTTCCCCTCTCACTTTCAGGAGAATGTTGCCTCGACATAGTTCCTGTAGAAAAAGTTTAGCACGAACACAAATATATATATGATTAAGCCTCACGATACACTCCCTTACGTGTTTCGCTCCAAGGATGATATCGCACAGTCACTCGTGTATTCTCACAATCAATAATGATATCAATTCACCAATTTCTCTTCTCAATTCTCTTGGGACTAACCCAAACTACACCAATTCCCTTCCGTAGAATTCAAAACAACTCTGGGGCTCGAAATTTTCCTCTTTTTCTTTCCAATTTTTTTTTATGGCCTTTGTTTGTTGCTCTTAATCATGTTCCTCTTTTTTTTTTTTGTCGTGATTCTTTTTTTTTTTGTAACAAAAATTGGATAAGAGACATTACACTTTCAATAGACAACTAACACTATGAAAGTGAGTACGAACAATTGATATGAACGATTGGAGTTAGGGTTTCGATGTTACCTTCCTCAAACCGAACTGATGTTTAACAAACCTAGGATCTTATACGAAACCGATACGAACCACGCCTACGTGTGACGAAACCCAATACTAATAAGTTTGGAATTGCTACCCAAGATGCCAAACAATCGAGTGGAAACCGCGACCCGTTGCCTATAGTGAGGCAAGAACCTTGGTATATAATGTAGACACTATAATCGGGATGAAAGACCAATTGATAAGTCGGGATGAACGCCAAGGAAGAAAAATCCGATAAGTTCTAGAACAGTTCTTTAAAGAACCAAGAGAGGAATTCTCTCAAAAGTGTTTTTCAAACTTCAATGTTGTATCTTCTATGTTCCATCTGTTCTAAACCTTAGGAGCTTTATAGTAGGGTTTACAATTCGTAACAACAAAGGCCCAAAACGACATAACATCATTAAGTTGTGGCAAAATAACAAAACAGGGACTTAAAGGCCGACAGCGTAGGAGTGAAGGCCGGTAGCGTTGGAGTAAAGGCCGGTGGCGTTGGAGCCGACGTAGAGTATATACACGGCCATGCCTTCTAGACGTGTATGTTTCTGTGGATATTCTTGACACCATATACGGCCGTGCCTCTGAACCGTGTATATGATCGTGTATGTTTCTGTAGAACCTCCAGACTCACTACACGGCCGTGCCTTGTAAAGACACGTCCTCTTCAACCCGTATCCGTTATGACTTGTACAAGAGCAAGGGCATTCCCATGGTTGTTCCAATCTATTCCGTCTTCATGGACATCCTTTATCAACCCGTTAAGTGCTTCCTTGAATCGTTTCGCTCGAGTTCTTGTGATCGGTCCAGGTGGCACTTCAAGAGGATCCACATTCCATCTTCTAGCTTGGCTCCCATCATGGCTCTCACAAAATCTCGACCATGTCTAGACCTGGGTAATCCTAACACAAAATCCATGGAAATATCTACCCAAGGCTCATGAGGAATGGGAAGTGGGGTATAAAGCCCAAGAGGTTGGACTCTAGATTTTGCTTGCTTACACGTGTCACATCGCTCACAAATCCTCTCAACATCTCGTTTCATGTGAGGCCAATAGAAGTGTTCCTGCAATACCCCTAAGATTTTAGCTACTCCAAAGTGTCCCATTAAACCTCCTCCTTGAGACTCCCTCACTAGTAATTGATAATCACCATAATACTCCAAATTCTAAGAAGATTTTAAGCTCTTTTAAGTTGATAATTAATCAAAAATCATCCGAATTTGATGCTTAATCAAAGAATATGTTGCTTTCAGGTGTAATGAAGATCATTGAAAGAAATTGAGAAGAAAACAACAAAGAGAAAGGAAGAAGAGCATCTCCTCTGCCTGCTATGCCCCCTTATCAGGGGGCATATGAACAGCAGACCACCACCACGCCCCCATAACAGGGGCGTATGGAAGAGAAATCAAGAACAGAAGCTACCATGCCCCTTACCACGGGGGCGTGACATAGGGCGTATGGAGCCCCGACATACTTTCTCTAACGTTTCTCTCTCCTCCAATGCTAGCACATATATATAAGACGAAAAGGAGAGAGAGAGAAAAACAAAAGACGGCAGACCTAGGGTTTTATAATACACTTCTCTTCATTTTTCTCTCTTTCTTTAGTTTTCTACTCAACAATCTAAGGAGATCCAAGCAAGGCATTCAAGATTCAATCTATCCAGGTTGTAATCATGAACTTTAGTTTCTCTTCATGTATTTGTTCTTTCATTGTTAGGTCTATGGAAGAGTAAACCTAGACCTAGATCTCATTTGAACTATTTTGTCATATGATGAAGATATGATTTAATTGATGTTCTTTTGTTCCATTACATGTGCTGCATAATTATCTTAGATTCATATTTCCAGAATATGAGTTTATGCTTAATATCATTTGAGTTGATTAAGAAATCTCTTTTATGATCGGATTTATGTTTTGGATGAGATTTACTCGTGTTTTTAAAGATAGAATATCGAAAATCTTCTGTTGAACATTCATTCCAATCGAGTTCTTATGCTTCATGCGATTCTAGATTGCTATTAATTGAGGAGAGATCCTAATTGATAAATCTAGGATTAGATAAGTAATTTACTTGAGAAAGTAATTATCTTGCTTCTTGGAACTTAACAGCTTAAGAACTTAGAAACATTAATCCTTAGCTTTTAATGATTTATGTGACAATATAGGTATATAATGAGATCTAGGTTGTTTTGTTATAGAATTGAATCTTGTGTTGTTGAAGTAGCTTTAGTTTAAATTTTAGATTGTTGACTACTTTCATTTTTTATACACCTCATCTTAATTTAACGGTTAGATAATAGGGAAATAGCTAGTACTAGTAATTAGTAACCTTCTCTTTGTGGGACGACCCTGTACTTAACATTATATTACGTCCACGGTAGGTACACTTACCTATTGCAACGTAGATAGAATTAGGAACAGGCATTATAAATATTAAAACTACGGTTGGCAACGATCAAGTTTTTGGTGCTGTTGCCGGGGAGGAGGCACCGCTAATATTAGGAACACTTATTGCTTATTAATCTAGCCACTTTATTTACTTCTGTTACTATTCCTTCTTTGTTTACTTAGAATTTAGGTACCACCGATTCTTAGATTTTAGTTCTTATAGTGCATGACTAGGAGCCGATCCAAGGACCTTGCTGATTTTAATCCGGAGCCTGAGAGAATCTTTACTCAATCACACAAAAGAGACAAGCACCTGTCTCCATCCTCATCAACAAGGGTTAAGGAAGAGCTAGTGTTAGAAGAAATGGCTGGCCCACAAAACAATCCTCTTCGTGAGCTAAATCCATTGGTTGAGCTTAGGAGAACCAATGCTGTGTTCGCCAGGCCAAGGTTGGATGGTGTTAGCTCTAGCATTGTTAGACCTAAGGTGGCAGCAAATAGTTTTGAGATTAAACCAGCCGTTATTCAAATGGTTCAACAATATGCCCAATTTGATGGTCTTGAGGATGAGGATCCAAACTCTCATATTCAATCCTTCCTAGAGATATGCGACACTTTCAAATTTAATGGAGTGAGTGAAGACGCGGTTCGTCTTAGACTCTTCCCATTTTCTTCAAGAGGAAGAGCTAAACAATGGTTAAACTCTTTACCAAGAAGCTCCATCACCACCTGGGAAGAGTTGGTTACAAGGTTTTTGGACAAGTTCTTTCCACCTTCAAAGACCGCCAAGCTTCGAGCTGACATCCAGTCTTATCACCAACAAGAGTCAGAAACACTTTATGAGGCTTGGGAACGTTTCAAGGAATCATTAAGGAGATGCCCTCATCATGGTGTTCCAGAGTGGATGCAGTTTCAGATTTTCTACAACGGTCTCAATTGTCAGACAAGACAGATGGTAAATGCTGCAACTGGAGGCACGATTAATCATCAAACTCCTGAAGAAAGCTTAACTCTCTTCGAGAATCTAGCAGTGAATAATTTTGAATGGTCACATTCTAGGAGTAGAGATAAAAGACCAGCAGGAGTTATTGATGTAGATGTGGCTACTACAATCATGTCAAAAGTAGAGGCGTTGTCTAGAAAAATAGATGGATTGTCACTTTCCAGCAGCAAGTATCCATAGTTAAGCCCTCCTTTGGTGATGAATCAGTTGTTGAACAGGTAGATTATTTGGGAAATCAAATTTGGCCTCAGAATAATCCTTACAGTAACACATATAATCCAGGCTGGAGAAATCACCCAAATTTTTCATGGAGTAACAACAACAATTTTCAGAAAGGCAATCCGAATCCTCCCCCTGGTTTTGAAAGACCACCTGGTCAAGGTTCTAAACCACAATCATCAATTGAGGACATCCTAGCAAAATTGGTAAAAGATTCTGAAGCTAGACAAAATTCATTGGACATGATTTTAAAGAATCAAGACACTACTCTCAGAAACCATGGCACCTCAATCCACAATCTTGAGACTCAGGTTGGACAAATTGCTAAATTACTTTTAGAGAGACCTCAGGGTTCATTGCCAGGAAATACAGAGACAAATCCTCGTGAGCATGTGAAAGCAATAACCCTGAGAAGTGGTAAAGAACTCCAATCTGAGAATCAAGTAGAAAGAGGTAAGGCATCCGCCTCAAAGGAGAAGCAACCAATTGAAAATGATGAAGGAGAGCAGCCAGAGAAGTTAGTTGAGAAGAAATCATCATCATCTAAGCTGATTCCAGAATATAAACCTCCCATTCCATACCCTGCAGGATTAAAGAAATATAAGGTGGATGAGCAATATGGTAAATTTTTTGAAGTTTTTAAACAATTGCATATTAACCTTCCATTGGTTGAGGCATTGACTCAAATGCCTAGATATGCAAAGTTTCTGAAAGAATTATTGTCGAACAAGAGAAAATTGGAAGAGTTTTCTCCAGTGACTTTAGGTAGAGAATGTTCGGCAGTTATTCAGAACAAACTTCCAAAGAAGCTTAGGGACCCTAGGAGCTTCACCATCCCATGTTTGATTGGTAACCTAACTGAGGAGAGGGCCCTAGCTGATCTTGGGGCTAGTATTAATCTCATGCCATATCAACTCTTTAAGAAGCTGGGACTTGGGGAACCAAAGCCAACTCGAATGAGCTTGCAATTGGCAGATAGATTAGTCAAATTCCCAAGAGGAGTGGTTGAGGATGTGCTAGTAAAAGTCCAGGACTTCATTTTCCCAACAGATTTTGTCATCCTAGATATGGAAGCGGATGGGGAGATCCCACTGATTCTTGGGAGACCATTTCTAGCTACTGCAAGAGCTATCATAGATGTGGGAGACGGGAAATTGGTGCTGCGAGTGGGAAATGAGGAAGTCATAGTAAAGATGCCGGATGTTCTTAAGCATAGTTTGCAACATGATGATACTTGTTTTGCAGTGGATGATCTTGATCTACCTATTTCAGAGTCAATGCAAGAATTTTTATGCAAGGATGCTTTAGAAATTTGTTTGACAAATGGGGATCAAGGAGAATCTGTGGGTGCATCAGTTAAAGAGATGATTATCAATCTTGATGGAAGTCCTGAGTTGAAGAAGGAGGGAAGTTTTGAAGAGTTAAATAGCTCTATTATTCAGAAAGCCAAGCCCTCCACTAAAGAACCCCTGTCTTGGAGTTAAAGCAGTTGCCTGACTATCTCCAATATGCTTTCCTTGAGCAAGACTTTAAACTGCCCGTGATTATAGCCTCAGACTTAAGTTTGACCTAGAAGGATAAATTGCTGAATGTTCTTGGTCAACATAAGAAGGTTATTGCATGGAAGATGGCTGACATAAAGGGGATTAGTCCATCATTTTGTACTCACAAAATTCTCTTGGAAGAAGCTGCTAAATCAGTGATTCAACCTCAACGCAGACTTAATCCAAATATGCGAGATGTGGTGAAGAAGGAAGTGATTAAACTACTTGATGCTGGAATGATTTATCCTATTTCTGATAGCACATGGGTGAGTCCAGTTCAAGCAGTTCCAAAGAAAGGAGGCATGACTGTCGTACCCAATGACAAAAATGAGCTCATTCCCATGAGAACGGTCATAGGATGGAGAGTTTGTATTGATTACCGCAAACTCAATGATGCGACCAGAAAGGATCACTTCCCTTTCCCATTCATAGATCAAATGCTGGAACAATTGGCAGGACATTCTTATTATTGTTTCCTAGATGGAATGTCGGGTTATTTCTAGATTCCCATTGCACCTGAGGATCAAGAGAAACGACATTCACATGTCCATTTGGTACGTTTGCGTATAGGAGAATGCCTTTCGACTTGTGTAATGCCCCTGCCACCTTCTAGAGGTGTATGCTTGCAATATTTGAAGATATGGTGGGAGAAAATATGGAGGTTTATATAGATGATTTCTCGATATATGGTGACTCCTTTGATGATTGTCTCCGTCACTTGGAATTGGTTTTGAAAAGATGTGAAGATACTAATCCGGTGCTTAATTGGGAGAAATGTCATTTTATGACACAAGAGGGTAATGTCTTGTGTCATAAAATCTCCAAAGAAGATATTGAGGTGGATGAGGCTAAGATTGAAGCAATTTCTAAACTACCTCCACCTTCATCAGTGAAAGAAATCCGAAGCTTTCTTAGTCAAGCGGGATTTTATCGTCGATTTATAAAAGATTTTTCAAAAATCGCGCGACCAATGACAAAGCTTTTAGAGAAGGATGCGCCTTTCAATTTTTCTGAAGAGTGCCTCGATGCATTCAATACTCTCAAAGAGAAGCTTACCAATGCTCCAATTATGGTTGCACCGGATTGGAATCTTCCTTTTGAAATCATGTGCGATGCAAGTGATTTGGCTGTAGGTGCTATCTTGGGACAATGTAAGGATAAATATTTCCAACCTATTTACTATGCAAGTAAGACTCTTACCCTTGCGCAAGAGAATTATACCACAACTGAGAAAGAGTTGCTTGCAGTTGTCTTTGCGTTCGACAAATTCCGACCCTATCTCATATTATGAAAGGTTATAGTCTATACTGATCATTCCGCTTTGAAGTTTTTGTTAACCAAACAGGATGCAAAGCCACATTTGATTAGTTGGATTTTACTCCTGTAGGAGTTTGAGCTGGAGATAAGAGATAAAAGGGTGTCGAGAACCTAGCAGCTGACCACTTGTCACGCTTGGAGAATCCATTCCTGGAGAAATTGAATGAAGGAGAAATCAACGATGAATTCCCTGAGGAAAGACTGTTATCTATAAATGCAATTGACAATGGGAACGATATGCCTTGGTTTGCTGACATTGCAAATTATATAGTGGCCAAGGTTGTTCCTAAGGATAGGGGATATCATCAAAAGAAGAAGATTATCAAAGATTTAAGGTATTATATTTGGGAGGATCCTTATCTATTCAAGATTTGTGCCGATCAGATGATTAGAAGATATGTATCACATAAGGAAGGATGGGGAATACTTTTTCATTGTCACACCGGACCAACTGGTGGTCACCATAGTTCGAACCGAATGGCTTAGAAGGTCTTGGAATCTGGTTTTTACTGGCCCTCACTGTTTAAGGATGCCCAAGACTATGTAGCCCAGTGTGATAGATGTCAAAGAACTGGAAACCTTTCAAGAAGAAATGAGATGCCTCAGCAGTATATCTTGAAGTGTGAAGTTTTTGATGTCTGGGGTATCGATTTCATGGGACCATTTCCATCTTCTTTTGGGAATAAATATGTGCTTGAAGCGGTTGATTATGTGAGTAAATGGGTAGAAGCACAAGCTCTACCGAAAAATGATGCAAGGGTTGTAAAGAAATTTCTCAAAAAGCTCTTTTCTAGGTTTGGTGCCCCAAGAGCGCTTATTAGCGATAGAGGCACACATTTCTGTAATACACAAATTGAGAAAGTGCTTAAAAGATATGGAGTAACTCATAGACTTGCAACTCCCTATCATCCCCAATCAAGTGAGCAAATCGAGGTATCAAACCAAGAATTGGAGAGAAGTTTGGAAAAATCGGTTTCTCATCATCAATGGGATTGGTCCGATAAGCTTGATGAAGCTTGTGGGCGTATAAAACTGCCTACAAAACTCCATTAGGAACTACTCCTTATTGACTAGTCTATGGTAAGGCTTATCATCTTCTCGTTGAGATAGAGCATGAGGCATATTGGGCTATCAAAACAGTAAATTTAGATCTTGAAGGGGCTAGAAAACATAGATTGTTGCAACTCAATGAATTAGATGAGATGAGACTTGCAGCATATGAGAACTCAGCAATCTATAAGGAAAGAGCTAAGAAGTATCATGATTCCCGCATTCAACAGCCCAAACAATTCAAGGAAGGTGATCTTGTCTTGCTCTTCAATTCTAGACTCAATTTATTCCCAGGTAAAGTAAGATCGAAATGGTCCAGACCGTTCCGAGTAAGAAAAGTATTTCCCTATGGCACAATTGAGGTAGAACATCCTAAGAAGGGAATTTTTAAGGTTAATGGGCAAAGATTGAAGTTATACCTTGGAGACAGCGAGTGCTTCAAAGAGAGGGAGGAGATTAATCTCCTCATGGCATCTGCTTCATCCTGTCATACATCCTTTTCGTCTAGCTAAAGACGTTAAACAAAGCAACTTTTGAGAGGCAATTTATGCCCGATTTTCTTTTTCTTTTTCTTAATTGTTTTTCAATTTTATTACGTTAGCTTTATGATTGAGCATGAGTTCCTACCTTTTTGTGTTTTGTTTGTAGGTTATGGGAGTTGAAAAGGAGGTGATTGGAAAGCCTCGTGGAGTAAGGAACGTAAAAAAAAAAAAAAAGTGTGTGGAGAAACACTATGCCTTGGCCATGGAGTGTATGAAGGCAAAAGAAGCGACAAAGTGGAAAAATTCCAACTGATATGCTACCACGCCCCTTGCCACGGGGGTGTGTCAATCCAGAATTGCCCACAGAGTCTACCACGCCCTATTAGCCTTGTGTTAACTTAATTTAAGGACTCATGCTTTACTTTTCTTTATTTTTCTTTCTTTTTAATTTCTGTTGTAAACTAACTTCTTTCGAGTTTTCTTCTTTGTATAGTTTTCCAGATTTTGATATTGCAGCAATCGGAAGATTCACACAATGCTTGAATGTTGGAGCTACTACACAACATATGGTTTTGATCGAGCACTTGATGAATAGCAACATTGAATTTAGGGGAGCACTAGTTCTTTTTATTACCTTTTCTGTCTTAATTTTTCTCTACTTAATGCTCTTTCCTTATCTGATTTTTATTGCAAGTATAGACATTGAGGACAATGTCTAACTTAAGTGTGGGGGAGGGTATTAAATAGTATGTATAAAGGGAAAAAGGAGAACTAGGTGTGTATGTGCGATTATTGATATAGAACTAGGTGTGTATGTGTGATTATCGATATAGAAAGTGGAAAATTTTCAAAATTCTTCCAATTTTCTGTCAAAATTCCTCCTACATTTTCTATGTTGCTAGAATTCTAGCTGCATTTGAGGGGTGTTTTAGCATTCAATGATTGAATTCCTCAGAAAGAATGTCGTGCAATTCACTCCTGTTTTTGCATTGAATTTTGTCGTACTTGATCAAACTTATAGAATAAAAATCTTTGTGAAGTAACTTTACTTATTATTTAAAGGTAGAATTCAAAGTTAGGAATTGAACTAAGGTACTTAGCAAAATGTTAATTGGCTTGATTTCTAAGTTACTAGGAAATATATTATTTCATCAAAAGTCTTGAGAGCTAATCAATCCATTATAAAAGGGTAAATGAAGTAATTCTCTTGGTGATCTTTCTTAAGAGATCTTCTAAGAAAAGTTTAAGTCGAAATAAGATATCTTAGTTAGTGCGGGCTGGTTTTGGTCCCTCAAAAGAGCGAAGTTTGACCCTACTACTAGCTAAACAAATCAGTTAGAGTAATGGAGGTTCTATGGGGTCCCTTTAAAACTTGGTCACCTAAGGTCGTCTGGCCTGGGATCGGCCGACCGAAGAAATTACTCTTAAAAAAAAAAAAAAAAAAGAGGGGGTAAGTTCTTGAAACTCGAGTGATTAAGTCCGTAGGGACGCCTTCAATTGAAGGGATAACGTCTGTTAACTTGGGTGACGAGCCCGGGATTATCGACTGAAAGCTTGCTACATGGGTTTTGGGATCATAAATAAATAAATGAAACTTCTGGGAAGGTTTATCAAAGGAAGAGGAATCCAGGAGAATCTCGGATGCAAAATACTTTCATGATGGAGTAGTTCGCTTAGAGAGATGGATGAGGAGGCTATACACTCTAAAATAGCTAATTGAAATGAGCCAAATCTCCTTTTGTTTCGATTTGACCTTGAGTTTGATTTTTTATTTGAAAGCTGTTATTAAAAGATAAAGGTAGAAACTTACTTTACTTTGATTAATTTTAAAACTTTGATTAAAGTATCTCTAGTTCAATATTGCAGGACAAGGTGAGGAGTACATTCATTCAATTGAGGAGTTCTATTGGATGTTAAACATAATCATTGATGAATGCTGATATGCTAGCCTGCTGTGTTTGGAAATATGAAGTCCCCATTTTAAATGTATGGTCTTTTAAATTGCTTTGCTTAGGGACAAGCAAAGATTCAAGTGTGGGGGAATTTGATAATCACCATAATACTCCAAATTCTAAGAAGATTTTAAGCTCTTTTAAGTTGATAATTAATCAAAAATCATCCGAATTTGATGCTTAATCAAAGAATATGTTGCTTTCAGGTGTAATGAAGATCATTGAAAGAAATTGAGAAGAAAACAACAAAGAGAAAGGAAGAAGAGCATCTCCTCTGCCTGCCATGTCCCCATATCAGGGGGCATATGAACAGCAGACCACCACCACGCCCCTATATCAGGGGCGTATGGAAGAGAAATCAAGAACATAAGCTACCACGCCCCTTACCACGAGGGAGTAGCAGAGGGCGTATGGAGCCCCAACATACTTTCTCTAACGTTTCTCTTTCCTCCAATGCTAGCACATATATATAAGACGAAAAGGAGAGAGAGAGAGAAAAAAGACGGTAGACCTAGGGTTTTATAATACACTTCTCTTCATTTTTCTCTCTATCTTTAGTTTTCTACTCAACAATCCAAGGAGATCCAAGCAAGTCATTCAAGATTCAATCTATCCAGGTTGTAATCATGAACTCCAGTTTTTCTTCATGTATTTGTTCTTTCATTGTTAAGTCTATGGAAGAGTAAACCTAGACTTAGATTTCATTTGAACTATTTTGTCATATGATGAAGATATGATTTAATTGATGTTCTTTTGTTCCATTACATGTGCTGCATAATTATCTTAGATTCATATTTCTAGAATATGAGTTTATGCTTAGTATCATTTGAGTTGATTGAGAAATCGCTTTTATGATCAGATTTATGTTTTGGATGAGATTTGCTCGTTCTAGAGATAGAATATCGAAAATCTTCTGTTGAACATTCATTCCAATCGAGTTCTTATGCTTCATGCGATTCTAGATTGCTATTAATTGAGGAGTGATCCTAATTGATAAATCTAGGATTAGATAAGTAATTTACTTGAGAAAGTAATTATCTTGCTTCTTGGAACTTAACAGCTTAAGAACTTAGAAACATTAATCCTTAGCTTCTAATGATTTATGTGACAATATAGGTATATAATGAGATCTAGGTTGTTTTGTTATAGAATTGAATCTTGTGTTGTTGAAGTAGCTTTAGTTTAAATTTTAGATTGTTGACTACTTTCATTTTTTATACTCCTCATCTTAATTTAACGGTTAGATAATAGGGAAATAGCTAGTACTAGTAATTAGTAACCTTCTCTCTGTGGGACAACCCTGTACTTAACATTATATTACGTCTACGGTAGGTACACTTGCCTATTGCAATGTAGTTAGAATTAAGAACAGGCATTATGAATATTAAAACTACGGTTGGCAACGATCAGTAATTCTCTTAAAGAACAAATTGGAATACATAGTTTACTCTCCCTAAAGGAGAATCCTTCATGTTTATAAAATTTACCATGGCCACTCTTCTCACAATGCACATACTCTTCACAAAAATCTCGATCAGTAGCATATAATTCCTTAATGTGCTCAAAACCAAGCAGTCTAGAACTAAGAGTAGAGATAAGAGCATACCTTCTAGAAAGTGCATTAGCAACGACATTCTATTTACCTTGCTTGTAGTGGATGACATATGGAAATGTTTCGATGAACTCCACCCAACAAGCATGCCTTTTGTTTAGCTTATGTTGCCCCTTCAAGTACTTCAAGGATTCATGATTAGTGTGGATCACAAACTCCTTTGGCCAAAGATAGTGTTGCCAAGTCTCCAGTGCATATAACTCCTTGTCTTAAGTAGGGTAGTTCAAGGTTGCCCCACTTAGCTTCTCGCTAAAGAATGCAATTGGTCTTCTCTCCTGCATGAGCACTACTCCAATACCTAATCTTGAAGCACACTCAATTTCAAACGTTTTAGCAAAGTTAGGTAAAGCAAGTAATGGCGCCTGAGTCAGCTTATTTTTAAGCGTCTGAAAGGCCTTCTCTTGTTGCTCTTCCCATCTGAACCCCACGTTCTTCTTAATTACCTCAGTAAGTGGTGCTGCAATGGTGCTGAAATCCTTCACAAATCTCCTGTAAAAGCTCACTAGTCCATGGAAACTCCGCACATTACTTACATTAGTTGGACTAGGCCATTCTTGGATCGCACGAATCTTTTCTTCATCAACCTGTATTCCCTGTGCACTAACAATAAAACCAAGAAACACAAGTTTGTCTGTGCAAAAAGTGCACTTCTTGAGGTTAGCATATAATTGCTCCTTTCAAAGAACTTCTAAAACATCCCTCAAGTGAGATATATAGTCTTCCAAACTCTTGCTGTAAATGAGGATATCATCAAAATAGATAACCACAAATTTGCCAATAAAAGTCCTCAAAACATGGTTCATAAGTCTCACAAAAGTAATAGGTGCATTAGTTAAACCGAAAGGCATTACTAACCACTCATACAATCCATATTTCGTTTTGAAAGCGGTTTTCCATTCATCACCTTCTTTCATTTTAATTTGGTGATATCCGCTTTTCAGATCAATTTTGGAAAAGACACTAGACCCATGTAACTCATCTAACATGTCATCTAAGCGAGGAATGGGATGACAATACTTTACCGTGATGTTGTTGATGGCACGGCAGTCAACACATATTCTCCATGACCCATCCTTCTTAGGCACCAAAATCACAGGCACTACACATGGACCCATGATTTCTCTCACGTACCCCTTCTCCATTAATTCATCGACCTGCCTTTAGAGTTCCTTTGTCTCCTTCGGATTGCTCCTATAAGCTGGCTTGTTTGGAATCGATGCTCCGGGTACAAGGTCAATTTGGTGCTTAATACCACGAATAGGTGGTAATCCCTTTGGAATCTCCTTAGGGAAGACATCTTCAAAGTCCTGCACAATAAACACAACTATACTAGGCAAAGAGTTAGATAGTTCGTTAGTATTCAATCATGTTTCCTTAAAAACCAGCAACAACATAGGTTGCTTCATCACTAACGCTCTCCTCACTACACTCGCTCTTGCCACACAACTCTCCTTTTGCAAGGCTGCACTCTCCTTTTCACTCACCACCAAAGTTGATCCCCCCTTCAACTTGGTCTCTCACACTCTTTCCAGCCTTCCTCTCTTTTTCCTCTTGAGTTCGACTTTTGTATTCCTTTTCTTTCTCGTTGTGTTTTGCTCTCTCACTCTCCCTCTGTTTTTCACTCACCTTATGTTTTGCAAAAGACTGTTGTAGCTGCAACTGATCCTCATACACCTGTTTAGGTGTTAAAGGTTTAAGATTAAAGCTTTTCCCTTGGTGAACAAGCGTATACTTGTTAAAAAAGACATCATGAACAACCTTCCTATCAAACTGCCATGGCCTCCCCAACAACATATGACACGCTTGCATTGGCACTACATCGCATAACACCTCATCCTCATACCTACCAATGCGAAAACTAATCAATGCTTGCTTACTCACCTTAGTCTCGCCACTATCATTCAGCCATTGCAATTTATATGGACTAGGGTGTTTAGTAGTCTTGAGTCCCAGCCTCTCAACAATAAAATTACTCACCACATCAGTGAAACTTCCTCCATCAATGATCAAACTGCAAATATGATCACCTAGATAACATCTAGTATGAAAGATATTCTCTCTTTGCACCTCCTCTTCTTCCTTCACCTGCACATTCAAAGCTCGCTTTACTATTGCCACTAATCTCCCTATTGCAAGCTCCTCATCATCACTAGCATCCTGTAATGGAGGCATATCATCTTCTTCACTATCCCCCTCAGTCTCATACTCACCATCATCATGCAGAATCATCACACGCCTATTTGGACATTGACTAGCAATATGGCCTCTACCATGGCATTTAAAACATCTAATGTCACGATTTCTAGGAGTAGAAGAATCAGGTTTACCTTGGTTACCAGGAGTAGAACCTGCTTGCCTCAGCTCTCCTTTCAGTTTGGTGGGTAAAGGCTTTTCTTCCTTCTTCCATTGGTTAGTCTTCCAGGTGGATGAACCAGTACCCTATTAAAACCGTGCATTACTACTACCTTTCCTCCTGTGTTGGTTCTCAACCTTTATAGCCATATGAACGATATCTTCCAATTCTACATAATGCTGCAATTCAACAACACTTTGAATTTCTCTATTCAATCCTGCAAGAAACCTAGCCATGGTAGCCTCTCTATCCTCCTCTACATTCGCCCCGATCATAGTAACTTCCATCTCCTTGAAATACTCATCCACACTCCGGCTTCCCTGCTTAAGCGTTTGCAATTTATTGTGCAATTCACGATAGTAATACGCAGGCACAAACCGCTTCTTCATCACCCTTTTCATCTCTTCCCACGACTCAATAGGTGGTTCGCCATTCTTTCTTCTATTCAACATTAGTTGATCCCACCACACTATGGCATAATCCGAAAATTCAATGGCAGCAAGTTTCACTTTCTTTCTCCCACTATAGTTATGACAATCAGACACCATCTCCACCTTCTTCTCCCACTCTAAGTACGCCTCGAGATCATTCTTCCCTTGGAAAGGAGGAATCTTCATCTTTATGCTACTCAATTGATTATCCTCTTTATTCCTATCTCCTCTATCTTCCTAATCCCTAGTTCCTCTATTCTGACCACTATATCCTCTATAACTCCCGATAGAAGGTTCATCAAATTCATCATCCGATAATTCATCTCCACCCCTCGGTACTCTCCTAGAACAACTTTCCCTCTTATGCCCTTGGAAGACATTTTTAGATTGCTCTAGTCTTTGCTTTACCATCTCATGAATTTGTTCCATCCCCTCCTAAAACATCCTCTTCATCTCACCCCTCAACGCCTCAATCACTAACCTAGCATCAAACCTTCCCCTCTCACTTTCAGGAGAATGTTGCCTCGACATAGTTCTTGCAAAAAATATTAGTACTAACACAAATATATATATGATCAAGCCTCACGATACACTCCCTTACGTGTTTCGCTCAAATGATGATATCACACAGTCACTCGTGTATTCTCACAAACAATGATGATATCAACTCGCCAATTCCTCTTCTCAATTCTCTTGGAACTAACCCAAACTACACCAATTCCTTTCCGTAGAATTCAAAACAACTCTAGGGCTCGAAATTTTCCTCTTTTTCTTTCCATTTTTTTTTTGTTGCCTTTGTTTGTTGCTCTTGATCACGTTCCTTTTTTTTTTGTCGTGATTCTTGCTTTATTTTTTTTGTAACAAAATTGAATAGTAGGTACTACACTTTCAATAGACATTTAACACTATGAAATGGAATACTAACAATTGATATGAACGATTGGAGTTAGGGTTTTGATGTTACCTTCCTCAAATCGAACTGATGTTTAACAAACCTAGGCTCTGATACCAAACTGATGCGAAATCGATTGGCTCTGATACCAAACTGGTACGAGATCGGTTTGCTCGGATTCCTAAGTGATACGAACCACGCCAACGTGTGACGAAACCCAATACCAATACGTTCGGAATTCGCTACCTAAGATGCCAAACACACTCAAATGGAAACCGTGACTCGTTGTCTATAAGCGAGACAAGAACCTTGGTATAATATGAAGACGCCACAACCGAGATGAAAGACCGATTGATAAGTCGAGATGAACGCCATGGAAATAAAATCCGATAAGTTCTAGATTAGTTCTTTAAAGAACCAAGAGAGGAATTCTCTCAAAAGTGTTTTCTTAAACTTCAATGTTGTATGTTCTATAGTCTTAATGTTCTAAACCCTAGGAGCTTTATATTAAGGTTTACAATTCGTAGCACTAAGGCCCCAAAACGACATCACTTCAATAAGTTGCGTAAAATAACAAAACAATGACATGAAGGCTAGCGGCGTGGACATGAAGGCCGGTGGCGTTGGATTGAAGGCCGGTGGCCTTAAGCCGGCGTTGGAGACATACACGGTCGTGTACTTCTAGATGTGTATCTTTCTGTGGATTTTCTTGACACCATACACGGCCGTGCCTTTTAGCCGTGTATATGACCGTTGATAGAGCCATTTTATACTCAATCTTTATAGTATGAATTGTGTTAATTTATTATAGATTTTATAGAAAACATAAGGAAATGGCACTTAATTCTATTATGGTGATAAATCAGGTTAAATGGAGTCAAGGGTGCTAATTCAAGTAAATTAGAGAAATCATCTACAACTTGGATCAAAGATAAGGATTTACACCGCCGGAGGAAAGTACATGGGTGCATAGTTAAAGTACACGGCCATGTATCTATCTAACAGGAGGCACGGTTTGAGATATGGCCGTGGTACAAGCCGTGCTATACATTGCACGAAAAGGAGAGAGAAACGGCTTGTCATACGGCCGTGGTTGAAGCCGTGGTAGAAGACGTAGTTGAAGCCGTGGTGGAAGTTGAAATGGAAGACGTGCCATGTACTAAACAAGGAGGAGAAATTGTGGAACATCGACCAGAGGACGACACGGCTTAGGATCTGGCCGTTTTTGAAGCCGTAGTACAAACTGGACATGGATGAAGAATTGTAGATTATCCATAGAGGAAGGCACGGCTTGACATCTGGCTGTAGTGGAAGACGTGGCACACACTGGATACGGAAGATGATATGTGAATTATACACAGAGGAAGGCACGGCTTGACCCACGGCCATGTTGTAGGGCGTGCCAGGCAGACGATTATTCACTTCTCGAGATTTACATAAAAAAGGAAAGATATTTTTGTATCTTGCTAGAAAAAGATCATCTGCCATTCCTTTAACAATATAAATAGAACTAACCCTAGAGAGTTTTGAGGATCTGGGAGACAAGAAGGAAGGAAGGAGGTAGAGCAAGGAAACCGGGAACAGAGGCTTATCATGTTTTTACTTTTATTTTTCGTTTTGATGATGAACATGTGTAGCTAAGCAGATTTTCTAGCCAAAGGGTCATAGAAGTTTAATTCTACACGAATTGTGAGATCTAATTGATTTGTCTTTAATCTATTCTTTGTTTTTGGATATTCATATATCTTCTGAACGTTTTTTTCATTATTATCTTTGTTGATTGGTATGAATTAAAGCTCTTCTACTCAATTAGCAAGTTAATATATTGTCAACTAGCACGTCAAATCCGTAATTGTTTGATAGTTCTAGTCTCAGTGACACAATAACATGTTTGATTATAAAATAGATGATCGAATTCATGTTATGGAGATGTATGATCTTGTTTAAATAGGTTATCTTATAATCTACTAGCATGAATTGGTGGTCTCTTTAGTTTTTAATGCTATTGATAGATTAAATCCTAAGAGCTTGTTTAAGGTTGTCTAATCGATAAGAGAAATAGTCAAAGAGCTTGTTTTGATTATCGAGGAAGTAAGGAGAGATAGGTTGTTAGAGCTTGTTAATAACCATAACCAGTTTATCTAGAAAAAAGAATAGAAAACATTTGCATCGATGATCAATTCCTCGAATTAAACTATCTTGATTCCTTTAGCTAGGCTTTTATCAATATTCAATTTTATTATCTTATTTCAATATTATTTTGATTCACAAACAAAACCCCCCATTTTTCTTTTCCTCTTTATTCTCTTTGAATAGAAATATATTTAACCAATCCCTGTGGATACGACCCTACTCACTACTATACGTAAATCATATTATTGTCTAGGAGTAGGTTTTTATTTTTATTAGATTCGACACCCATCAAATTTTGGCGCCGTTGCCGAGGATTGGTGTGAAATTTATTTCTATTCTTGTATGACTCGTTCTTCTCTTACAGGTGCACTCACTTATAATCCAGAGATTGAGAAGACTCTTAAGAGGTTGCGAAGAGAAGCTAGATCACCCCTTGGACTGAACTTGGCATCGGATTTGTCTGATTCATCCATTGATTCTAAAAAAGAAGACGATATGGCAAATCCTGAAAGAACATTAAGAGATTTGGCTGCACCGGATGTGAATCAACAACCACTTTATATTCACTACCCTGAACTAGCTATTGAATTTGAGTTGAAATCTGGGTTGATACATCTGCTACCCACCTTTCATGGTCTTGAGAATGAAGATCCTCATAAACATTTGAAAGAGTTTCATATAGTGTGTTCTAGTATGAGGCCGCAAGGAATAACTGACGATCAAATCAAGTTACGTGCTTTTCCATTTTCTTTAAGTACTAGAGCTAAAGATTGGTTGTTTTATTTGCCTCCAGGTTCTATAACCACTTGGATAGATATGGTGAGGCTCTTCTTGGATAAATTTTTCCCCGCGTCTAGAGCTGTTGGTATAAGAAGAGAAATTTGTGGTATCAAATAGAGGGACACTGAGACTCTTCATGAGTATTGGGAGAGGTTCAAGCAACTTTGTGCAAGCTACCAACAACATGGGATATCTAAACAACTTCTCATCCAATACTTCTATGAAGGCCTGCTTCCGATGGAAAGGAAGATGATGGATGCTGCAAGTGAAGGCGCCATAGTAAACAAAACCCCTGGTCAAGCTAGGGAATTGATCTCCATTATGGCTGCTAATTCGCAACAATTTGGGTATAGGCATGATACATCTTCAAGGAAGGTAAATGAGGTAAGTGTTTCTAACCTTGAACATCAAATTTCTAACCTAACCTCACTTGTGCAACAGATAGCCCTCAGAAATACACAGCAGGTGAAGGCTTGTAGAATTTGTGCTGCCCCTAATCATCCTACTGACATGTGCCCCACATTGCAAGATGACAATCATGAGCATGTCAATGTGGTAGGAGGATTCCCAGGACAACCGCAGAGGAAATATGATCCCTACTCGAATACTTACAATCTTGGATGGAGGGATCATCCTAACTTCAAATATGGCAATAACCCACAAAGTTTCTAGCAATTCCAACCTAAGCCATCAAACCAAGTACCACAAGCTCCTTCCACTTCAGGTATGTCTCTTGAGGAAATTGTTAAATCTCTTGCTGTTAATACAAAACAATTTCAGGAGGAAACAAAGCAGAGCATTCAAAACTTGGAGAATCAGGTAAGCCAACTTGCTTCTGTTGTAAACAGGTTAGAAACTCAAGGTAAGTTACCCTCTCAAACTATCACAAATCCGAAGCAAAGCGTTAATGCAATTACCTTGAGAAGTGGAACAGAATTGCAGGGATCAAATGAGAAAGGACACTGAACTAATATTGAGGAAGAGACAGTGAAAGAAATTGCAACTCCGAGCCAGCAGAACAACCAGATTAGAAGGTCCCTCGTTGAACCACCAAAGGTCATGTTAGGATTAAAAATCCGACAAGACCTATCATTAGGGCAAGAACTAAAGGAATTCAAAGCTTGGCGTTGAGGGCCCATTTTGAGCAGATCGACCTTGGAATTATTTATATATTAACCTCTTTTCTATTATTCTTGTATTGTGTTTTCCAACAGGCACACTTATCATATTCTATATGGCAATGGACAAACTCCCTCAGACTCAGATTGTGGGTTATCCAAGGACTAACCTGAACCGGCGATGAGTTGGGCCGATGGATCCTATAGATGACCGGCATCATGAAGAGCATTTCTTTTATGTATTTTTCATTTTATGAACTATTTTAGTTGTATTTTGGTTTTGGGACACTTTATTTCTTTGTAACTTTCATTTAGGGTTAGCCACCTTAAAAGTGGCAAACTTGTAATTTTGAGCATTTTTTAACCCTAGGAGTAGCAAGTATAAATACTTGCTTAAGAGAGGGTTTGAGGAGGCTTATTTTGCAGAACAAACACTTCACATTTCGTGAGAGGGCTTAGGGTTTCCTAATTCCAAAATTCTCTTATCAATTTCAATCCCAAGAAGTTGGAATTGTGGCGAGTGCAACAAAGAGAAATCGTGAGTAATATCGATTCATCTTTGTTGTTGTTCATTTCTTCTCTAGTGAGTCATATCTAGGGTAGATTTGAATCTTTCTTGGACTTATTGGTTATTGTAATTCGTGGACATCAATCTTGTAAGATTGATTGTTCTTTTAGTTATTGAACTCACTATCATTTTTAGTGCATTGTGACGTGAATTTGGTATTGAAAGGGGAAGTGGAATTCACGGTTGGTGTTGCTTCATTTTGATCTGATTTCCACGTGTTTCTCAAGCCTTATTGTGGTTATTTGGTTAAGTTATCATTAGAGATTACAATTATTTCATTTGATCATCATTTTTCCATCAAATCTTCAAAGTGTCATGAGAATTGCTTATTAGGTGGACCGGTTTTTGTGATTGACTTGAGATTGATTTCCTTGGTTCTTTTGATTGTGCTTAAGCTTGGAATTAGCCACATCATCTTTTTGGTATCAGAGCTCTTGTTGAGAGAAGGGAATTGGTTGTATTCAATTTCGTGGAAGTGATCATCAATTAAGGTTGATCAAGTGAAAATCGTAATTGTGTTGTTGTCGTTGTTTGAAGATTGCGAAATTACCTTGGATTGGGATTTGATTTGCTAATTGTTGGAGTTGGTTTGGGAAGGTTATTATATCATTTTGTGGTCACTAATTCACGTGGAAGAGCAAAAGTACAAAGTGTTGTTTACTTTAGCAATTTTTGGAACTTGCAAAACTTACCAAAATCCTTGCTGTGAATAGCTTGTGGCGTGAGGAGGTTGTGAAGTTTGTTGTTTGATTTCCATTGTGTAAATTCTGAATTGGTGGATTACAATTTGCAGATTACATTGGTTTTAATTAGTAAGGAATTATTTGAATTCAAACACATGCAATTAAGTTGTGGGAGTTAATGATTGTTATTTGAATTTGAATTCATTACTTACCAATTAAAGAAGGCTTGCAATAAGTGAATTTGTTTGAATTTCAAATTGAAGTTGCTGCCTATTTTGTTGTGAGTTGCGGTTAGAAATTGTGGGGAGTGAAGTATATTTGTTATTATTGCTGTGGAATTAGAGTATATTTGTTGTTGTTTCCATTTCTTATTCTTGTCGTGGAGGTGGAGTGCATTTTGTGTTGTTGCCGTGGAGTTATTGGTGAAGTGAGTGCACCGTGATTGAGGTGTGTGTGGTGGTGCAAATTTATGGAGTTTTGTTTAGTGTAAGGTGCTGCACATTGTGGTTATTTGAAGTGTAAAATCAAGGCAAGAAAAAGGAAAGTGAGTAATAGAATTTGAAATTCAAACAACTCATTAAATGTGTGAAAGTAATTGAACTAGTTACTTAAACACTTGTTGTTGAATTTAATTCTATCTACTTGAAAGTAGTTGAGTGTACTTCATTTGTGGTTTGGTTGTGTACTTGAACCTTGGAAGTGTGAAGATAATTATTGTATTGTTGGATTTTAGTACAATCATGTCTAGTGAAATGTTTCATTATGCTAACATATTGCATCGGGACATGACTTCTTTTCAAACCATTGATGAGGGATAAAGAGAAAACTTGTTCCATACTTCTTGTAGGGTACAAGGAAACTTGTGCGCAATTATTATTAATGGCGGTAGTTTTACTAATGTTGTAGCTACATCATTAGTATCGAAGTTGAAACTTGAAACTATCGCACATCCTAAACCCTATACATTACATTGGTTGAATGATCAAGATGGTCTTTGTGTGACCTAAAGGGCTAGGGTACCCTTCAGTATAGGGGACAAGTACTATGATGAGCTTGAATGTGATATTCTTCCTCTTTGTGCATCCCATATATTACTTGGTAGACCATGGTTGTATGACAGGATAGTATTACATGATGGGTATAGAAATACTTATATGTTTAAAAAGGATGGTAAACGAATAGTATTGAACCCTATGTCACCATCAGAGGTCCAGGAGATGCAAAGATAGATAAAACAGCTATCACAGAATCTTGATGATCATAGCCACATGATCAAACCATCAGAGGACCAAACTGTGCAGATGCAGACACCGATGTGCCAACCTTCAGAGGATCCTGATGATCATAGTCAGACGAGCAGACCACCAGAGAGCCAAACTGTTCAGAAACAGTTATGTTCACCTTTAGAGGTTTTAGAGGGTAATGAGCAGTTAGGCCAACCATTAGAAGACCATGAGGATCAGCCACATACAGATGAGTTAGGAAAGGAGGAAACAGTTTCAGTGGAACAGGTTGATACAGGGGCAACTTTAGTGGATAATGGGTCATTATTTGTGTTGCAGAAGAGATATATCCTGGAAATGGAGGAGAGAAGACAATCACCACCTGTAATATTTCAGATATGGGGATTCTGCAAAGATATTTCTTCAGGTGACTTGCTAGGAGGAAACAAAGTCTCTACTGCATTTGATCTACTAGATTTGAGGACAAATCTTTTTGAGGCCCGAGGAGATGATAGGATTAAAAATCCAACAAGACCTATCATTAGGGCAAGAATTAAAGGAATTTAAATCTTGGCGTTGAGGGCCCATTTTGAGCAGATCGACCCCGGAATTATTTATATATTAACCTCTTTTCTATTATTCTTGTATTGTGTTTTCCAACAGGCACACTTATCATATTCTATAGGGCAATGGATAAACTCCCTCAGACTCAGATTGTGGGTTATCCATGGACCGACTTGAACCGGCGATGTGATACGCTCAGAACGTATATATAAAATGGGAGCGTAAATTGCAGCAAGTGCACTGGTCGTATCAAGTAATAAAGTGGTGAAAAGTAAGGTTGTCGATCCCTCGAGGAACCAATAGAGTACTAGATCTATGGCAATTCTTATCAATATCTAGGTGATTAAAAAGGGGTTTTGAAATGTCTAATCTAAAAATTTAACTTAAAGCAACAAGGAAAATTTTATGAAGAATCTATCAATTATGAACAAGGGAAATTAGAATTCACCCTAGATTTGTTAATCAAATTGCTACCATGTTATATCAACTTGTGGTTATAAGTTTATTCAAGTGAGTTTAGAAAATCCTTTTTAGGGATGTTGACCTTAAATTAATTAGTCGGCTTCCGCGTCTCCAATTAACCAAGGAATCAAAATTATGTTCATACACCTCCCGATGCTACAAACAACTAATGCCCTAAATCAATTAACCCTAATCCCTTAGTGATTAATTAACAAGAAACATTGCATTGTGCCCTCCATAGACTCTAATTAAACCAATTATCGCAACTCCCGTATTGACAATCAATCTAATTAAGAATTCCTAACAAATCCTCATCAACTCCCGTATCAAAAGGATTTCTAACAATTATAATGAAAGACCAATTATAATTGAAATCAAAGGAATTGCAATCATGAATAATCCTAATAATTCCTAATCATATAACATGGCTACAATTATCCTTTTAACATTCTAGGGTTTCATCCAATTTCCCACAAGGATGATTTAGAACATTATAGTATGAATTGCATAAAAACAATTGAAATAAATAGATGCAATGGAATTCATATTAAACAACAAGATTAAACTAATAAATGGCATAAAAGAAAATAAAGTAAATGGAACAATTGCTATAATCTTCAAGAGCTTCAATCTTCCAAAATGACTCCTTGAATTCTTCAATTGAAAGCAAACTTCAACAAAATGACATTCTTTCTTCAAACTAAACTTTGGAAAAATCTAAAGTACCTAAGGAAATTCTAATGAGGCTAGAACAAAGAAGAAGAAAAAGAATTCTAAACAAAAGAAAGGATGGATTCTCCAACAAAAAGGGATGCTCTCAAGGTTCACACAAGGGGCCTATTTATAGATCCAAAGAGGAGGGGGATAAGGTTGATCTGATGAGGATTTGAGTCAGCAAATTAAATAAGATACGATTTTGGAGAGATTTTCGCAATGGATATCCGAGGAGTAATGAAGGCCGGTTCAAGGCCGGCGGCCTTGAATGTAGGCCGGCTTTAAGGCCGGCGGCTTTAATGCTTTTTAAGGCCGGTTTAACATAGGCCGGCTCAAGGCCGGCTCAAAGCCGGCGGCCTTGAATGTAGGCCGGCCCAAGGCCGGCGGCCTTTATTGCAATCCTCCGCTCGCTTCTTCAATTTTGTGAAAAACTCCTCCAATTAAATTGTAATTTACTTTTGGGTCCTCAAAACCTGTATTTTCACAATAAACACCATTAAGTATCATTTCTTTATATTTTCTTATAATATTGAAATAAATTTAATATAAGTCCAAAAGAAAATATAAGTATAATGTGATCTTATCAACATCCCCACACTTGAACTTTTGCTTGTCCTCAAGCAAAATAATTGATTTAAACAAGAGAAATCCATCATTGAACTTCTGGTGCCCATTATTCTGACCATACTGAAATTTGTAACTAGTATATCTAGTTGAAATTTAGTAGTTAATCTAAATACAACAGATTTTTAATCCCAGTGTTTAACAATAGAAAACAATACTTAGTCCATAAGGAAAAACATTCATTTAAACTTCATTGGTTATTAGCAAGTATCATCTCCCTCAATTTTACTTCTCTAAACAAGATAACAAGGAGTGAAAGCATATGGTATCCATTTTTTCCTAGAATTTCTCCCCTTTTTTTTTTTATTTTTATTTTTTTATTTGCCTTGATTGGCAGCGGAGTGAGACTTCACTCTTTTGAGGGACCAAAGCTCGCCCATGTCAACCTGACTTGCATTAAGGTACTAATATTTTTTTTCTTTCCGCCCTTCTCGTTATTGTGAGTTCATTGAGTCGGCACATCCTGGGCTCATCGCCTAAGTGACCAGGTTTTAAAGGGACCCCTACGAACTCTTCCTCACACTAACATTTAAGATTGGATACTCTTAACTCACTTTCCTGAGTTATTGGAGTAAAGGCTTTTTTTTTTTTTTTTTTTTTTTTTTTTTTTTTTTTTTAAGGGATCACTAAGTAAAATATTTCCTTTACCTCTTTCACTAGGTGTTAAGGTATTCTCAAAGAAATTTCAAGAGAGATTTATCCCAACCAATTTTTCCTTGAAGTAAACTTGCTTGTTTTTTCAACTTAAGGACTCAATCTCAAGTTCAAAGGCTAAACATAGGGTAAACCCATTCTCTAGAGATTTTACTATTAAATTTTAACTATGTAAACTAATCACAACAGTTGGCGAGTGGGGCACCAATCTAAGTCAATTTCAAGATTCCATTGATGGTAAACACTTAAGGACATAAATAAAGCATGGGATTTCTAAGCTCATGATGTGTGCAATCATTATAATTCTACATTTATAATCCCTTCCCCACATTTAAATTGGACAATGTCCTCATTGTTCCTAATATATCACAAAATTAAGGGAACGAATGTCAATGCAGAAATTGAAATACTGGTACTTCCCTGGTGTAAAATTGTTCATCAAGAAGAAAATTCCTCCTAAAATGTCTGTCATCCTTGGAGTGTCTTGATTGCACCGGCAGCTCTTATCCAGCCTTGAATTAGTTTTTTTTTTTTTTTTTTTTTTTTTTTTTTTTTTTTTTTTTTTTTTACGAAACTATTATAGATACTTATTAAGCATGGGCTGCCTCCCATGAAGCGCTTGTTTTATAGTCATCAGCCTGACTATCAGGGTTAGCTTACATCAAGGAGTTTAAACAACTCCTTCAACACCATCGTTTTCAGATTAGGATTCCAAGCTTCCTTCCATGGTATGGTGCCCTTCTTTTCAGCTTCCACCAATGTTTTGTAGGTAGATATCAACAAACTTACCTGCTGGATGTCTGCCCTTGACCATCCCAGGATTTCCCTATGTTCATCCAACTGGCCTTGAATCTGCTGCTGCAATTCTTTTGTCATAGGCGCTTGATTAATGTGAGGCCATGGATTTCCTAAATTCAGACACTTATAACCAAACAATTGATTAGAAAAGACATTGGGTTCAAGTGTCTGCATAGGCATTAGTGTCGGCACTGGTGGCTTCTCATAGTCGTCTGTCTTCTCAAAAGCAACAACATTTTCAGTCTGGGGTACTTGTTCACGACCTTTGTTTTCTTGCTCATCTTCATCCCCCCAATCATCTATCTCATTCAAGACAGCTTCAAGAGTGGTTTGCCCTACATCTTCCTCCACATCATTGTTAGTAATTTCACCCTCAGCAGATATGTCAGAATACATTGCTTTCTCATTAGACAAAAACACAGGATCATACATATCAAATGTTACCTGGTCATCTAGTGCTCTAAGGGTGAGCTTACCTTGTCCTACATCAATTAGAGCTTGACCTGTGGCTAGGAATGGTCTTCCTAAGATCATGGGTACCTCTCTATCTTCTTCCATTTCCAAGACTATAAAGTCAACTGGAAAGATGAATTTGTCCACTTTTACTAGGACATTCTCCACTATACCCTTTGGGTACTTGACACTTCTATCCGCAAGTTGTAAGGTAACGTGCGTCTCCTTACATTCTCCAAGTCCTAGTTTTTTGAAAATGGACAGAGGCATTAAATTTATACTTGCACCAGAATCTATAAGTACTTTATCAAAATTAAAATTACCAATAGTGCAAGGAACAGTAAAACTTCCCTGATCTCTTTGTTTTCTCGGCAAATTGGATAAATTCTTTTGTAAGATCATAGAACATTCCCCTATAAGCATCACTGGTTCATTCCCTTCAATCTTCCTCTTCTTTGTGAGTAAATCCTTCATGAACCTAGCATATGATGGCATCTGCTGAAGTGCCTCTGCAAAAGGAATGTTAATTTGCAATTTTTTAAAGACTTCTAAAAATTTAGCAAATTGTGAATCCAATTGTTGTTGCTTCAGCCTTCCTGGGAAAGGAATAGGAGGAACATATGCTTTCACTTTTGGTGAATTTTGCTTTGGCTCCTCTTCCTTTTGTTTCCCTTTATCTTTCCCCAGGTTAACCTCCTCTTCCTCAAGTTTCTTATCAACCAATTCCTTACCACTTCTTAACATAATAGCATTTACACCCATAGGATTTTGCTCAGTATTGCTAGGTAAAGACCCAGATGGTCTATTACTCAACTGTTGAGACATTTGACTAAGCTGATTTTCAAGATTCCTAATGGTGGCTTGTTGATTTTGCAACATTGTGTCAGTCTTTTGCATATAACTTATCATGAGTTCTTCCATTTTAGACTGACCTTGCTGAGAAGAGGTATTATGATTAGGATATTGTTGATGGGAAGTATTATGATTAGGACCTTGCTTTTGAAATCCAGGGGGTTTAAGTGCGTTGTTATCATTTCTCCATGAGAAATTTGGATGGTTACGCCACCCTGGATTGTAGGTGTTTGAATAGGGTCCTTGATTTCCTCTTTGGAAATTGTTGACAAAATTTACTTGCTCTCCATGGGATGAGGAGGAAAAGTTTCTAGATGGACACTCAAGAGTTGAGTGTTGTCCTGAGCATAACTCACAATAAGAAAATTGATTATCATTGAAAGAAGGTGCAGAGGTGAGTTTACTTACCTGGGCGGTAAGAGCAGAAATCTGAGCTGTTAAGGTGTCCATATCATTGACAGATGCCACTCTAGACTTACCTCTTTCATGTTGCCAATTATGTGCACTAGAGGCCATTTCATCTATCAAAGCACTAGCCTCATCATATGTCTTACTCATTAATGCACCACCAGAAGCAGCATCTACCAGAGATCTCAATGTGTCATCTAAACTGAGATAGAATATCTCAATAAGGAGATTATCTGGTAATCCATGATGGGGGCATTTTCTAATTGCCTCCTTGAATCTTTCCCATGCTTCATAAAGTGATTCACCACTAAACTTACTGAAGTTTGTGATGTCATTTCTTAACCTAGCAGTTCTAGATGGTGGAAAAAATCTCCTTAAAAATTTAGATGAGAGATCTACCCAAGTGGTTACAGAGTCTTGTGGCAATGAATTGTACCAAGCCCTAGCTTTTTCTCTAAGTGAAAATGGAAAAAGTTGTAGCCTAATTACATCATCAGATACATTATTCATTTTCACTGTATTACAATATTGAAGAAATACTGCAATATGCTCATCAGGACTTTCATTTGGATATCCTCCAAATTGATTTGATTGAACCATTTGAACGAGTGCTGGTTTTAACTCGAAATTATTAGCCTGAATTGTTGGTCTTCTAATTGCAGGACCTGAAACAACAGGTACCGTGTATTCTCGAAGTGCTCTACCAACACCCTGAATCTGATTGTTGTTCTCATCTGCCATGTTCTCTTCTTCCTTTCTTCTCTGCTCTCTTCTAAGTTGTCGCAAGCTGCGTTCTATCTCAAGATTAATTGGTAGAAGTTCAGCACTTCTACTCTTGCGCATAAAAAGACCCTTAAAGAGAATGGAAAACGATCACACAATGATAAGAAAAATTAAATAACAAAATAATTATGCCTAAATTACCAACAGAATTACAAAATCTAATATCTATTAGATCCCCGGCAACGGCGCCAAAAACTTGATACGCTCAGAACGTATATATAAAATGGGAGCGTAAATTGCAGCAAGTGCACTGGTCGTATCAAGTAATAAAGTGGTGAAAAGTAAGGTTGTCGATCCCTCGAGGAACCAATAGAGTACTAGATCTATGGCAATTCTTATCAATATCTAGGTGATTAAAAAGGGGTTTTGAAATGTCTAATCTAAAAATTTAACTTAAAGCAACAAGGAAAATTTTATGAAGAATCTATCAATTATGAACAAGGGAAATTAGAATTCACCCTAGATTTGTTAATCAAATTGCTACCATGTTATATCAACTTGTGGTTATAAGTTTATTCAAGTGAGTTTAGAAAATCCTTTTTAGGGATGTTGACCTTAAATTAATTAGTCGGCTTCCGCGTCTCCAATTAACCAAGGAATCAAAATTATGTTCATACACCTCCCGATGCTACAAACAACTAATGCCCTAAATCAATTAACCCTAATCCCTTAGTGATTAATTAACAAGAAACATTGCATTGTGCCCTCCATAGACTCTAATTAAACCAATTATCGCAACTCCCGTATTGACAATCAATCTAATTAAGAATTCCTAACAAATCCTCATCAACTCCCGTATCAAAAGGATTTCTAACAATTATAATGAAAGACCAATTATAATTGAAATCAAAGGAATTGCAATCATGAATAATCCTAATAATTCCTAATCATATAACATGGCTACAATTATCCTTTTAACATTCTAGGGTTTCATCCAATTTCCCACAAGGATGATTTAGAACATTATAGTATGAATTGCATAAAAACAATTGAAATAAATAGATGCAATGGAATTCATATTAAACAACAAGATTAAACTAATAAATGGCATAAAAGAAAATAAAGTAAATGGAACAATTGCTATAATCTTCAAGAGCTTCAATCTTCCAAAATGACTCCTTGAATTCTTCAATTGAAAGCAAACTTCAACAAAATGACATTCTTTCTTCAAACTAAACTTTGGAAAAATCTAAAGTACCTAAGGAAATTCTAATGAGGCTAGAACAAAGAAGAAGAAAAAGAATTCTAAACAAAAGAAAGGATGGATTCTCCAACAAAAAGGGATGCTCTCAAGGTTCACACAAGGGGCCTATTTATAGATCCAAAGAGGAGGGGGATAAGGTTGATCTGATGAGGATTTGAGTCAGCAAATTAAATAAGATACGATTTTGGAGAGATTTTCGCAATGGATATCCGAGGAGTAATGAAGGCCGGTTCAAGGCCGGCGGCCTTGAATGTAGGCCGGCTTTAAGGCCGGCGGCTTTAATGCTTTTTAAGGCCGGTTTAACATAGGCCGGCTCAAGGCCGGCTCAAAGCCGGCGGCCTTGAATGTAGGCCGGCCCAAGGCCGGCGGCCTTTATTGCAATCCTCCGCTCGCTTCTTCAATTTTGTGAAAAACTCCTCCAATTAAATTGTAATTTACTTTTGGGTCCTCAAAACCTGTATTTTCACAATAAACACCATTAAGTATCATTTCTTTATATTTTCTTATAATATTGAAATAAATTTAATATAAGTCCAAAAGAAAATATAAGTATAATGTGATCTTATCACGATGATTTGGGCCGATGGATCCTATAGAAGACCGGCATCTTGAAGACCATTTCTTTTATATATTTCTTATTTTATGAACTATTTTGGTTGTATTTTGGTTTTGGGACACTTTTATTTCTTTGTAACTTTCATTTAGGGTTAGCCACCTTAAAAGTGGCAAACTTATAATTTTGAGCACTTTTTAACCCTAGGAGTAGCAAGTATAAATACTTGCTTAAGAGAGGGTTTGAGGAGGCTTATCATTTTGCATATTATACACCTCTTTTCACGTGAGAATTAGGGTTCATACCTTGGTTCCAAACTCTTATCAATTTCAATCCCAAGAGTTGAAATTGTGGCGAGTGCAACATCTTGAAATTGTGAGTTATATCAATTTCATTTGTTGTGATTTCTTTTCTTCTCTAGTGTGTTATATCTAGGGTTGAATTGAGATATTTCTTGGTCAGATATACTTGTTGTTATTCACAAATTCTTGTGATTATTTGAAGGAATTATCAAATTGATCAAATTCATCTTTAAGGTCTTCCTTGAAAACGTGATTTTCACCATTGGAAAGGATTCATATTTTACGGTTTTTTTTTCTTTGTCAAATTGAGGCTTCATTTGCGTGGATTATATGAAATTAGAGTGTTTTTAGAAGGCATTTTCATTGAGGTATTCTGATTATATCATTGGTTGTTTGAATTTCATCATTTCATCATTAGGGTTCATTTGAAAAGTGCCATTTTTGGATCCGATTTTGCCTTGACTTGAGATAGTTATTCTTAAGTCTTTTGGATGTGCTTTTAAGTGTGTTTAGGCACATCAACATCAATTGTAGGTGTGAAACCGTGGCAATAAAGGAAAATTGAAGTAGTAGAGTTTGAAATTCAAATATAAGCATTTAAGTGTGAAAGTTATTGAGTATTATTACTTAAACACTTGCTTAGTTAAATTCAATATCTTAACTACTTGGAAGTATTTATTTATGCTTCAATTATTCTACTCTACTTGAAGTGATAAGAAGTATCTGTTGCATTGGTAACTTGTTACACCGTGGGTGTACAAGTGTGTGTGTTGTTATCTAAACGTGGTGAAGTGAAGGGAGTGTGATACAAATTATTTGAGATTACATTTGTATTTTAGATAAATCGCATCCACAAACATGTCATATGATAGTGTGAATGGGTACATTGGCAATGAGGCCAATAGCCAAGTGGGTAGCAGACCAAGTCGTCGAAATACAAATGGAAGAACTCTAGATGAACAACTTTGGGACCTTAGCAAATTTGTTGCTACATTAGCAACAAGGATTGATAGGATGACATTGCCACCACCACCTGTAGTAAACCTTCAAGTGCCACCTAGAGTAAAGGGAGATTATCATGCTCTTAGGGAAGATAGAGATGATAATTTTGGGTTTAAACCATATCCGGACAGGGAATTTAGACCACCTCGAGGGCTAGAGTGTGCGAAGCTACATATGCCTTCATTTAATGGTAGGGGTTCCACAGATGATTACCTAGACTGGGAGGACCAAATTATGCAGACACTGATGTGCCAACCTTCAGAGGATCCTGATGATCATAGTCAGACGAGCAGACCACCAGAGAGCCAAACTGTTCAGAAACAGTTATGTTCACCTTTAGAGGTTTTAGAGGGTAATGAGCAGTTGGGCCAACCATTAGAAGACCATAAGGATCAGCCACATACAGATGAGTTAGAAAAGGAGGAAACAGTTTTAGTGGAACAGGTTGATACAGGGGAAACTTTAGTGGATAATGGATCATTATTTGTGTTACAGAAGAGATATATCCTGGAAATGGAGGAGAGAAGACAATCACCACCTATAGTATTTCAGATATTGGGATTCTGCAGAGATATTTCTTCAGGTGACTTGCTAGGAGGAAACAAAGTCTCTACTGCATTTGATCTACTAGATTTGAGGACAAATCTTTTTGAGGCCCGAGGAGATGATAGGATTAAAAATCCGATAAGACCTATCATTAGGGCAAGAACTAAAGGAATTCAAATCTTGGCGTTGAGGGCCCATTTTGAGCAGATCGACCTTGGAATTATTTACATATTAACCTCTTTTCTATTATTCTTGTATTGTGTTTTCCAATAGGCACACTTATCATATTCTATAGGGTAATGGACAAACTCCCTCAGACTCAGATTGTGGGTTATCCATGGATCGACCTGAACCGGCGATAAGTTAGGCCGATGGATCCTATAAAAGACCGGCATCATGAAGAGCATTTCTTTTATGTATTTTTCATTTTATGAACTATTTTAGTTGTATTTTGGTTTTGGGACACTTTTATTTCTTTGTAACTTTCATTTAGGGTTAGCCACCTTAAAAGTGGCAAACTTGTAATTTTGAGCATTTTTTAACCCTAGAGTAGCAAGTATAAATACTTGCTTAAGAGAGGGTTTGAGGAGGCTTATTTTGCAGAACAAACACTTCACATTTCGTGAGAGGGCTTAGGGTTTTCCTAATTCCAAATTCTCTTATCAATTTCAATCCCAAGAAGTTGAAATTGTGGCGAGTGCAACATCTTGAAATTGTGAGTTATATCAATTTCATTTTGTTGTGATTTCTTTTCTTCTCTAGTGTGTCATATCTAGGGTTGAATTGAGATATTTCTTGGTCAGATATCCTTGTTGTTATTCACGAATTCTTGTGATTATTTGAAGGAATTATCATATTGATCCAATTCATCTTTAAGGATTTCCTTGATAACGTGATTTTCACCATTGGAAAGGGATTGTTTTGTTACGGTTTTTCTTTATCAAATTGAGGCTTAATTTGTGTGGATTACATGAAATTAGAGTGTTGTTAGAAGGCATTTTCATTGAAGTATTCTGATTATATCATTGGACATTTGAATTTCATCATTTCATCATTAGGGTTCATTTGAAAAGTGCCATTTTTGGATCCGATTTTGCCTTGACTTGAGATAGTTTTTCTTAAGTCCTTTGGATGTGCTTTTAAGTGTTTTTAGGCACATCAGGTCATGATAATAGCACCTCCTTTTCCCTCTAGATTTGCGAAAACCAAGAATGAAGCTGAAGAAAAAGAGATTCTTGAAACCTTTTGCAAAGTTGAGGTAAATATTGCTTTGTTGAATGCAATTAAGCAAGTACCTCGTTATGCTAAATTTCTCAAAGAATTGTGCACTAACAAAAGAAAGCTGAAAGGTAATGAAAAGATTAGTGTGGGTGAGAATGTTTCAGCTATTCTTCAGAAGAAGCTTCCTCCTAAATGTAAGGATCCAGGTATGTTTACTATTCCTTGCAAAATAGGTAATCTTGGAATCGCTAAAGCTATGTGTGATTTAGGAGCTTCAATCAATGTTATGCCTTTGTCTGTTTATCAATGTTTGAATGTTGGTCCCTTGAAGGAAACAGGTGTTATTGTTCAACTTGCTGATAGGTCCAAAGTTTATCCCGAGGGAGTTCTAGAAGATGTTTTAGTACAAGTTAATGGGTTGGTTTTCCCTACAGATTTTTACGTGCTCGACATGGAGAATGATGATTCTCGTAATTCATCAATGATATTATTAGGGAGACCATTTCTTCAGACATCCAGAACGAAAATTGATGTACACAACAGTAACCTCACTATGGAATTTGATGGTGAAGTGATTAAATTTAACATTTATGATGCCATGAAATATCCTAGTGATATCTCCCCTATTTTTGTTGTGGATGTTATTGACCCATTGACACAGACTGCATTTGACTTGATAGACGATGATGAGTTGAAAATTGTACTTAATAGGAGTCTTACTATTAATGCATTGAAAACTCTTAAGGAGAAGCTTGCAATATCCTCTGATTTTTAGGACATGATTTGGGAGTTGGAATCATTAAAACCTATCAGGTATGATGTGTCCTACATTAACTTACCCCCTTCTAACACAATACTTCTTCCCTCTATTGTGCAGGCACCAAAGCTGGAATTAAAACCTTTACCCGAACATCTAAAGTACATCTTCTTAGGAGAAAATGAAACTCTTGCTGTGATAGTCTCTAACAAACTAAGTACTTTAGAAGAAGAAAAGTTGATTCAGGTGTTAAGAGAGTATAAAGAAGCCATTGGATGGTCCATAGCCGATATCAAAGGACTAAGCCCCTCCACATGCATGCATAAGATTTTAATGGAAGATAATTGCAAACCTACAAGGGAAGTGTAGCGTCGTTTGAACCTGCCTATGATGGAGGTAGTTAAGAAAGAGATCTTGAAACTTCTTGATGCAGGTATGATCTATCCAATTTCTGATAGCAAATGGGTAAGTCCAATTCAAGTTGTTCAAAAGAAAACAGGCTTGACTGTGATTGAAAACTCTGATGGTGAGTTAATTCCTACTCGGGTTCAGAATGGATGGAGGGTTTGTGTTGATTACAGGAAGTCAAATGTGTCAACTAGAAAAGATCACTTCCCTCTTCCTTTTCTTGATCAAATGCTTGAACGTTTGGCTGGCCATTCTCACTATTGTTGTCTTGATGGTTATTCAGGTTTTCATCAAATTCCAGTGGCATCGGAAGATCTCGAGAAGACTACTTTCACTTGTCCATTCAGTACTTTTGCGTATCGAAGGATGCCTTTTGGGCTCTACAATGCCCCAGCCACATTCCAAAGGTGTATGGTTAGTATATTTTCAGATTATGTGGAGAATATCATAGAGGTTTTCATAGATTACTTCACCGTCTATGGTAATTCTTTTGATTCATGTTTGACTAACCTTACAAAAGTGCTTCAAAGATGTATAGATAAGAATCTAGTGTTGAATTATGAAAAATGTCACTTTATGGTTGGACAAAGTCTCATTTTAGGTCATATTATATCCTCTAAGGGGCTTGAAGTCGATAAAGCTAAGGTAGAATTGATTAAATCTTTACCTTACCCTATAAGTGTACGAGAAATTCGCTCTTTTCTTGGGAGTGTAGGATTCTATCGACGCTTCATCAAGGATTTTTCCAAGATTACTCAACCCCTATGTCGATTGTTGCAAAAAGAAGTGACCTTTGAGTTCGATGAGGCCTGCAAACATGCTTTTGACACATTGAGGGATAAGTTAACTTCTACTCCAATCATCCAACCACCTGACTGGAACCTTCCCTTTGAAATTATGTGTGATGTGAGCAATTATGCAGTTGGAGCCGTTCTTGGCCAAAGAGTTGGAAAAGCTTCTCATGTCATTTATTACGCTTCCAGAACATTGGATAATGCTCAATGCAACTATTCCACAATGGAAAAAGAACTCTTGGCTGTTGTTTTTGCATTAGAAAAATTCAGATCATATTTACTTGGTACTAAGGTAATTGTTTACTCTGATCATGCAGCTCTCAAATACCTGCTCGCAAAGAAGGAGGCGAAACCAAGACTTATTCGATGGATACTTTTATTACAAGAGTTTGATCTGGAAATACGCAATAGGAAAGGCTCTGAAAACTTAGTTGCCAACCACCTCAATAGAATACCTATCAGTGAAGGGTCAACACCAATACAAGATGATTTTCCAGATGAGTATCTCTTTTCTATTCAAAAGACAATTCCGTTGTATGATGATATTATCAACTATTTGGTTACTAAGACACTACCAAGTGATTTGTCTAGGGCTCAAAAAGATAAAATTAAAAGTGATGCTAAGTACTATGTATGGGATGATCCGTATTTGTGGAAACATTGTGCTGATCAAATCATTAGAAGGTGTATTTCTCAAGACGATATTCCTTCTGTCTTGCAATTTTGTCACTCATATGCATGTGGTGGACATTTTGGCCCTAAGAGGACAGTTCAAAAGGTATTAAGGTGTGGTTTGTTTTGGCCTACATTGTTTCGTGATTCTTTTATGTTTTGTAAGTCGTGTGAACGATGTCAAAAAATTGGCAACTTAGGACATAGAGACCAAATGCCACTTACCCCTATTCTTGCTTGTGAAATATTTGATATATGGGGTATTGACTTTATGGGTCCTTTTCCTCCTTCTGTCAGTAATGTTTACATCCTTCTTGCTATGGATTATGTTTCAAAATAGGTGGAAGCCAAAGCGACCCGAACTAATGATGCCAAAGTTGTTGTGGATTTTGTTAAATCTCATATTTTTGCTAGGTTCGGGACACCAAAATCTCTTATCAGTGACCGTGGCACACACTTTTGCAATAGAGTAGTGGAAACTCTACTAAAAAAATACAGGATCACTCATCGCACTTCCACCGCATACCACCCTCAAACCAATGGATTGGCAGAAGTTTCAAATCGAGAAATCAAGTCTATTCTGGAAAAAACCGTCAATCCAAGCAGGAAGGATTGGAGCACAAGACTTGACAATGCATTATGGGCCTACCAAACAGCTTATAAGACCCCTATAGGTATGTCTCCTTACCGTTTGATATTTGGCAAACCGTGTCATCTCCCTGTGGAGCTGGAACATAGGGCGTACTGGGCTGTAAAACAATGTAACATGCGAATGGATGAGGTTGGTGAGCATAGAAAACTTCAATTACAAGAACTTGAGGAAATTCAAAGAGAAGCTTATGAGAGTACTAAAATCTACAAGGAAAAAACAAAGAATTTTCATGATCAAATGATTTCCCGAAAGAATTTTTTTGTAGGTCAAAAAGTATTACTTTATCATTCTCGATTGAAGTTGTTTTCTGGAAAACTACAATCACGGTGGATTGGTCATTTTGTTATCACTGACATATTCTCACATGGTGCAATTGAAATCGCAAGTCTTGAAACTGGTAAGAACTTCAAAGTCAATGGTCATCGCTTGAAACCTTTTTATGAAGGATTTCAAGTATGTAATATTGAAGAAACCAGATTAACTTACCCCAAGTATTGTGATTAATTACAGGAACATCTAGCCAAAGACGTTAAAGAAAGGCGCTTCATGGGAGGCAACCCATAGCAATTTATTTTATTTTATTTTATTTTAGTTCAGTTTTGATTTTTTTTTTCTGATTAGCTGCAGCAAGGATACATATTATCATATGACACTCTCTAGTGCTTAAGGGGAGAACTCCAATACTAGGGAAGTACCAGTATTCCCTTTCTCTTATTCTCTAATGTTCCTTGTATTGTTAATTCCTCTTTAATTGTGCTGAATTAGGAATAGTGAGGACACTGTTCAAGCTAAGTGTGGGGGAGAGGATAATAAAATATAGAGAATAGAGAACTAACTTATACTTTGAATGTTTGTCCTTAAGCAATTTTAAGCCAAATTTTTTCAAAATTATCATGAAATCTGGAGATTGTACTAAATGTTGTAATAAGCATCTACAAAATGTGAAATTGACTTATTCAAATGCTTTACTCACCCACTGCTGTGATTAGAATATTTGGTTAAAATTAAGTAGTGAAATCTTTAAGAAACAAATTACCTTGTATTTAGCTTTAGAATTGGAAGTCTAAGAGTAAGTCGAGTCCCTAAGTGAAAAATAAACAAGTTTACTTCCAAGTTATATTAGCTACTGTATACTCTTTGAAGTTGTTTGTTATAACACTTAATGAAAAAAAAAAAATCGAGCATAGCCATTACTCCAATGATTCAAGTAATTGAGTTAAGAGTATTCAAACTTGAATGTTAGAGTGAGGAAGACTCCGTAGGGGTATCTCAAAACCCGGTCACTTGAGCGACGAGCTCGGGATGTGCCGATGATAAGATCACATTATACTTATATTTTCTTTTGGACTTATATTAAATTTATTTCAATATTATAAGAAAATATAAAGAAATGATACTTAATGGTGTTTATTGTGAAAATACAGGTTTTGAGGACCCAAAAGTAAATTACAATTTAATTGGAGGAGTTTTTCACAAAATTGAAGAAGCGAGCGAAGGATTGCAATAAAGGCTGCCGGCCTTGGGCCGGCCTACATTCAAGGCCGCCGGCTTTGAGCCGGCCTTGAGCCGGCCTATATTAAACCGGCCTTAAAAAGCATTAAAGCCGTCGGCCTTAAAGCTGGCCTACATTCAAGGCCGCCGGCCTTGAGCCGGCCTTGAACCGACCTTCAATACTCCCCGGATATCCATTGCGAAAATCTCTCCAAAATCGTATCTTATTTAATTTGCTGACTCAAATCCTCATCAGATCAACCTTATCCTCCTCCTCTTTGGATCTATAAATAGGCCCCTTGTGTGAACCTTGGGAGCATCCCCTTTTGTTTAGAATCCCCTTGTATTTTAGAATTCTTTTGTTTTGATTCTTTGTTTAGCATCATTTTTCTTTCTTTGAAATTATTAGAATTCCCTTAGAAACTTTAGGATTTTCTTTAATTCCTTTACATTTCATGTTATTCCAATTTTTAGTTTGAAGAAAGAAAGTTATTTTGCTGAAGTTTGCTTTCAATTGAAGAATTCGAGAAATCATTTTGGAAGATTGAAGTTCATGAAGATTATAGCTATTGTTTCATTTACTTTATTTTCTTTTATGCCATTTATTAGTTTATTCTTGTTGTTCAATATGAATTCCATTACATCTATTTATTTCAATTGTTTTTATATTCATACTATAATGTTCTAAATCATCCTTGTGGGAAACATGATGAAGCCATAATTCAAACTAAAATGATCATTGTATTCATGTTATAGGAAATGTAGATATGCGGAATTTTAAATATAAGAAGTCCTGCTATGAATTGTATTTTGTAATTGAAATCAATGCATAGAAATGTAAATGACTCGAAAGAGAAATTTAGGTTTTATCAGGAATCCTAAGTAAGATTTAATAATTCATGTGGAAGCAGCGTTATTGAATTTTATTAGAAATTGACCTAAGTGTTTCATGCAATATTTTTATTAAATTTTTCACTAAGGGATTAGGAGAAATTATTTTAAAGATATTAGCAATCATATAATTGGGAAATTTATGATTGTGAATTAGAATCCTCATTTGATTTGAATTAGCGGGAGCTATTAAATTAAATTGAGGTAACATTGCTTTAAAACTTGATAAAGGATTAAGGTTTTGTTAATTTCTTGTGAAAATCCAATATAGCTATGAGTTATTATAACATGAAGACAATATGATTAGTGGAATTAGGGTGGATTCTATTTCCCACCATCAATTCATCATTTTTCAAACACAATTCTCTTTTTGAGCATTTAGTATAATTCATTCAATTCTCATCAAACATCATTGCCTAAATAATAGTAGAAATTGATATAGGTTTATTACTTAATCAATCTTCATGGTTCGACACTCTTCTCTCACTATATTACTTGATCCGATCCGATACACTTGCCGGTATTTATTCACGCTCATTTTATATCTCTTTTTGCTGGATCAAGTTTTTGGCGCCGTTGCCGGGATTGATTAATATTAGACCCTCTTCAGGTTCTATTGTTAATTTAGGCGCAATTATTTTGTTATTTAATTTTATTTTTTTCATTGTGTGATCGTTTCCTGTTCTCTTTGAGGTTCTTTTTATGCGCAAGAGTAGAAGTGCTGAACTTTTACCAATTAATCTTGAGATAGAACGCACCTTCGACAACTTAGAAGAGAGCAGAGAAGAAAGGAAGAAGAGAACATGGCAGATGAGAAACAACAATCGGATTCAGGGTGTTGGTAGAGCACTTCGGGAATACACGACACCTGTTGTTTCAGGTCCCCGCAATGAGAAGACCAACAATTCAGGCAACAATTTTGAATTAAAACCAGCACTCATTTAAAAGGTTCAATCAAATCAATTTGGAGGATATCCAAATGAGAGTCCTGAGCATTTGCAGTATTTCTTCAATATTGTAATACATGAAAATAATAAAAGTATCTGTGA
>JBBMOL010000497.1:0-225220 GCA_037954665.1 Laguncularia racemosa | reverse complement strand
CATTTTATACTCAATCTTTTATAGTATAAATTGTGTTAAATTATTATTGATTTATAGAAATCATAAGGAAATGGTACTTTAATTCTATCATCGTGATAAATCAGGTTAAATGGAGTCAAGGATGTTAATTCAAGTATTTTAGAGAAGTCATCTACAACTTGGATCAAGACAAGGAATTACACCACCGGAGGAAGCACGGTTTGAGGCACGGCTAAGGTTCAAACCGTGTTATACACTGGACAAGAAGACGGAAATGTGGACTTTGAACAGAGAGAGACACGGCTTAGGGCATGGCCGTGGTGGAAGCCGTGGGAGAAACCGTGCTTGGAGCCGTGGTGGAAGCTAGGTGTGCCAAGGAGAAGAAAGTGTGGAACATCAACCAGATGAAGGCACGGCTTGAAATCTAGCCGTGGGTGTAACCGTGGTATACACTGGACACAGGATGAAGACTTGTAGATTATGCATAGATGAAGGCACAGCTTGAAATCTGGCCGTGTGTGTAACCGTGGTACACACTAGGCGCGGATGAAGACTTGAAGAATATGCACAGAGGATGGCACGTCTTGACCCACGGCCGTGTGGTGGGGCGTGCCAGGCAGACGAATCTTCACTTCTCGAAATCTATTTGGAAAAGGAAAGATATTTCGTATCTTGTAGCAAAAGATCACATGCTATCCATCTAATAATATAAATAGAGCCAACCTTAGAGGGTTAGGGGAACTTTGAATCTTTGGATCTTGAAGAACCTTGGATCATCTTGGAGGCAGAGCAGGCAACCGGGTTCATCATGTCTTTACTTTTTATTTTCGTTTTGTTGATGAACATGAGTAGCTAAGCTACTTTTCTAGCCAAAGGGCATAGATATTTAATTCTCCACGAATTGTGAGGTCTAATTGACTAGTATTTAATCTATTCTTTGTTTTCGGGTATTCATATATCTTTTGATCGTTTTGTCATTATTATCTTTGTTGATTGGTATAAATAGAGCTCTTCTACTCAATTAGCAAGTTAATATATTGTCAACTAGCACGTCAAATCCGTAATTGTTTGATTGTTCTAGTCTTAGTGACGCAATAACATGTTTGGTTATAAAAGAGATGATCGAATTCATGTCATGGAGGTGTATGATCATGTTTAAATAGGTTATCTTATAATCTACTGGCATGAATTGGTGGTCTCTCTAGATTTTAATGCTATTGATAGATTAAATCCTAGGCACTTGTCTAGGGTTGTTTAATCAATAAGAGAAATAATTTAAAGCGCTTGTCTGAGGTTATCGAGGAAGTAAGGAGAGATAGGTTGTTAGAGCTTGTTAATAACCATAACCAGTTTATCTAGAACTAAGAATAGAAAACATTTGCATCGATGATCAATTCCTTGAATTAAACTATCTTGATTCCTTTGGCTAGGCTTTTATTAATATCCGATTTTCTTACCTTGTTTTACTTTGTTTTGATTCACAAACAAAACCCCTCCATTTTTCTTTTCCCTTTTATTCTCCTTGAATAGAAATAAGTTTAACTAATCTCTGTGGATTCGACCCTACTCACCACTATATGCAAATCATATAATTGTCTAGGAGTAGGTTTTATTTTTGTTGGATTCGACACCCATCAAATTTTGGCGCCGTTGCCGAGGATTGGTGTCAAATTTATTTCTATTCTTGTATGACTCATTCTTCTCAGATAGGTGAACTAACTTATAATCCGGAGATTGAGAAGACTCTAAAGAGGCTGCGACAAGAAGCTAGATCATCCACTAGACTGAACTTAGTATCGGACTTGTCTGATTCATCCCTTGATTCTGAAAAAGAGGACGACATGGCAAATCTCGAGAGAACCTTAAGGGAGTTGGCTGCACCGGATGTAAATCAACAACCACTTTGTATTCACTATCCCGAACTAACTGTGGAATTCGAATTGAAATCTGGGTTGATACATCTGCTACCTACATTTCATGGTCTTGAGAATGAAGATCCTGACAAGCATTTGAAAGAGTTTCATATAGTGTGTTCTAGTATGAGGCCGCAAGGAATAACCGACGAACAAATCAAGCTACGTGCTTTTCCGTTTTCTTTAAGTACTAAAGCTAAAGATTAGTTGTTTTATTTGCCTCCAGGTTCTATCACCACTTGGACAGATATGGTGAGACTCTTCTTGGACAAATTCTTCCCCGCATCCAGAGCCACTGGTATAAGAAGAGAAATTTGTGGTATAAAACAGAGGGACACCGAGACACTTCATGAGTATTGGGAGAGGTTCAAGCAACTGTGTGCAAGCTGCCCACAACATGGGATATCTGAACAACTCCTCATCCAATATTTTTACGAAGGCCTACTTCCGATGGAGAGGAAGATGATGGATGCTGCAAGTGGAGGCGCCATAGTAAACAAAACCCCTGGTCAAGCTAGGGAATTGATCTCCATTATGGCTGCCAATTCGCAACAATTTGGGTATAGGCATGATACGTCTTCAAGGAAGGTAAATGAGGTAAATGTGTCTAACCTTGAACATCAAATTTCTAATCTTACCTCCCTTGTGCAGCAGCTAGCTCTTGGAAATACCCAATAGGTGAAAGCTTGTGGAATTTGTGCTGCTCCTAATCATCCGACCGACATGTGCCCCACATTGCAAGATGACAACCATGAACACGCCAATGCTGTAGGCGGATTTCCAGGACAACCGCAAAGGAAGTATGACCCCTACTTGAATACTTACAATCCTGGATGGAGGGATCATCCTAACTTCCGATATGGCAATAACCCACAATAATTCCAGCCTAAGCCACCACACCAAGTACCCCAAGCTCCTTCCACTTCAGGTATGCCCCTTGAGGATATTGTTAAGTCTCTAGCTGTGAATACCAAACAATTTCAGGAGGAAACAAAGCAGAGCATTCTAAACTTGGAGAATCAGGTAAGCCAACTTGCTTCTACTGTCAATAGGTTAGAAACTCAAGGTAAGTTGCCTTCTCAAACTATTACAAACCTGAAGCAAAGCATTAATGCAATTACCTTGAGAAGTGGAACAGAATTGCAGGGATCAAATAAGAAAGGACATCCGTCTAATCTTGAGGAGGAGACCAAGAAAGAGATTTTGACTCCGAGCCAGCAGGGCAACCAGATTAGCAAGTCTCCAGTTGAGCCATCAAAGGTCACATTGATACCACCTCCTTTCCCCTCTAGATTGGCAAAATCCAAGAATGAAGTAGAAGAAAAAGAGATTCTGGAAACTTTTCGCAAAGTCGAGGTAAATATTCCTTTGCTTGATGCAATTAAGCAAATACCGTGCTATGCTAGATTTCTCAAAGACTTATACACTAACAAAAGGAAGCTGAAAGGCAATGAAAAGATTAGTGTGAGTGAAAATGTTTCAGCTATTATTCAGAAGAAGCTTCCTCCTAAATGCAAGGATCCAGGTATGTTTACTATTCCTTGCAAAATAGGTAATCTTGGAATCGCTAAAGCCATGTGTGATCTAGGAGCTTCTATAAATGTCATGCCTTTTTCTGTTTATCAACGTTTAAATGTTGGTCCCTTGAAGGAAACGGGTGTCATTGTTCAACTTGCTGACAGGTCCAATGTTTATCCTGAGGGAGTTTTAGAGGATGTTTTAGTTCAAGTCAATGGGTTGGTTTTTCCTGCTGGTTTTTATGTGCTTGACATGGATGATAGTGATTCTCATACTTCATCACTGATATTATTAGGGCGACCATTCCTTAAGACTTCTAAAACGAAAATCGATGTAAATGATGGCACCCTCACTATGGAATTTGATGGTGAAGTGATTAAATTTAACATTTATGATGCCATGAAACATCCTAACGATATCTCTCATGTTTTTGTTGCGGATGTTATTAACCTATCACCACAGGCACCAAGGCTGAAATCAAAATCCTTATCCAAACATCCAGCCAGGAACGTCTAGCCAAAGACGTTAAAGAAAGGCGCTTCATGGGAGGCAACCTATGTCAAAAAAAAAAAAATTCTTTTAGTTTTGTTTTGTTTTAGTTTAGTTTGTTTTGATTTTAGTGTAATTTTGAACTCTTTGGATCAGCTGCAGCAAGGATACACATCATTAGATGACACTTTCCAGAGCTTAAGGGGAGAACTCCAATACTAGGGAAGTACCAGCATTTCCTTTCTCTTATTCTCTAATGTTCCTTGTGTTGTTAATTCCTCTTTCATTATACTGAATTAGAAACAGTGAGGACACTGTTCAAGCTAAGTGTGGGGGAGAGGATAATAAAATATAGAGAATAGAGAATTGATTCATACTTTGAATGTTTGTCTTTAAGCAATTTTAAGCCAATTTTTTTCAAAATTATCATGAAATCTAGAGATTGTACTAAATGTTGTAATAAGCATCTACAAAATGTGAAATTGACTTGTTCAAATGCTTTACTCACCCATTGCTGTGATTAGAATACTTGGTTAAAAATTAAGTAGTGAAATCTTTAAGAAACAAATTTACCTTGTATTTAGCTTTAGAATTGGAAGTCTAAGAGTAAGTCGAGTCCTTAAGTGAAACATAAACAAGTTTACTTCTAGGATATATTAGCTACTATATACTCTTTGAAAAAAATAAAAAATAAAAAAAATCAAGCATAGCCATTACTCCAATGATTCAAGTAATTGAGTTAAGAGTATTCAAACTTGAATGTTAGAGTGAGGAAGAGTCCGTAGGGGTATCTCAAAACCCGGTCACTTGAGTGATGAGCTCGGGATGTGCCGACTCAATGAACTCACTATAACGATAAGGGAGAAAAGGCGAAAGTTCATGAAAAGAAGTGGGCAAAAACCCGTCAAAATAGATGCTTGAATAGATCAAAAGAACATGAATGTAAACATTCATTGAATAAAACAAGACGTATAAAAGGGAGAATACCTAGCAAAGAGCTTATACCATATGCTTTTACTTTATACTGCAAGGATTATATGTTTGCTAATATCCAATGAAGTTTAATTGGGTGTTTTTCCTTAGTGGATTAAGTATTTACTTTTGGAATAAAAATTCGTTTGCTAAACATGAGGATTAAAGTTTGTTTTGTTTAGATTAGCAATTGAATTTTGTCCATATTAATTTGATCATAGGAAACCAATTGGGTTGAAGTAGTAGACATTAAAATTGCAAGTCATGAATTACAAATGAATAGATGGTTGGAATGACGAAAAGAAAGTTTGTATAATCTATGACAGATTTCTTAATTGATTTGATGCAATTGCTTGAGGACAAGCAAGAGTTTAAGTGTGGGGGAATTTGATAGAGCCATTTTATACTCAATCTTTATAGTATAAATTGTGTTAAATTATTATTGATTTTATAGAAATCATAAGGAAATGGTACTTTAATTCTATCATTGTGATAAATCAGGTTAAATGGAGTCAAGGATGCTAATTCAAGTATTTTAGAGAAGTCATCTACAACTTGGATCAAGACAAGGAATTACACCACCGGAGGAAGCACGGTTTGAGGCACGGCCAAGGTTCAAACCGTGTTACACACTGGACAAGAAGACGGAAATGTGGACTTTGAACAGAGAGAGACACGGCTTAGGGCACGGCCGTGGTGGAAGCCGTGGGAGAAACCGTGCTTGGAGCCGTGGTGGAAGCTAGGTGTGCCAAGGAGAAGAAAGTGTGGAACATCAACCAGATGAAGGCACGGCTTGAAATCTAGCCGTGGGTGTAACCGTGGTACACACTAGACACGGATGAAGACTTGTAGATTATGCACAGATGAAGGCACGGCTTGAAATCTGGCCGTGTGTGTAACCGTAGTACACACTAGGCGCGGATGAAGACTTGAAGAATATGCACAGAGGATGGCACGGCTTGACCTACGGCCGTGTGGTGGGGCGTGCCAGGCAGACGAATCTTCACTTCTTGAAATCTACTTGGAAAAGGAAAGATATTTTCGTATCTTGCTAGCAAAAGATCACATGCTATCCATCTAATAATATAAATAGAGCCAACCCTAGAGGGTTAGGGGAACTTTTGAATCTTTGGATCTTAAAGAACCTTGGATCATCTTGGAGGCAGAGCAGGCAACCGGGTTCATCATGTCTTTACTTTTTATTTTCGTTTTGTTGATGAACATGAGTAGCTAAGCTACTTTTCTAGCCAAAGGGTCATGGATATTTAATTCTCCATGAATTGTGAGGTCTAATTGACTAGTATTTAATCTATTCTTTGTTTTCGGGTATTCATATATCTTCTGATCGTTTTGTCATTATTATCTTTGTTGATTGGTATGAATAGAGCTCTTCTACTCAATTAGCAAGTTAATATATTGTCAACTAGCACGTCAAATCCGTAATTGTTTGATTGTTCTAGTCTTAGTGACGCAATAACATGTTTGGTTATAAAAGAGATGATCGAATTCATGTTATGGAGGTGTGTGATCATGTTTAAATAGGTTATCTTATAATCAACTGGCATGAATTGGTGGTCTCTTTAGATTTTAATGCTATTGATAGATTAAATCCTAGGCACTTGTCTAGGGTTGTTTAATCAATAAGAGAAATAATTTAAAGCGCTTGTCTGAGGTTATCGAGGAAGTAAGGAGAGATAGGTTGTTAGAGCTTGTTAATAACCATAACCAGTTTATCTAGAACTAAGAATAGAAAACATTTGCATCGATGATCAATTCCTTGAATTAAACTATCTTGATTCCTTTGGCTAGGCTTTTATTAATATCCGATTTTCTTACCTTGTTTTACTTTATTTTGATTCACAAACAAAACCTCCCCATTTTTCTTTTCCCTTTTATTCTCCTTGAATAGAAATAAGTTTAACCAATCTCTGTGGATTCGACCCTACTCACCACTATATGCAAATCATATAATTGTCTAGGAGTAGGTTTTATTTTTGTTGGATTCGATACCCATCAGTTAGATGAGTAGACTACCAAAGGACCAAATTGTTCAGGGATAGTTGTGTTCACCTTCAAAGGTACTAAAGGCTCATGAGTAGTTGAGTAATCCATGGGAGGATTCTGAGGGTCAAAGTCAGATGAGCCTATCACTAGAGAGCTAGACTGTTCAGAGACAGTTGTGTTCACCTTCAGAGGTTTCAGAAGGCAGTGAGTAGTTGGGTTAACCATTAACAAATGCACCTAGCACTTTCATGAGACTAATGATTCATTTTTTGTGACATTTCATTGGAAAATTTGTAGTCGTCTATTTTGATGATATTTTGATTCATTAGAAAGTTTGATACGGAACTTAAACTTTGTCAAGAAAAAGGGCCATGGGATCCTCTTCTCAAACACCAACCTCATCCTGATCTAGTTTGTGAGCTACCTCAAATGTTTTACGTTGAACCTAGTCTGGAAAACTTTAGCCCAACAAGTGGACCTTGTGGACTCATGCATAGAAAAGATAAAGCCGCTCGACGACCTTACTAGCTATAGTTGGGTGGAAGTGCTCAAGAGTTTCAATGCTGATGACATCCTATGGACGGCTAGATGGAGTTGCTACAATAAAGCCATCCTAACCTGCAAAAACCTTCAGGCTATACCTTTAATCGGTATCAGTGAATGTATAGGTTATCACCCAAACTCAATGGTTCGCCAGTTCGGTACCATTCAAGACATAGTTTATTGGCCATCATTAGAAGCAATCACGTTTGAATATCAAGACCCAAATTTGTTGGTAGCTAAGAAGTTTGCCAAGCTAGCAAACGTCAAAGCCCTATGGGAGGCCCGAATCAAGAGCCTTAATGTTGACCTTAGAGAACTGGATGGCGAAGTAGGCAAGCACCGAGCCACCAAGGATTTTGTGATCCACTAGCTATATCAAACAGGGGAAAGGGCATACCGAGTCCCAAATATCACCCAACCTGAGCTAGACAAGGTAGACCTAGAGTTGAGAACTTATTTGGAGCAAGTCAGGGCTCGTATGGAAGTATACTTTGAAGCTACATACTACAAAAAGGATATTTGGAAGGACCGATTTAAAGAGTCTGATCAAATGAGTAAGGCCTTAGAAGCCCAGTTGGAGAAGACGTAAGCTAAAGTCAAAGAGTTAGAAGCTATCATTAGTAGAAAACTGACTCCTACGTAGCAGAAGACCAAGAGAACTAGGAAATAGATTACTATTGTACTTTTTCATTTTTTTTTTCAAGTATCAAACTCCAAGTTTCTAATACTAATAAAAATAAAGTTTCAGTATTATAGCATTAATCGATTGTTGGCCCCCTTTTTAGCATCTGTGTGATACATGCATTATATTTACATACCTGCATCAAACTGAGAAAAAATGCGCGCCAGGTATCAAACATAGCACCCAAATAATCGAACCCTCCAAGAAGCCCAATCCGCACCCGGTTAAAGACTAAGATGGCAAACAGTGGCAACAACAGCAACAACCACAACAACACAAGTGCTGACGCTGCCTCAGATCCTAGGATCGTATCCCTAGAACAAACGGTCCATCAATTGGCTACATAAGTCCACCTCTTGATTGAGAGTATTGGCCTCCTTCGCACCACCCAACCGACTCAAGAAGAACACTCAAGGGCTAGAAAGGGGAAAGCAGTAGAGGGTCAACCTCCAGAATATAAAGAGATCAATTCCCACCTTAACCCGACTTTCGAGTATGAACCGAAAGTCAATCTTGGTCCAACCTCTGATGACATAAAGAGGAAAATGGAGGACAAGCAAAAAGAGATGGAAAGAAAACTTTTTCAATAGCTGGCTAAGAAGATGAAAACAATAGAAGGGCCTAATGGTTTTGAGTAAGCAGGGATCACTAGCTTACCAGTGTATGGGGAGGAGGTGTACTGATGTACGATTTGACCGTTCTAACAAGTTTAACCCTATACTCAATCCTAGCTTACGATCAGTTCTCAGGCAAGTGTACCTATCAATTAGTAGTATAGCATAGGAGTACAGGTATCGATCCTACGAAGACTTATAAGTACTAGTACTAACGATTATCTTACTATTTAACTTCTCACTATTGATGATCTTAATTATCCTAATTATTGCTTAAGTCTAAAAGAAATGAATAAAATGAACAAATTAAATATAATCAAACACTCCCTTAATTAATTCGATGATCTAAACATACCCTACCCAAGATCCACCCCTAATTCTCTTGCAACTTTTATTCAATTCCAACCATTCCAATGATTAATACCCAATCTCTGATTTGCGGAGTTTCTTAAACTAGATTAGGGTCTTTCTTAAGATCAATAATCTCTAATCCTAATTAAGTCAATTAAGATCTCTCTTTAATTAACATAATTAAGATTGCAATAAAATCCAGGGACTCTCAATTGAACTAAACCACAATGACCTCGTTCAATACAGAAAACCTCCTATAACCTATCTCTAGGATTACAAGGGGTCTTATTATTCATGCTAGATCTACTCTATTAAATGATTTCTCAATCTTAATAACAGAGATCTAATCTCATCCTAATACTGCGCACATATCAAGATGAACAAACTATGATTGCAACATGAATAAACTCAAAGAGTAGAATTAATTATTGAACATCAACAATTCGATTACATGACAATCCGGGGTTTCTCAAGGGACTTGGTATGAAACAATTAGTTACTCATGAATCTAATAAGAAGAACAAAACAGAAAATAATTTAGTCCATAAGGAAAATTCAAACACGAAATATCTTGGCTTCAAATCCGAAAACTATTCTGGCAACAACTTCTCTTCTCTAGAGTTCTCTTATGCCGCCCCCTTTCTCTCCTTAGGGTTGTTCTATTTATACTTCCTAAGGAACGGCCGAGCATCTTCAGCTAGAAAGATGCAGTCGTAACTTTCCTTTTCCAAGTGAATCTCGACACGTGAATAACAGTCGCCTGACACGCCCAACAACACGGCCAAATTTCCAACCGTGTCTCCCTCTGGTTGATAATCTGTAATTCCTCATTCTTGTTCAGTGTTTGGCACGGCTAGTAACACGACTATTGGCACGGCTAGTAACGCAGCTAGTAACGCGGCTGGCAACACGGCTAGATTATAAACCGTGCCAAGTTCTGGAGCTTTCCATGTCTTCGCAGCGTCTGCCACGGCTTCAAGCACACCCCAATCACAAGCCGTGCTTCCTTTCCAAGTGACAAGTTTCATCTTTAGGTGTGCCCATGGTTCATGGCACGGGCGTGGCTTTCCCTGTGTTGTCCATAAGTAGCTTTAACTTGATCTTTTAAGCTTCAATCATGCTCCTTTTGTTATCTTTCTCCTTCTCTTTGGTATTATGCCCTGAAACGGATATATTTATCTGTTAAGTACTGAATCCGCATTGATTTTATTCAAAAGCCTACACAAATTCATCATTAATGCCCATGATTTACAAGGGTTAATTTACTCTTATCAAATTTCCCCACACTTAAGCTTTTGCTTGTCCTCAAGCAAACACGGATTATAGAAAACCTAAAGGACAAGTTCTCATATGTTCCAGCAATCGAGAAGATATTTCAGCATCATCGATTTCATGCTACACCTCAATCATTGATAATTTTTACTCAATCTTACCGTTAGTTGTATACAAAATACAAATACTAAAATTCCCAAAGCTAATCCAAGTAAATTAAACTGTTACCCTTATCATTTAAACTAAAGTTCCCAAAGTCGAAATTGCCACAAGATTGAGACTAGTAAAATAAAGTATACAATCCTTTTAACCATGGTTGTAAGCAACACAACAGGGACTAAAGGCATGTTGTATCCACATGTCCCCTAGCTCTTCCTTTTCTGTTTCATCCAATTCTTAAGTTAATTTTGGGAGTTTACCATTAAAGAACTTAACTAAGTTAACCGACCCATGTAACAAACTTTCGATCGATAATCCCGAGTTCATCACTCGAGTTAACAGACGTTATTCCCTCAGCGTAGAAGGCGTTCCTAGGATTTACTTGTTCGAGTCCAATTAACTCATTCAGTTAATTAATTAATTAATTAAGATGGTTTCCTTGGTCAGTAAGTCCCAAACCAGGCGATCTTAGGCTACTAGGTTTAAAAATACCCCTTCGAACCTCTACCATCTCAATCAATCACTATCATTCATATAAGCTCTTTTAAGTTCAATTTTCTCGAACTTTTCTCACGACCCTTGTAGCGAGCTTTCAGCCATTGATCCCAAGTTCGTCACCCGAGTCAATAGATGTTACTCCTTAAACAGGCATCTCTCAGGCTTAATTAGTCGAGTCTATGAGGCCCACTTCTGAACTATTTACATAGTAATATATTCTTCCATTACTCCCATATTTTTTTTTATTTTTTTACACTTCTTCGAAAAGGAATCACCAAGTTATATAGCTTACCTACTGAGTAAAAAGAAGGGCATACTAAACTCACTAGTGACCTTAATCCAATCTCACTTCCCGAAAGTAAAGGTTAAATGACAAGTAAGTTTACTTCACTTGGATTTCATCTTGTAATTTTAGTAACGTTTCTCTAATACATAATAAGAGAATAAAAATTGTTAAAGATGTTTCACGGGGGTATAAACAAATCTCAGCAGTCATTGGTTGTCAAAAGTCATCATCGCTTATACCTTAATTAAGAGGAAATTACATTTTTGATTGCACAACCCTTGTATCCTAGTTTCGTTTTCCTAACCCCCTTCCCCACACTTATAATAGACATTGTCCCCAATGTCCTCATGAAATGCATAAAGGGAAGCAAAGAATAAAAGCAAAAAGAAAACAAAAGGAAAACGAAAAACTTCCCTGAATTCTCTTACAACATGGATCTTTAACAGAAAGTCAAGCGACGCACAAGTAGAGTCATGAGAACCTCTGCTAAACGTAAGGGGTCGGTGTACTTTGAAAGCTTGTATCTCACAACAAAAAAGAACAAAACAAAACAAAAGAAACTCATAATTGATTGAAAATAAAGCTAACTATCATCAGCATTTTCTATTTCAAACATTAGTAGTTGGTCAGTCTTCCAGAATCAAACAAATCAGGATAGTAAAAACAAAAGTAAAATGGTTGTTCTGCACAATGGTCCAAATCTCCCGGGTTCAACTTCCATCGATCCACTTGCGAGATTAGCTACTGAAGTCATCATCAGATGGCAATGGTACAGTGCCTGATTGGCGAGGAGAATCAGATCCAATCACCTCAGTATCCTGCTAATTGCTCGCTTCGGCAGTAGCAACTGCGGGACTTTCATGTCGTGCCATGAAAGCTGCACCCGAGGATTCTCCAAAATGAAAACCGAGGTCTTATGCACCACTCGAGTGATGATCTCCTCCAGAAACAACCCAAGTAGCTTGTGATGCTACATCCTCATCGCTAGAGCCACCACATGGGGGAAGATCTACCCCCAATTTCTCACCAATACAGGATAAACACGTGACCAAATAACTCTTCAAGCCCTTCACCCGCTTTAACTGCCTGGCTTGTTCTCTCTTAATTTCTTCCAAATCCGTAGTCAATCTCTTTACAGAATCTGCTAGCTCCTAGTTTGGTCCAACCTGCTCTTGAGCTCGCTCTTGCTCCTTATCCTGCTCGGGTTCTATCTCCGACTCTTGTTGTTCGTTAGATGCATCCAGTATGCGAAACCTCCACCTCCGCAAAACACTCTCAAGGAGAGAGGTACTCCTTCCACAACTGTCCTTGGGAACCCGGGTTGGAAAGACACCATAATTTTTCAAAATACGGGTAATCCAGGAACCGACAAAAACCTTGTGATGCCCCAGATCACACTGTTTTTTCAAACACCAAACAGCTGCTAATCCAACATCAACCCGGGTACCCGTGATCATACTCCATAGCTGGTACAGGTTCGAAGCATTCACAACCCCTTGAGAATCACCTCTACCAGTGGTTGAATGGGCCAGAATGTAATGAAGTACACGCACGGCAGGATCCCTTAAATGGCTCCCCTTAGATTTGGAGGGATCATATCCACCATCACCCATACTATTCCATACTCGATACTACAGTAGGCCCCTAGGAAAGGCATCTGGAAGCTGCGAGAATTCATTGGAGTCGATAAACTCATTATCTTAAATACCCAGGAACTTGATGAAGTCTCTCATTTCAATACGGTGGTAGCTCCCTTGGCAGTAGAAGGAGACCACGTTATCAAGCTGGGTATGCCGGCCGAAACTAAGCTTGAATGTGGCGACGAAATCATAGCTCAGCGAAGAATACACGTCCTCCTCAATGCTTAGAAGTGCTCTCCAAGCTGGATCATTCAAAAATTGATCAAATCATTCCACCAACCCATACTGAGCCAACACATCCCAATCGACTACTACATTGGGCATGAATACTTTCCTTTCTCGCACCGTGTCATACTTACCTTCATCCTCCCTCCGCAAGTTAGGAGGATAGCGTCTCGTAGGCCTAGAGGAACCCCTAGTTGAACGAGGTTGAGCATTCTTACGCGCCATGGTCTTTGTCCTAGGCATCTTGGATACACCACGCTTAAGAAAACTCTAAAGATTGATGAATAATGTTCTTCACCTAGTGGAAACAATGGAGAGGCAAGAAAAAGAACGAAGATGCAGAGAGAAGTAATTTGGGAATGAGGAGAGAAGTGTAGTGCAAGGTGTTTTATTTCTGAGAATCGCGAACCCTAAAGGCTATTGACGACACGGTCTAAAAACTGGGTGTGTTATAAGTCGTGCCATACACTGGTCTATAAAAAAAAACTTGGAAAAATCTTACCTTTTGGCACGGCTTGTAAATTTGCCGTGCCTGTAACTGTGCCATCCCCTGGAATGAAGCACCTTTCACAAATGCCCGTGCACTTTGGTGTGGCTTAGACCATGTCGTACCCTCTTTGTTAAAATTTTACCTACGAAACCACCACTCACAAATGTATGGATGATGACAGTAAAAAGGAAAAACTAACCTAGTAGATGCATGGGTTGCCTCCCAGCCAGCGCTTTTGTTTAACGTCGTTAGCTTGACCTAAGGAATAGAAAAAGGTCAGTTATGGATTCGAATAAGGGTCAGCTCCGCTCTTTCTTCAAAGACCCTCTTGTCTCCTAAGTAATGTTTAAGTCTCTGTCCATTGACTTTGAAAATACCCTTTTCAGGGTGTTCTAACTCTACTGTGCCATAGGGGAAAACGTTCTTTACCCGAAAAGGACCTGACCATTTTGATTTGAGTTTCCCCGGAAAAAGTTTTAACTTGGAGTTGAATAGCAATACCATATCTCCTTCCTCAAATTACTTGTGCTAGCGCAACCTTGCGTCATGATATGCTTTGGCTCTCTCCTTGTAGAAACTAGTGTTGTCATAGGCCATAAGTCTTAACTCATCAAGCTCATTAATCCGCCTTTTCCTGTGAGCTCCTGACTTGTCGAGATTGAGGTTGATAGTCTTGATTGCCCAGAATGCCCGATGCGGAATCTCAACTGGTAAGTGACACGCTTTCCTATATACTAACCGGAAAGGAGTTGTATCAAGTGGTGTTTTGTAGGCCGTCCTATAAGCCCATAACGCATCGTCTAACCTGTCTGCCTAATCTCACCCATGCTGGAGAGTTGATCTCATTAAGATGCGCTTTAGCTCTCTATTTGTCAACTCTACTTGCCCACTTGTCTGTGGATGATAAGGAGTGGTGAGACGGTGAGTCACTCCATATCTTTTTAGGACTTTTTCAATCTGAGAGTTGTAAAAATGTGTACCCCGATCACTAATTAGTGCTTGAGGCACCCCAAAACGGCAAAAGAGCTTCTTGAAGAACTTGGCAACCACCTTAGCATCATTTGTTGGTAGAGCTTGTGCTTCAGCCCACTTAGACACATAATCCACTGCTACCAATATATACTTGTTTCCATATGAAAGAGGAAATGGCCCCATAAAATCAATACCCCATACATCAAACACCTCGCACTCCAGAATATAGTGCTGTGGCATTTCGTCCCTCCTTGAAATGTTGCCATCTCTCTGGCATCGATCGCACTGAGCTACAAAACTTTCGGCATCCTTGAATATTGACGGCCAATAAAAACCAGCTTCTAGCACTTTGTAGACTGTCCTATTGGCACCATGGTGTCCTCTAGTGGGTCCACTATGGTAATGGTTCAAGATCTCCCGTCCTTCCTCATGTGAAACACAACGCCTGATCATTTGGTCTGAGAAATACTTGAACAAGTAGGGGTCTTCCCAATAGTAATACTTCAGGTCAGTAAAGAATTTCTTTTTCTGTTGCTTTGACATGTCTTGTGGAAGGACCCTAGCCACTAGATAGTTAGCCATGTCTGCAAACCATGGGGACTCCAAACTGCTAACTTTGTTGACGAAATACGAATTCTCCTCAGCAAATCTATCGTTAATATCTTCTTCCCTCAGCTGCTCCACACATGGGTTCTCCAATCGAGATAGATGATCCGCTGTGAGGTTTTCTGCTCCCTTTTTGTCTCTGATATCAAGGTTAAATTCTTGCAATAAGAGTATCCACCTGATGAGGCGGGGTTTTGCATCCGTCTTGGTCATTAAATATCTCAATGCGGAGTGGTCAGTATACACTATCACCTTAGAAAGAACAAGATAAGATCGGAATTTGTCAAAAGCGAACACTACTGCTAATAACTCCTTTTCAGTGGTGGTATAATTCTCTTGAGCCCCGGTTAGAGTTTTGCTGGCATAGTATATCGGTTGGAAATACTTATCTTTTCTTTGACCTAAGACAGCTCCTACAGCATAGTCGCTGGCATCGCACATCAGTTCAAATGGTAGGTTCCAATCTGGAGCCACTATGATAGGAGCTTCGGTCAGTTTATCCTTCAGCGCCTCAAAGGCTTGGAGACATTCATCATTGAAATCAAAGGCGATGTTCTTCTCCAGCAACCTGGTGAGAGGACGAGCAATTTTGGCAAAATCCTTGATGAATCGTCTATAGAATCCAGCATGTCCCAGAAAACTCCGAATAGCTTTAACCGAAGAGGGTGGGGGAAGTTTAGCTATAGTATCAACCTTGGCGTTGTCTACTTCAATCCCCTGCTGAGATATTTTGTATCCTAAGACAATACCTTCAGTCACCATGAAGTGACACTTCTCCCAATTCAAGACCAAGTTAGTTTCTTCACAACGTATGAGCACCCTTTCCAAATTCTGTAGGCAAGAATCAAATGAATCCCCAAACACGGAAAAGTCATCCATGAATACTTCCATAATATCTTCAACTAGATCTTCAAAAATCGCTAACATGCACCGCTGAAAGGTAGCCGGTGCATTACATATTCCAAAGGGCATCCTCCTATAAGCAAATGTGCCATATGGACATGTAAAGGTAGTTTTCTCTTGATCTTCAGGGGCAATCTGAATCTGGTAATATCCCGACATCCCATATAGAAAATAGTAAAACATATGTCCAGCAAGCCTCTCCAACATCTGATCGACAAAAGGTAAAGGAAAATGGTCTTTGCGTGTGGCTTCATTTAATTTGCGATAGTCAATGCAGACTTGCCATCCCATCACCGTCCTCATTGGTATGAACTCATTATTCTCATTTGGGACCACCGTCATCCCCCCCTTCTTTGGCACCACCTGGACGGGGCTTACCCATGAACTATCATAAATGGGATAAATTAGCCCAGCATCTAACAATTTGATTACCTCTTTCTTAATGACTTCTTTCATGTTTGGATTAAGTCGTCTTTGAGCTTACACCACTGGTTTGAAATTGTCTTCCATCAGGATTTTGTGTGTGCAAAAAGATGGACTAACCCCTTGGATATCCACGATTTTCCATGCCAAGGCGTGCTTATGCTCCTTCAATATTTTCAAGAGCTTTTCCTTTTGACCAATGGTTAGCCCGGCTGCAATGATGACCGGCAACTGAGAATCCTTCTCTAAGAAAGCATACTCCAGATAGTCAGGGAGTTGCTTCAGCTCCAAAATTGGAGGATCTTCAATAGAGGGCTTCAAACTGGCAACATCTCCTGCATCAATATTCTCCCTCTCTGTTTTTATCCCAAGTTCATCCTTACCATCTAGATAGGTCAACATTTCTTGTATTGCACAATCTTCTGTCTCTTCAATATTGCATAATCTCAAACTCAACTCTAATGGATCCTTGCATAAGATATCTTCCATAACGGTATCAGTTAAATCAATTGCATAACAAGTATCATCAGAATTTACCGATTTCTTCATCACAGCTGGGATTTGTATCACTAACTCATCTCCCCCAATGTGCAGCACTAATCGGCCCTCAGCCACATCAATGATTGCTCGAGATGTGGCTAAAAAGGGGCGTCCCAAGATCAGAGGAACTTCAGTGTCAACTTCCATGTCCAGGATCACAAAATCAACCGGGAAGATGAAAGTTTCTACTTTTACTAATACATCTTCAATGACCCCTCTAGGAAACTTCACTGATCGGTCTGCCAATTAAAGGCTCATTCATGTGGGTTTGGGCTCCCCTAATCCTAGCTTTTGAAAGAGGGAATATGGCATCAAATTTATGCTAGCCCCCAGATCTGCTAATGCTTTTTCTACGGGTAAATTACCAATGAAACATGGTATGGTGAAACTCCCTGGATCTTTCAATTTCTTTGGAAGCTTGTTTAGTAAAATTGCAGAACAACTCGCACCAATTGTTGCAGTGGAGATCTCTTCCATCTTCTTCTTATTAGATAGTAAATCTTTCAAGAACTTGGCATACCAGGGCATCTGAAAAAGGGCTTCCACAAATGGTAAGTTGATATGTAACTGTTTGAACAAATCCAAAAACTTACTGAAATGTTCTCGGTCCTTATCGTTCCGCAGCCTAGCAGGATATGGCAATGGGGGTTTATAGGGCTGGACGATAGGTGTCTTCTTAGCTTCCAAGTCTTTTGTTCGTTCCTCTATAATTCTGCCTTTTTCTGCGTTATTAGTGGTCTCGCCTTTATCAACAGTCTCATTCTCCTTCCTACTAATAGGAGTTTCCCTAACCTTGTCTGATTTCACTTCCTTTCCACTCTTAAGAATTACTGCCTTCACGTGTTCCCTTGGGTTGGTCTCTGTATTTCCAGGAAGAGACCCTTGTGGTCGCTCAGCAAGCGCTTTAGAGATCTGCCCCATCTGGTTTTCTAAGTTGTGGATTGAGGCTTCATGATTTCTTAGAGCTGCCTTTGTGGATTGCTGGCGTTGCTCCGACGCTTGAATGAACTTCACAATCATATCCTCAAGTCTAGATTTCTTTTCTTGGAAAGGAGGTGGAGCTGGTCTTTGGAATCCTGGAGCGGGTGCATTACCCCTTTGAGATTGTTGATTACTCCAAGAGAAATTGGGATGATTACGCCACCCTGGATTATATGTGTTGCTATAGGGATTGTTCTGTGATCTTGTGGGATTTCCCAAATACTCAACATGCTCTATCACTTCAGACATCGCATTGTTGGAATGAGGTTCAATTGAGCAGTATTGGGATGGTTGAGATACAGCCATCCCTTCAACTTTTGAAGCGAGCATATCTACTTTTGCTGCAATTGCTGTCATCAAATCGACCTCATAAATGCCCGTTGCCCTATGCTTTTGTCTACCATGGCTCCATTGGTGATTATTTTTTGCTATGTTCTCAAACAAACTCAACGACTCTTCCGGCGTTTTCACATTCAAAGTACCCCCAGCCGCAGCATCAATTGTCTACCGAGTTGCATAGTCAAGCCCATTATAGAAGGTGGAAACTTGCAGCCAGTTAGGCATTTGGTGATGTGGACACCGCCTAAGAAGATCCTTGAATCTGATCCATGCTTCATGCAGGGGCTCGTGATCTAGTTGGGTGAATGATGTGATATCATTTCTCAACTTGGCAGTTTTTGATGGTGGGAAATAATAGTCCAAGAAAGTCTCCGCCATCTGGGTCTAAGTGGTTATGCAATCCCGGTTTAGTGAACTAAACCACTGCCTTGCTTTCCCCCGGCGAGTAAAAGGGAAAAGTCGCAATTTCAGTGCTTCCTTAGATACTCCGTTTTGCTTAACAGTTGCGCAAATATCCAAGAACATCTGAATGTGCGCATGAGGATCCTCATCAAACAAACTGTCAAACTGGCATTGGTTGTGAATCATATGCATTGTAGAGGCCTTGATTTTGAAGTTGTTGGCCTCTATTGCTGGTTGCACAATACACGACCCAGTGCTGCTCAAAGAAGGTCGAGCATATTCAACCATCGTCCTTCGTTCATCTGCCATTGGTCCAGTTTCTCTCAATCGCCTTCTAAAAGTTTGGTCAATCTCAGGATCAAAGTCAAGAAGCTTAGATGAAGAGCTCCTTGTCATAAACTGCGAAAAACAAACAATGAACTTAGTTTCCTCAACAAATTTGAATGGAAGCACGAATGAAGTTAATGGAAATAACTAAAAAAAAAATTATAGTTAAAGTAGTAGGCGTCAAGTTCTCCTAATATTACAAGTCCCCGGCAACGGCGCCAAAAACATGATGTACGATCTGACCGTTCTAACAAGTTTAACCCTATACTCAATCCTAGCTTACGAACAGTTCTCAGGCAAGTGTACCTATCGATTAGTAGTATAGCATAGGAGTATAAGTATCGATCCCACGAAGACTTATAAGTACTAGTACTAACGATTATCCTACTATTTAACTTCTCACTATTGATGATCTTAATTATCCTAATTATTGCTTAAGTCTGAAAGAAACGAATAAAATGAACAAAGTAAATATAATCAAACACTCCTTTAATTAATTCAATGATCTAAACATACCCTACCCAAGATCCACCCCTAATTCTCATGCAACTTTTATTCAATTCCAACCATTCCAATGATTAATACCCAATCTCTAATCTGCGGAGTTTCTTACACTAGATTAGGGTCTTTCTCAAGATCAATAATCTCTAATCCTAATTAAGTCAATTAAGATCTCTCTTTAATTAACATAATTAAGATTGCAATAAAATCCAAGGACTCTCAATTGAACTAAACCACAATGACCTCGTTCAATACAGAAAACCTCCTATAACCTATCTCTAGGATTACAAGGGGTCTTATTATTCATGCCAGATCTACTCTATTAAATGATTTCTCAATCTTAATAACAGAGATCTAATCTCATCCTAATACTGCGCACATATCAAGATAAACAAACTATGATTGCAACATGAATAAACTCAAAGAGTAGAATTAATTATTGAACATCAACAATTCTATTACATGACAATCCGGGGTTTCTCAAGGGATCAGGTATTAAACAATTAGTTACTCATGAATCTAATAAGAAGAACAAAACAGAAAATAATTGAGTCCATAAGGAAAATTCAAACACGAAATATCTTGGCTTCAAATCCGAAAACTATTCTAGCAACAACTTCTCTTCTCTAGAGTTCTCTTGTGCCGCCCCCCTTCTCTCCATAGGGTTGTTCTATTTATACTTCCTAAGGAATAGCCGAGCATCTTCAGCTGGAAAGATGCAGTCGTAACTTTCCTTTTCCAAGTGAATCTCGACACGTGAATAACAGTCGCTTGACACGCCCAACAACACGGCCAGATTTCCAACCGTGTCTCCCTCTGGTCGATAATCTGTAATTCCTCATTCTTGTTCAGTGTTTGGCACGGCTAGTAACACGGCTATTGGTACGGCTAGTAACACGGCTGGCAACACGGCTAGATTATAAACCGTGCCAAGTTCTGGAGCTTTCCACGTCTTCGCAGCGTCTGCCATGGCTTCAAGCACACCCCAATCACAAGCCGTGCTTCCTTTCCAAGTGACAAGTTTCATCTTCAGGTGTGCCCACGGTTCATGACACGGGCGTGGCTTTCCCTGTGTTGTCCATAAGTAGCTTTAACTTGATCTTTTAAACTTCAATCATGCTCCTTTTGTTATCTTTCTCCTTCTCTTTGGTATTATGCCCTGAAACTGGTATATTTATCTATTAAGTATTGAATCCACATTGATTTTATTCAAAAGCCTACACAAATTCATCATTAATGCCCATGATTTACAAGGGTTAATTTACTCTTATCATGTACCTAGAGAAGTTTAAGACCCCAAAATTTGAAAAATATGGTGGCACTGGATGCCCTAAGATGCATACGAGGCTGTATGTACGGAAAATGAGCAAGTATACCTAATATGACCTGCTCAAGATCTAAACATTCCAAGACAGCCTTACAGGCCCTACCCTCATCAGGTATGCATACCTAGACTTCAACCAAGTCAATACCTGGGAGAGACTTGCCCAAGCTTTCTATGACCAGTACAAATTCAACATTGAAGTTGCCCCTTCGGTAATCGACTTGGGAAGTCTTCAAAAGAGATACACTGAGTCTTTTAAGGAGTATGCTCAGCGCCAGAGAGCTTAGGTTACCAATGTAGTGACCCCAATTTCTGAAAAAAAGTTAACATTCATCTTTGTCAACACTCTGGATAAGACCTACTTCTCACATCTGGTGGGCTAAACGTCATCCAGCTTCGCAGAAGTAGTGGTAGCAGGGTGCTGAATCGAGAATGCCATCATATCAAGCAGACTCTAGACAATGGATCCTCTTAGGGTCATGTCATCATAAAGGCCCTTAGGAGGTAACAAAGCCAAGGAGTCTACCACCAGTACGGTTAATTCTAGCAAAGCAGACAAGGTTGGGACCCACGTGACATTCCAAACCATAAGTGCCCCAATTCAGTAGTCCCCAACAAATCACACCCATGCCACCAGAGTCTCAAGATAGTTCACTCCAATCCCGATCCTGCTTAGCCAGGTCTTCGCTCGGTTGCGAGCGGAAAATATGATCAGCTTCGAGATCCTGAATGACCGGTATAAGCCTAGAAATTTCAACTCAAGCCTTAAGTCTGATTATCATATGGGTCAAGAGGGGCATTCTACAGATAGATGTTGGAGGCTTCGCAACAAAATTTAAGATCTGATTGATGCTAGAATAGTGCAGCTGGGAAAACATGTTTTTGTAAAAATGCTTATTTATAGAAGTTAGCATTTTCAATATCATATGAAACCTTTTCGAAATGCCTCTATAGTCATATACCGTTAAAAGGAAATGGATTTGGTAAAAATGAAAATGATATTTGTCAGCATCTATGCTATCTTAGTCTAAATAAAAACAAATTTTTATGCCAACTATTTTTACCATATATTTCTTAGCTATTAATGTTTTTGAAATTAAAAGATATTGTTATACAAAATCTTGTTTTTTCACTATTGGATACAAAGATTTATTCCTTAATAAAGATGTGAAGCTTAACCTTATAAATAGAAGACCATGGAATATTTGGATGCATACATGTTACAAACATAGTTGAGTATTACTAGCAAGAAGTGTATTTAAGAATTGAACATTCAAGATTATATTCTCTTTACTAGTATGCTAGAGTTTAGTAATTTTATCTAGTGCTTTGCAATTGTATATGTTTTCACAAGCTTAGTGTGGAGAAGTGAATGAGCTGTGGGTGGAGGAGAAGACAGTCAGTGTTAGGTTAGTAAGAGCTAGGAGAACTTAGAAGAAGCCATGTGATTATGGCAGCATTAGCTTCTACTAAGTTTAGTGGAGTTGTCACAATCACAGATTCCCCTTGTACTCTTATTTATATTATTAGTAGTTGACCTGATAGTGCTAGTAGAGATGATATAGGCATAAGGTCGAACTTGCAACACTAAGCATGCATTATGCCCACTGTCTTCCTATATCATTGTCTTATTGGTTCAATTCCTAATTTTCTAAGGATCAAACCCAAGCTCTAATATCATTTAAGTTATCATGCCCTAAAACTTAGAACATATATAGCCCTTCATGTGTTATCACAGAATGATGACATGCAAAGGCCTGAAAACTCACTAAATATCTCTAAGAATCAATAATAATTACAAATTCAATATTGACTTTAACTCCACATAAACAATACTGAGTAACCCTACAAGATAAACTATTGGGGGGTGAGCAAACTATTGCTTAGTGAGTTTGTTCATCACTACTTCCATTCAAGCAAGTTATCAAGCATTAATTAGCACTTCATGAAATATATCTACATACAAAATGAATGCATGCATGATGAATGCAAGCAACACATTTATGGGAGTCTAGAACCCTGAAAGGTATAGATTTGCTTCGTCTATACTTCGATTGACCTCTATACTTACCCACATAGAGCACCTTACCTTACTTGAGAGGTTGTCTAAGGGCATGGTCCTCCAAACAAACTCGATGCTTACCTATCGTTGAGAACAAAAATTTCCTAAGGGCCAGTCTTGGTAAATTCTACACTAGGCCATTCACCATCAATCAAATACTCAATAATGCTTCCACAGCCAAATTAGGTGATCCCTCATCAAGGGATTGACCCACTATCAAACTGTTAACAATGTCTCATAGGCCTTAAACAAGAGTTGTTTGAATCGCTTTACCTTAAAAAAAATAAGTTTTGATAAAATTACCATCGGTAACATCGAGGTTTTATAAATAGCAACCTCTACGAGCACATGCTGGATTTTTTATACAACCTTAAAAAAAATGCTTTAAAAAGATTTAAAATGTTTCAAAAAGCTTCAACATGTTTCAAAATTTTTTTGCAAAGGTTGGACACTCTTCATTCCTTTCTATGTACCTATTGAATCATAGACATGCGATGAGTAATCCGGTTATTTTGGCTAAGAATTTAAATTTACAGGTTAATAAGGTAACCACACAAATGAGAGCATGCAAGCTAATCAGTTGTTCAAAACAATCAATAGCAATTAACAAAACATCACATAATTAGCAAGTAGCAAGCAGATAGTAGACCATCTGAACTCTCTCACTAGGGCTTGACGTAAGGATTATAATAATCTTTGGGTAGAGATTGAGGATCTTCTAAAAAACTTAAACAATTTGACATAAAAGAAAATACATATACGAATAACTACTACTAAAATATACTATTCTAGTATTCCGATCTCAACCCAAGTCTTATTAAAGTTTTTTACAGTATCTTTTAATTATTTAAGTTCTTAATGGTTCAAGTTTAATGTGACCTATAATTCCAATTGCAAACACACCAATACAAGTGCATGATCACTAAAACAATCTAATAAAGGCGTGATCAATAACAAGCTCTTGAACCCTAATTCATGTGGATTTAAATGGCAATGATGATAAATTGTGATGAGGAACAATGAAATTATATAATAAGTAAAGGGTAACAATATATATAAATGAACTGAATTCCACTCAAATAAGACTTGAATCAAATTTGAAAAATAGGAACCCTAATTCACGTAAAAGATAACAAGTAACATAACCAATTTATATCTAGATATGATGCACTAGAAAACAATTGGTAGCAACTAGAGAATGATTGATATTACTCACAATCTCCTTAAACTAATCTCGCCACAATTTCACTAGTGAAATTGATTAGAGTAAGGTTTGCTTGCAAGGACTCTCTTTATGGCAAAAAGGTATATTTTCTCAAGTTCAAAAAGCTCCCTTTAAACCCTACTTAGCAAGTATTTATACTTGCTCCAATTAAGGTAAAAACAACAAAAACAAATTAGAAATAAGCCACTTAAATGACCGGTTCTCAAACATAAAATTGCAAGTACAAATAATTCTTCAAATGGCCAGTTCTTCACTTCAATATAACACATTTTGGACCGGTGGATGTAAGCCGAAGAATGTCCCACAATTGATCTTTAGTACATTTTATTTGCCATCTTGTAAAAATCGAGAAATGTACCTGCTAAGATGCAAAGATAAAGTATTATTAGATAGATATGACAACATGTGGATATCTAGGCTCATGTATCTAATTTGGTTTCCCCACTGTTGGAATCATAGGGTTGATTCCCATCATCTCATTAGGCCTTTGAAAGATTTTCCCCCAAATCTAAGGGGTCTTCTCTTGGACTAACACCAAGTGTTTGTGTTTGCTTATTGGCTTGAGGTCTTGAAGAGCCATTGGTGTTTTTAATCTGTTCCGGGAAAAAGCGAACCTCAAACAGAGACATAGGAGTCAAGACAATCTGTGTACCATCTTTTTGAAACATGTAAGTGTTTTTGAACTCGTCATGTAGCACGTTCCTATTAAATAACTAGGGCCTATCAAGCAATATATAGGATGCACACATGGGAAGGATATCACATACAATCTCATCATGATATTTATCCCCTATACTAGAAGGTACCCTAGCTCTCTAGGTAGCATATAGACTACCCTACTCACTTAGCCAATGCAATTTATAGGATTTTGGATGTGGGGTAGTTACAAGTATCAATTTTGATACTATAAAGTCCTAAAAATTTCGAAAAGTTATATAAACAATTAAAGAAAATAAATAGAATAATAAATTCTCCAAAACGTAATTTTCAAATGATATTTGGTTAAATAATGAAATTAATTTAAATTATAAATCTAGGAATATCAAATTAAAATTTAAAGTGAATATTTATATTTAGGATAATTAGATTAGCTAGACGTAAGCTTTCATAATAAAATGCTAAAAAAAATTAAAAAATATTTTTATACGTGTGCGAAATACAAAATAGAGACATTACAATATAAAGTATAATATAATATAATATAAAAGTATTTATAAATACACAACAGTAAAAAAAAAAAAGTAGATTTCCCATCCATCCCTTCCCACCCACGTCAAATGATAGCTACAACAAGAGTGGGTCCTCAATTGTCTCGTCCTCAACTGTCCCGTCCCCTACCTTTGCTTTCTTCCTTTTCTTTTCTTTTTCTTTTTCTTCTTCTCTTTCTTCTTCTTCTTCTTCTTCCCCTAGCTACGTCTTCCTCCCCTACCTTCTCTTGTCCGCATCTTCCTTCCTTTAGTTTCATATCTCTCTCTCGATCTCTCATATGCTTGAAATCAGTGGTTGATTAAACAAACAGGGAGGCGATGGAGGGATTTCTTCGGCTCCCATATTCAATTCGGACGCATTCGACTTTCCTCAACTTCATCACGGTAGGCAATGTCAAAGTTGGAGCCTTTACTTTGATTTGCAGCTTGTAAGGATAGGTAAGTGTATGTGCGTGAGGGTGAGATGGGAAATTTTCTAGCACTGCCTATGCTTTTAGAACTAGATTTGGTTAATGATCCAAATCACTCATATTTTATTTCATATCTTTTTATCTAATAAATATTTGAGAAATAATCTTACAGGTACAACAATAATTCTCCATGGGAAGCTAATATGTCCTACACCAGCTGATGGCCACAGGACATCTTCAAATTTGCAATCAAAGGCCCGTTACAATTGTTTCCATTTCGAAGCATTGGCTCATGAAGATTTTATGATATTTGTACTTTGTAATTGTTCTATGGACTATTTTATTTTGTATTTTCTTTTGAGACACTTTCATTTTTATTGTAATTTCCATTTAGGACTGACCACCTTAAAAGTGGCATAGTTGTAATTTTGTGCATTTTCTAACCCTAAGGGGAGCAAGTATAAATACTTGCTTAAAGTAAGGTTTGAGGAGGTCATTTTTCAGAATTAGAACTTCACTTTTACATGAGAGGGTTAGGGTTTATTCCTATTTCAATTGCTCTTATCAATTTCAAATCCCAATTTGAGGTTGTAGCGAGTGGCATCAAGGTTAATTTGTAAGTAATATCAAATTTACTTTGTTGTAATTTCCTTTCATCTCTAGTGAGTAGTATCTAGGGTTGAATTGGATGTTTTATTGACTAAATTTGATTGCATTTGTAATTAAATTCTTGTTGCTTAATTGATTGGTTTTAGCATTAGTTTTAACCTTCAATTTAGCATCATTTTGAACCGTGGATCATTTTGTTTGGATAGTGGATGACGGAATTGGATCTTGTTGTTCTTGTGTGTAATTCATGTGGAATTACTTGTGATTATTGTTTATTGGAGAAAATTATCATTGTTGGTTTGTTAATTGCAACTTTGAACATTTGGATTTCATTACATCTCCCTTAAGGTTCACGCAATTCTTGATTCCAGTGAACCGGTTTTTAATTGTGAATTGAAGTTGTTTCTTTGATTCATTTGCATGCGCTGGATTTTGGTTTTGAGCACATCATCTTTTGGTATCAGAGCTTGAGGTGTAAGAGGAGGGATTTGCAAATTGAATTTCGGAAATTTAGGGTTCTTGAGTTTACATTTTGATTCCGAAATTGAAAGTGGAAAATTGAATTGTTTATGTGATTGCTTGAAGTGGCGTGATTGTCTTGTTTGGGAAGTTGAAGTTGTTGCTTGTTGAGTGATTTTTAAGTACTTGTTGAAGCCTCTTTGTTGTGTAATTCACCGTGAAGGAAAGGGGAAAAATAGTGCACTTGTGAATACAATTTTGGAAATACAATTGTGTAGGAAGAGAATTGTGATTCTTACATTGTTTGAATTTAGAATTGGGGAGAGCATTTGAAATTTCCAGATTTAAGTAGTGTGGGAAAAAGGAAGTAATTTGATTTTAAAACAAGCATTAAGAGTGAAGGAGTTAATGTGTGTTCATTTGAATTTGAAAATTACTTCTTACCATATATGGAAAGGTTGCAATTAGTGAAGTATTTTGATTTTCAAATTTAATTTGCTGCCTTTGTGCATAAGTTGCGGATTAGAATTGTATTTGAAGTGAAGAATTTGCAACGTGATTATCCTTGAAATTGCTTTGAGAAGGAGTAGTGAATTGAAGAAGTTTTGTGTTGCATGTGATGTGTATGTTGTTGTATGTGGTGGTGTGAATGTGTTGCACTTAAGGTGTTGTAAAGTGGTGAGATATTGTGTTGTATTTAGGGAGGTTGTTGCACCGTAATTTATGAGGCATGTATGTGGAGTTGTGTTTTGCAAATTTAGTGAAGGGTGTGTGTGTATTTTTGGTGTAGTATTGTGTTTGTTAAATTGAGAATTGTTGCAAGTGCTGTGATTGGTGGTGGAACTGTAAGCAAGGGAGGTTTTTAGTAGTTGAATTTAATTCTAACTACTTGAAAGTTTTGTGTGTACTTTATTTATTGAACCTTACTTGGAGTACTAAATTATTTCCTTATGCCTATAATTCTTCTTAGAACGTAAGCTATTGCATTATTGTGGATATTAAATGTGTGGGTTGGTGTTGTTAAATGAGTGTGCTGAAATTTGGGGGATTACTTCTTTAAATCACAACATGTCCAACGAAAGTGTGAATGGGGGAATTGGCAATGAAGCCAATAGTCAGGTTGGGGGAGTTCAGGGTCATAATATTGTAGGTAGGAGGGCTTTAGAAGAACAACTCCAAGATCTTACTACCATAGTTGCTACTTTAACAACTAGGATTGATAGAATGACATTACCGCAACCACTAGTGGTGAACCTTCAGGCACCACCTCGGGTAGCTCTATAGAATCCTTAGAGAGATAGAGTAGTGGGAGATGGAAATTTGAATAAAAGGATGGGTGAAGATCATCATCCATACAAGGAAGAAAGGGATGATAACTTTGGGGCTAATCCATATCAGACTAGGAATTTCAGGCCACCTCGAGGATTGGAATATGTGAAACTCCAGATGCCTTCTTCTAATGGCAAGGGATCAGCTGATGACTATTTGGATTGGGAGGACAAGCTTGAGGGTCTCGTTGAATGTTATTAGATTGATGATAATACCAAAGTCCGATTGGCTGCTATCGAGTTTATAGGATACGCTGCACTATGGTGGAAGAATTTGATTATTAACAGGCGTAATGATGGAGAGGCTGAGATTCAGACATGGAGGGATATGAAAACGGTGTTGAGAAAAAGATTCATTCTTGAGCACTACAAATAGGAACTGTTTATGCGATTGCAGACTTTGAGGAAGGGAGGCAAGACAGTAGATGATTATCTGCAGGAATTTGAAACCCTCATGATTAGATGTGGGTCCATCGAACCTTTAGAACAAACCGTACCATGCTTCATCTCAGGCTTAAAATATGAAATAGCGTATGTTGTTGAGCTGCAGCACTATAGTACACTTGATGAGGCTATTAAGTAGGCCTTGAAAGTGGAGAGGCAAAGGAGGTCTAACTTGTTTAGGGCTCCGAGCAATAGGCCTAATACTACTTGACCCATAGTAGCTAATGATCGATTAGGGGGAATAAAGGTGGTAGGTAAGGCAGTGAGAGTAGTAGACAAAACTACCTCAAACACTACTAGAGAAAATTTACCCATGATACGAACTACGCCCACGTGTGACGACACCCTATACTAATACGTTTGGAATTGCAACCCAAGATGCCAAAACAATCAAAGTGGAACCGTGACCCGTTGCCTATAGATGAGGTAAGAACGTTGGTATGTTCTGTTGATGCTATAATCGGGATGAAAGACCGATTGATAAGTCTGGTTGAACACCACAGAAGAAATCTGATAAGTTCAAGAGAAGTTCTTTGGAGAACCAAGGGAGGAATTCTCTCCAATTGTGTTATTCAATGTTGTATGTATCTTTCTATCTTTGTTTTTCCAACCCTAGCAGCGTTTAATAGGGTTTACAGGTCGTAAAACAAAAGCCTAAAATGACATGACATAATAAAGTTGTGGAAAAGTAACAAACAGGCAATATACGCCGGTGGCGTAGTAGGCAGCGTAGTAATCGGTGTAGGATGTACGCCGGGTATATAGGCCGGCGGCGTAGTCCCTCTATCGCTCCAATTGCAATGCCGGTTCAAAGCCGCCAGCGTTTAAGCCAGCGTTATTAAGGCCGACAGCTTTGATCTCCTTGAATGACTTGTACAAATGCAAGGTCATTCTCATGGTTCCTCCACTCTTTTTCGGCTTCTTGGATATCCTTTATCAGCCCGTTAAGTGCTTCCTTGAATCGTTTTGCTCGAGTTCTTGTGATCGATCCAAGTGGCACTTCAAGAGGATCCACATTCTACCTTCTAGCTTGGCTCCCATCATGGCTCTCATCATTCCCCTCCTCTTGAAAAGGATTTTTCCTCAAATCATCGCCTACATCAAAAGGACTTAGATCAGTAACGTTAAAAGTAGCACTTACTTGATACTCACCTGGCAAATCTAACTTGTATGCATTATCGTTGATGAGCTCAAAAATCTGAAATGGTCCATCGCCTCTACGAAGTAATTTAGATCGACACTACACAAGAAACCGCTCTTTGGGCATGTGAACCCAAACCTAGTCTCTAGGTTCAAAGACAGCTTGTCGATGACCCTTGTTGGCTTGTTTCACATACTACTCTGTTCTTCACTCAATGTTTAGCCTTGCCTTCTCATGGATCTGTTTAACAAATTCTGCTTTCTTCTTACCATCTAGATTAACATACTCAGAAATAGGAAGAGGTGACAAATCCAAAGGAGTTAGTGGATTAAAACCATACACAATTTCAAAAGGAGTAAACTTAGTAGCAGAATGCATTGTGCGATTATAAGTAAATTCAACATGAGGTAACCAATCCTCCCAACTTTTAATGTTCTTTTTAATAACATCCCTCAACAAAGTAGATAAAGTTCGATATACTACCTCGGTTTAACCATCAGTCTGTGGATGACAAGTAGTAGAGAACAATAACATAGTTCCTAACTTAGCCCATAGGGTCTTCTAGAAGTAGCTCAAGAACTTAGCATCCCGGTCCGATACGATTGTTCTAGGCATACCATGCAATCTCACAACTTCCCTAAAGAACAAATTAGCAATATGGCAAGTATCATCTGTTTTGTGGCAAGGAATGAAATGTGCCATTGATGGGTGTCGAATCCAACAAAAATAAAAACCTACTCCTAGAAAATTATATGATTTGCATATAGTGGTGAGTAGGGTTAAATCCACAGGGATTGGTTAAATATATTTCTATTCAAAGAGAATAAAGAAGAAAAGAAAAATGGGGGGTTTGTTTGTGAATCAAATAATGTTGAAACAAAATAATAAAGTCGAATATTGATAAAAGCTTAGCCAAAGGAATCAAGATAGTTTAACTCTAGGAATTGATCATCGATGCAAATGTTTTCTATTCTTATTTCTAGATAAACTGGTTATGGTTATTAACAAGCTCTAATAACCTATCTCTCCGTACTTCTTCGATAACCAAAACAAGCTCTTTGATTATTTCTCTTATTGATTAGACAACCCTAAACAAGCTCTTAGGATTTAATCTATCAATAGCATTAAAAACAAGAGAGACTACCAATTCATGCTAGTAGATTATAAGATAACCTATTTAAACATGATCATACATCTCCATAATATGAATTCGATCATCTATTTTATAACCAAACATGTTATTGTGTCACTGAGACTAGAACTATCAAACAATTACGGATTTGACGTGCTAGTTGACAATATATTAACTTGCTAATTGAGTAGAAGAGCTCTAATTCATACCAGTCAACAAAGATAATAATGACAAGACGTTCAGAAGATATATGAATATCCAAAAACAAAGAATAGATTAAATACAAATCAATTAGATCTCACAATTCGTGGAGAATCAAACTTCTATGACCCTTTCGCTAGAAAAACTACTTAGCTACGCATGTTCATCATAAAAACGAAAATTAAAAGTAAAAACATAACAAGCCTCAGCTCTTGGTCTTCTTGCTCTGCCTTCTTCCTTCCTTCTTGTCTCCAAGATGATTCAAGATTCTCTTAACCCTCTAGGGTTAGTTCTATTTATATTGTTAAAGGAATGGCAGGTGATCTTTTGCTAGCAAGATACAAAAATATCTTTCCTTTTTCAAGTAAATCTCAAGAAGAAAATAATCGTCCGCCTGGCACGCCCTACAACACGACCGTGGGTCAAGCCGTGCCTTCCTCTGTGGGTAATCTACAAGTCTTCATCCTTGATCAGTGTGTACCACGGCTCCAACCACAGCCAGATCTCAAACCATGCCATCCTTTGGTTAATGTTCCACAATTTCTCATCCTTGGCACGTCTTCTATTTCAACTTCCACCACGGCTTCGACCACGGCTTCAAGCACGGTTTCCACCAAGGCCAGATCACGAGCCGTGTCTCTCTCTATTGGAAGTCCACATTTCCACCTTCTTGTGCAGAGTATAGCACGGTTTGCACCATGGTCGTGCTTCAAAATGTGCCTCCTTCTAGACAGATACACGGTCGTGTACTTCAACCGTGTATTTTCCCGTAGATTCTTCAAGACAGATACACGGTCGTGTACTTCAACCGTGTAGTTTCCTGTGGCTTCAAAACTAAGTACACGGCCGTATACTTCAACTACACGCCCATGTACTTTCCTCCGGCGGTGTAAATCCTTGTCTTTGATCCAAGTTGTAGATGACTTCTCTAATTTACTTGAATTAGCACCCTTGACTACATTTAACCTGATTTATCACCATAATAGAATTAAGTACCATTTCCTTATGATTTCTATAAAATCTATAATAAATTAACACAATTCATACTATAAAGATTGAGTATAAAATAGCTCTATCAGCCATCTTAGAAAAGCTATCCACGACTACAAAAATAGAGTTTCGACCATACCTAGACCTGGGTAATCCTAACACAAAATCCATGGAAATATTTACCCAAGGCTCATGAGGAATGGGAAGTGGGGTATAAAGTCCATGAGGTTGGACTCTAGATTTTGCTTGCTTACAAGTGACACATCGCTCACAAATCCTCTCAACATCTTGTTTCATGTGAGGCCAATAGAAGTGTTCCTGCAAAACCCCTAAAGTTTTAGCTACTCCAAAATGCCCCATTAATCCTCCTCTATGAGACTCCCTCACTAATAACTCTCTTAAAGAACAATTTGGAATGCAAAGTTTATTCTCCCTAAACAAGAATCCCTCATGCTTATAAAATTTACCATGACCACTCTTCTCATAACGAACATACTCTTCATAAAATTCTTGATTAGCAGCATGTAATTATTTAATATGCTCAAAACCAAGTAGTCTAGAACTAAGAGTAGAGATAAGAGCATACCTTTTAGAAAGTGCATCAGCAACAACATTCTCTTTACCTTGCTTATAGTAGATGACATAGGGAAATGTTTCGATGAACTCCACCCAATGAGCATGCCTTTTGTTTAGCTTATGTTATCCCTTCAAGTACATCAAGGATTCATGATCAGTGTGGATCACAAACTCTTTTGGCCAAAGATAATGTTGCCAAATCTCCAGCGCTCGAACCAATGCCTATAACTCCTTGTCATAAGTAGGGTAGTTCAAGGTTACCCCACTTAGCTTCTCACTAAAGAATGCAATTGGTCTCCTCTCCTACATGAGAACTGCTCCAATACCTATTCTTGAAGCATCACACTCAATTTCAAAAGTTTTAAAGAAATCAGGTAAAGCAAGTAGTGACGCATGAGTCAGCTTATTTTTAAGCATCTGAAAGGCCTTCTCTTGTTACTCTCCCCATCTAAACCCTACGTTCTTCTTGATTACTTCAGTAAGTGGTGCTGCAATGGTGCTGAAATCCTTCACAAACCTCCTATAAAAGCTCGCTAGTCCATGGAAACTCCGAACATTACTTACATTAGTTGGACTAGGCCATTCTTGGATTGCACGAATCTTCTCTTCATCAACCTGTATTCCTTGTGCACTAACAATAAAACCAAGAAACACAAGTTTGTCTATGTAAAAAGTGCACTTTTTGAGGTTAGCATATAATTGCTCCTTTTGAAGCACTTCCAAAACATCCCTCAAGTGAGATATATAGTCTTCCAAACTCTTGCTATAAATGAGTATATCATCAAAATAGATGACCACAAATTTGCCAATAAAAGTCCTCAAAACATGGTTCATAAGTCCCATGAAAGTACTAGGTGCGTTAGTTAAACTGAAAGGCATTACTAACCACTCATATAATCCATATTTTGTCTTAAATGCGATTTTCCATTCATTACCTTCCTTCATTCTAATTTGGTCATATTTGCTTTTCAAATCAATTTTGGAAAAGGCACTAGACCCATGTAACTCATCTAACATGTCATCTAAGAGAGGAATGGGATGACGATACTTTACAGTGATGTTGTTGATGGCACGGCAATTAACACACATTCTCCATGACCCATCCTTCTTAGGCACCAAAATCACAGGCACTGCACATGGGCTCATGCTTTCTCTCACGTACCCTTTCTCCATCAAGTCATTAACCTGCCTTTGAAGTTCCTTTGTCTCCTCTGGATTGCTCCTATAAGCTGGCTTGTTTGGAATAGATGCTCCGGGTACAAGGTCAATCTGGTGCTCGATACCACGAATAGGTGGTAACCTCTTTGGAATCTCCTCAGGGAAGACATCTTCAAAGTGCTGCACAATAGACACAACCAGACTAGGCAAAGAGTTAAAAAGTTCGTTAGTATCCAAACAAGTTTCTTTAAAAACCAGCAACAACATAGGTTGTTTCATCACTAACGCTCTCTTCACTATACTCGCTCTTACTACACAACTCTCCTTTTGCAAGGCTGCACTCTCCTTTTCACTCACCACCAAAGTTGATGCCCCTCAACTTAGCCTCTCACACTCTTTCCAGCCTTCCTCTCTTTTTCCTTTTGAAATTGACTTTTGTGTTCCTTTTCTTTTTCTATGTCTTTTGTTCTCTCAGTCTCCCTCTGTTTTTCACTCACCTCATATTTTACAAAAGATTGCTGTAGCTGCTAGCTTGGCTCCCATCATGGCTCTCATCAAAAGTACTCACTACATTGGTGCAACTCCCCCCATCAATGATCAAACTGCAAATATGGTCACCTAGATAACATCTAGTACGAAAGATATTTTCTCATTGCACCTCCTCTTCTTCCTTTACCTGCACATTCAAAGCTCGCTTTACTACTACCACTAACTTCCCTGCTGCAAGCTCCTCGTCATCACTAGCATCCTCCAATGGAGGCATATCATCATCTTCACTATCCCCCTCAGTCTCATACTCACCATCATCACGCAGAATCATAACACGTCTATTCGGACATTGACTAGCAATATGGCCTCAGCCTTGGCATTTAAAACATTTAATGTCACGATTTCTAGGAGTAGAAGAATATGGTTTACCTTGATTACCAAGAGTAGAACCCACTTGCTTCTACTCTCCTTTTGGCTTGGTGGGTAAAGATTTTTCTTCCTTCCTCCAATGGTTAGTCTTCCAAGTAGATGAACCAGCACCGTGTTGAAACTGTGCAGTACTACTACCTTTCCTCTTGTGTTGGTTCTCAACCATTATAGTCATGTGAACCATATCTTCCAATTCCACATAATGCTGCAATTCTACCACATTTTGAATCTCTCTATTTAACCCAGCAAGAAACCTCACCATGGTAGCCTCTCTATCCTCCTCAACATTCTCTCTAATCATAGTAACCTCCATCTCCTTGAAATACTCATCCACACTTCGGCTTCCCTGCTTAAGAGTTTGCAATTTGTTGTGCAATTTACGATAGTAATAAGTAGGAACAAACCGCTTCTTCATCACCCTCTTCATCTCTTTCCAAGACTCAATGGGTGGTTCGCCATTCCTTCTCCTATTCAACATCAGTTGATCCCACCACACTATGGCATAATCCGAAAACTCAATGGCAACAAGCTTCACTTTCTTCCTCCCACTATAATTGTGACAATCAAACACCATCTCTACCTTCTTCTCCCACTCTAAGTATGCCTTGGGATCATTCTTCCCTTGGAAAGGAGGAATCTTCATCTTTATACTACTCAATTGATTATCCTCTCTATTGCTATCTCCTCTATCTTCCCAATCCCTAGTTCCTCCATTCCTACCACCATAACCTCTATAGCTCCCGATAGAAGGTTCATCAAATTCATCATCAGAAATTTCATCTCCACCCCTCTGTCCTCTCTTAGAACAACTCTCCCTTTTACGCCCTTGAAAGACGTTTTTAGATTGCTCTAGTTTTTGCTCCACCGTTTCATGAATTTGTTCCATTCCCTCCTAAAACATCCTCCTCATCTCACTCCTAAACGCCTCAATCACTAACTTAGCATCAAACCTCCCCCTCTCACCTTTAGGAGAATTGTACCGTGGCATAGTTCCTGAAATAATTGGTTAGTACTAACACAAATATATAGAATTAAGCCTCACAATTCGCTCCCTCATGTGTTTCACTCAAAGACGGATATCCCACAATCACTCGTATATTCTCACAACAGAGATGTTATCAACTCACTAATCCCTCTTCTCAATTCTCTTGGAACTAATCCAAACTACACCAAATTCTTCCGTAGAATTCAAGAACAACTTTAGGGGCTTGAATTTTCCTTTTTCTTTCTTTTTTGTTGTCTTTGTTTTCGTTCTTTTGTTCTCGATTTTTTTTTCGTGACTTTTTTTTTTGTAACAAGATTAATCGGATGCACTACACTACTCAAGAAACACTTAACACTATGGACTTGAGTATGAAGCGATGGTAATACGAAACTTAATAGGAACAATTGATATGAATGATTGGAGTTAGGGTTTTGATGTTACGTTTCTCAAACCAAACTGATGTTTAACAAACCTGGCTCTGATACCCATGATATGAACCACGCCCACGTGTGACGAAACCCTATACCAATACGTTTGGAATTGCAACCCAAGATGCCAAAACAATCAAAGTGGAACCGCGACTCGTTGCCTATAGATAAGGCAAGAACCTTGGTATATTCTGTTAACGCCACAATCGGGATGAAAGACTAATTGATAAGTTTGGTTGAACGCCACGGAAGAAATCCGATAAGTTCAAGAGAAGTTCTTTGGAGAACCAAGAGGGGAATTCTCTCCAATTGTGTTATTCAATGTTGTATGTATCTTTCTATCATTGTTTTTCCAACCCTAGTAGCATTTAATAGGGTTTACAGCTCGTAAAACAACAGCCCAAAACGACATAACATAATAAAGTTGCGGAAAAACAACTAGCAGGCAATGTACGCCGGTGGCGTAGTAGGCGGCGTAGGATGTACACCGGGTATATAGGTCAGCGGTATAGTGGCCGATGTAGTCCCTCTGTCGCTCTCCAATTGCAACGCCGATTCAAAGCTGGCAACGTTTAAGCCAGCGTTGTCAAGGCCGGCAGCTTTGATCTCCTTGAATGACTTGTACAAATGCAAGGTCATTCTCATGGTTGCTCCACTCTTTTCCGGCTTCTTGGATATCCTTTATCAGCCTGTTAAGTGCTTCCTTGAATCGTTTCGCTTGAGTTCTTGTGATCGTTCCAGGTGGCACTTCAAGAGGATCCACATTCCACCTTCTAGCTTAGCTCCCATCATGGCTCTCATCAACCCACTCGGAAGGGTAAAGAGGTAATAGCACCAAATGTGAGGCAGATTGTTCCCGGATCTACTAGTGGAAAGGCATGCTAGATCAAGTGCTTTAAATGCATGGGATTTGGGCATATGGTAGCACAGTGTCTAAATAAGAGGGTGATGACTGTTATGGTGGGCGCTGGGGAAGAAGTTGAGGATAGCGAGGAACAAACTGAGCCTACAGATTTACCAATAGCATTATAGGAGTATTATGATGACCAGACTGCAGAAACACATGAGGAGCATACAAGTGAACAATATCTACCTATTATTGTGTTACGCAAGGCTTTAACCATATCTCCTGATACTAAAGACATACAGAGGGAGAACATATTTCACACCTCTTGTAGGATCAGAGGCAACCTTTGTGTACTCATCATCGATAGTGGTAGTTACACAAATGTTATATCTGCTGCACTGGTAGACAAATTACATTTGTCTACTATTCCACATCCTAGCCCTTATAACTTGCATTGGTTGGATAATCCAGGCAGTATGTATGTTACACTAAGGGTGAAGGTCCTTGTGAGTGTTGGGCAGAAATATCATGATGAGATCCTATGTGATGTAATTCCTATGCATGCATTCCATTTGCTGTTGGGTAGACCCTGGTTGCTTGATCAGCAGATGTTACATGATGGGTTTAGAAACACCTACATTTTTAGTATGGGCGAGTCTCACATAGTACTATCACCAATGACTCTATATGAGGTACATCAGTTTCAAGAACAGATCAGAACTACTTCCACTACATTTAATAACTGGGAGAGTAGGCCAACAGAGATATCAGGGTTCAATTCCAAAAATGATCCTCTAGGTTTGAGGGTAAATCTTTCAGAAGGCCGAGGAGATGATGGGAAATTTTCGAGCACTACCTATGCTTTCAAAACTAGATTTAGCTAATGATCCAAATCGTTCATCTTTTACTTCATATCTTTTTATCTAATAAATATTTAAGAAATAATCTTACAGATACAATAATAATTCTCCATGGGAAACCAATGTCCTACACTAGTTGATGGCCACGGGACATCTTCAGATTTGCAATCAAAGGCCCACTGTGATTGTTTCCATTTCGAAGCATTGGCTCATGACGATTTATGATATTTTGTACTTTGTAATTGTTATATGGACTATTTTATGTTGTATTTTCCTTCGGGACACTTTCATTTTGATTTTAATTTCCATTTAGGGCCGACCGCCTTAAAAGTGGCATAGTTGTAATTTTGTGCATTTCCTAACCCTAAAGGAAGCAAGTATAAATACTTACTTAAAGTAGGGTTTGACGAGGCCATTTTTCAAAATTAGAACTTCACTTTTACGTAAGAAGGTTAGGGTTTATTCCTAATTCAATTGCTCTTATCAATTTCAAATCCCAATTTGAGGTTGTGGCGAGTGGCATCAAGGTTAATTTGTGAGTAATATCAAATTTACTTTGTTGCAATTTCCTTTCATCTCAAGTGAGTAGTATCTAGGGTTGAATTGGATGTTTTATTGACCAAATTTGATTGCATTTGTAATCAAATTCTTGTTGCTTAATTGATTGGTTTTAGCCTTAGTTTTAACCTTTAATTTAACATCATTTTGAACCGTGGATCATTTTGTTTGGAAAGTGGATCATGGAATTGGATCTTGTTGTTATTGTGTGTAATTTATGTGGAATTACTTGTGATTATTGTTTATTGGAGAAAATTTTCATTATTGGATTGTTAATTGCAACTTTGAACATTCGGATTTCATTACATCTCCATTAAGGTTTACGCAATTCTTGATTCCATTAAACCGGTTTTTAATTGTGAATTGAAGTTGTTTCTTTGATTCATTTGCATGTGCTTAATCTTGGTTTTGAGCACATCAAGGTGTGTTAGTGTTTATATGTGAGTGGGCATAAGGATGTATGTGTGGCAACAACAATAGTGACGGTGATAGGAACGGCACAGCAATGATAGTGATGGTAGCATCTAGCCGAAGGACAGCGATGATGGCAACCAAAATGATAGCAGCGACGACCACGATGCCGACCTTGAGAACAACGACTGTAGCAATAGCTACAATGACGACCGTAGTGACAATAGCAACCATGATGACCTCGACCCCAGCAACGACAACACTAAATGATGATAGCAACTACGAAGACAAGTGAGGGAAGAGGATGAGAAAAGGATGATGTGTGTGAGAAGGTGTATGTGGCGATGGATAATGTATGCAAGGGTGTGTTTGTGTGTGCATGAGGTGGAGCTGGCCTATGCAACCGTGTATGTGTGTGAAGGGGAAGAATAGCAACGACTACCCCAAATGACAACCATGACGGCAACAACTCCAACAACAACCAACAGCCCAATGGTAGCAGCAATGGCGTCACAATAGTGGCAGTAAGCTGGTGCAATGAGAAAGAGGAAAAGGAAATCCTTAATGCGGGTGAAGGGTGTACGTGTAAAGATATGAAGGGTGTGCATGTAAAGATGTGTGCGTGCGAGTGAAGGATGGTGTGATGTGTTGATGTGCTCAAAACCAAGATTAAGCACATGCAAATGAATCAAAGAAACAGCTTCAATTCATAATTAAAAACCGGTTCAATGGAATCAAGAATTACGTGAACCCTAAAGGAGATGTAATGAAATCCGAATGCTTAAAATTGCAATTAACAATCCAGCAATGATAATTTTCTCCAATAAACAATAACCATAAGTAATTCCACATGAATTACACACAAGAGCAACAAGATCCAATTCTGTGATCCACTGTCCTAACAAAATGATCCATGGTTCAAAATGATGTTAAATTGAAGGTTAAAACTAAGGCTAAAACCAATCAATTAAGTAATAAGAATTTGATTACAAATGCAATCAAATTCGGTCAATAAAACAATCAATTCAACCCTAGATACTACTCACTAGAGATGAAAGGAAATTGCAACAAAGTAAATTTGATATTACTCACAAATTAACCTTGATGCCACTCGCTACAACCTTAAATTGGGATTTGAAATTGATAAGAGCAATTGAATCAGGAATAAACCCTTACCCTCTCATGTAAAAGTGAAGTTCTAATTCTGAAAAATGGCCTCCTCAAACCCTACTTTAAGCAAGTATTTATACTTGCTCCCTTTAGGGTTAGAAAATGCATAAAATTACAACTATGCCACTTTTAAGGTGGCCGGTCCTAAATGGAAATTACAATCAAAATGAAAGTGTCCTAAAAGAAAATACAATATAAAATAGTCCATAGAACAATTACAAAGTACAAAATATCATAAATCTTCATGAGCGAATGCTTCAAAATGGAAATAATCGCAGCGGGCCTTTGATTGCAAATCTGAAGATGTCCCGTAGCCATCAACTAGTGTAGGACATATTGGCTTCCCATGGAGAATTATTATTGTACGTGTAAGATTATTTTCTCAAATATTTAGTAGATAAAAAGATATGAAGTAAAATATGAGCGATTTGGATCATCAGCTAAATCTAGTTCTGAAAGGACAAGCGGTGCCAGAAAATTTCCCATCATCTCCTCGTGCTTTTGAAAGATTTTCCCTCAAATCTAGAGGATCATTTTTAGGACTGAACCTTGATATCTGTGTTAGCCTGCTCTCCTGACTATCAAATGTAGTTGAAGTTGTTCTGATCTGTTCTTAAAACTAATGTACCTCAGATGGAGTTATTGGTGACAGTACTATGTGAGACTCGCCCATATTGAACATGTATGTGTTTCTAAACCCATCATGTAACACCTGCCGATCAAACAACTAGGGTTTACCCAACAGCAAATGGAATGCACGCATAGGAATTACATCACATAGGATCTCATCATGACATTTCTGCCCAACACTCATAGGGACCTTCGCCCTTAGTGTAACATATATACTGCCTCGATTATCCAACCAATGCAAGTTATAAGGGCTAGGATGTGGGATAGTAGACAAATGTAATTTGTCTACCAGTGCAGTAGATATAACATTCGTGCAACTACCACTATCAATGATGAGTACACAAAGGTTACCTCTAATCCTGCAAGAGGTATGAAATATGTTCTCCCTCTAAATGTCTCTAGTATCAGGAGATATGGTTAGAGCCCTATGTAACACATTAATAGATAGATATTGTTCACCTGTACGCTCCTCATGTGTTTCTACAGTCTGGTCATCATAATACTCCTACAGTGCTATTAGTAAATCTGTAGGTTTAGTCTGTCCCTTGTCATCCTCAACATCTTCCCCAGTGCCTTTGATAACAGTCATCACCCTCTTATTTGGACATTGTGCTACCATATTCCCAAACCCCATGCATTTAAAGCACTTGATCTGGTGTGCCTTTCCACTAGTAGATCCGAGAACAGTTTGTCTCACATTTAGCGCTATTACCTCTTTACCCTTCCTAGTGGGTAAATTTTCTTTAGCAGTGTTTGGGGTAGTTTTGTCCACTGCTCTCACTACCTCACCTACTGCCTTTGTTCCCCCTGATCGACCATTAACTGCTATAGGTTTGATAATAGTATTGGGCCTACTGCTTAGAGCCCTAAACAAGTTGGACCTCCTTTGCCTCTCCACTTTCAAGGCCAACTGAATAACCTCATCAAGTGTACTATAGCACTGTAGCTCAATAACACACGCTATTTCATATTTCAAGCTCGAGACGAAGCGTGCCAGGGTTTGTTTTAGAGGTTCAATGGACCTACATCTAATCATGAAGGTTTCGAATTCTTACACATAATCATCCACTATCTTGCCTCCCTACCTTAAAGTCTGCAGTCACATAAACAGTTCCTGTTTGTAGTGTTCAAGAATGAATCTTTTTCTCAACACCCTTTTCATATCCCTCCATGTCTGAATCTTAACCTCTCCATCCCTACGCTTGCTGATAATCAAATTCTTCCACCATAGTGCAACGTATCTTGTAAACGCGACAGTAGCTAATCGGACTCTAGTATTATCATCGATCTCATAACACTCAAAGAGACCCTCAACCTTGTCCTCCCAATCTAAATAATCATCAGCTGATCCCTTGACATCATAAGAAGGCATCTGCAGTTTCACTTGCTCCAATCCCCGAGGTGGCCTGAAATTCCTATTCTGATATGGATTAGCCCTAAAGTTATCATCCCTTTCTTCCTTGTATGGATGATGTTCCTCACCCATCCTTCTATTCAGATTTCCATCTCCCACTACTCTGTCTCTCTGAGGATTCTGTGGAGCTACTTGAGGTGGTGCTTGAAGGTTCACCACTGGTGGTTGTGGTAATGTTATTCTATCAATCCTAGTTGCCAAAGTAGCAACTATGGTAGTAAGATCCTAGAGCTGTTCTTCCAAAGTCGTCCTACCTACAATATTATGATCCTGACCTTCACCAACCTAACTATTGGCTTCATTGCCAATTCCACCATTCACACTTTTGTTGGATATGTAGTGATTTAAGAAGTAATTCCCCAAGCTTCAGCACACTCCTTCAACAACACCAACCTACACATTTAATATCCACAATAATGCAATAGCTCACGTTTCAAGAAGAATTATAGGCACAAGGAAATAATTTAGTACTCCAAGTATGTTTCAATAAATGAAGTACACACAAAACTTTCTAGTTATAATTAAATTCAATTACAAGTGCTTAAGTAACTAGTCAATTACTTTCACACTTTAATGACTTGTTTGAATTTCAAATTCTACTACTCAAAACCTTCCCTTTTTGTTAAGGTTTCACACTTTAATAAATCACAAATTGCAGCTCCTTAACACAAGCACAAATGCACAACTCTACCGTCACAAACTCCCTTGCTCACGGTTCCACCACTAATCACGCCACTTGCAACAATTCTCAATTCAACAAACACAATACTACACCAAAAATACACACACACCCTTCACTAAATTTGCAAAACACAACTCCACATACACGCCTCTTAAATCATAGTGCAACAACCTCCCCAAATATAACACAATATCACACCACTTTAGAACACCTCTAGTGCAACACATTCACACCGCCACTTACAACAACATACACGTCACATGCAACACAAAACTTCTTCAATTCACTACTCCTTCTCAAAGCAATTTCAGGGATAATCACATTGCAAATTCTTCACTTCAAATTCAATTCCAATCTGCAACTTACACACAAAGGTAGCAAATTAAATTTGAAAATCAAACTACTTCACTAGTTGCAACCTTTCTATATATGGTAAGAAGTAATTTTCAAATTCAAATGAACACACAATTAATCAATCACTTAATGTGTGTTTTGAAATTCAAATTGCTTCCTTAACTTACACCTCAATTCTGAAAATTCAAATATGAAAATCACAAGTAATACTCTTCACTTCCGAAAATGTAATAACATCAATCCACTTCAACAATTGAACACTATTCTTCTAGGCTTCAAATTTCAACTTCCTCAAATGATCACAAGGATCACTTCCCTTTAATCAATTACGATCAACTCAAGGATTCCAAGAGTGTTCTAATCTCTAATTGTACATCCACTAATCAACAAGAGAACAAAATTCAACAATCACAACAACAAGATGCAATTTCACGCTAACAAAATTTTGGATCAAGGTGCTTCACAACAAACCCCTAACTTCCGAATTTCAATTGACAAATCCCTCCTCTTAAACCTCAAGCTCTGATACCAAAAGATGATGTGCTCAAAACCAAGATTAAGCACATGCAAATGAATCAAAGAAACAACTTCAATTCATAATTAAAAACCAGTTTAATGGAATCAAGAATTGCGTGAACCCTAATGGAGATATAATGAAATTCGAATGCTCAAAATTGCAATTAACAATCCAACAATGATAATTTTCTACAATAAACAATAACCACAAGTAATTCCACATGAATTACACACAAGAACAACAAGATCTAATTCTATGATCCACTTTCCCAACAAAATGATCCACGGTTCAAAATGATGCTAAATTGAAGGTTAAAACTAAGACTAAAACCAATTAATTAAGTAACAAGAATTTGATTACAATGCAATCAAATTTGGTCAATAAAACATCCAATTCAACCCTAGATACTACTCACTAGAGATAAAAGGAAATTGCAACAAAGTAAATTTGATATTACTTACAAATGAACCTTGATGCCACTCGCCATAACCTCAAATTGGGATTTGAAATTGATAAGAGCAATTGAATTAGGAATAAACCCTTACCTTCTCACGTAAAAGTGAAGTTCTAATTCTGAAAAATGGCCTCCTCAAACCCTACTTTAAGCAAGTATTTATACTTGCTCCCTTTAGGGTTAGAAAATGCACAAAATTACAATTATGCCACTTTTAAGGTAGCCAGTCCTAAATGAAAATTACAATCAAAATGAAAGTGTCCTAAAAGAAAATACAATATAAAATAGTCCACAAAATATCATAAATCTTCATGACTCAATCCTTCAAAATAGAAACAATCACAGCAGGCCTTTGATTGCAAATCTGAAGATGTCCCGTGGCCATCAACTAGTGTAAGACATATTGGCATTCCGTGGAGAATTATTATTGTATTTGTAAAATTATTTTCTCAAATATTTATTAGATAAAATATGAAGTAAAATATAAGCGATTTGGATCATCAGCCAAATCTAGTTCTGAAAGCGTAGGCGGTGCCGGAAAATTTCCCATCATTTGTATGAATGAAGATGTGTATGGGTGTGTACGAGAATGAAGACGTGTATGTGTGTGCATGAATGGTGATGTGTTTGTGTGTGCGCATGAATGGAGATGTGTATATGTGTGTACGTGAATGAGGAAGTGTATGGGTGTGTGCAGGAATGAAGATGTGTATGTATGTGTGCGTAAATGAAGATGTGTATATGTGTATGTGTGATTGAAGGTGTATAAAGTATGTAAGGATGCGTGTATGTGTGGGTGAATGTGTGTAGGGTGTAAAGTTGTTTACATAAGCGTGTGTGGTGGTGTGCGGAATGTAGAAGGATGTATGTATGCATATAGATATGAGATAGTGTGTAATTGATACGCTCAGAACGTATATATAAATTGGGAGCGTAAATTGCAGCAAGTGCACTGGTCGTATCAAGTAATAAAGTGGTGAAAAGTAAGGTTGTCGATCCCTCGAGGAACCAATAGAGTACTAGATCTATTGCAATTCTTACCAATATCTAGGTGATTTAAAAGGGGTTTTGAAATGTCTAATCTAAAAATTTAACTTAAAGCAACAAGGAAAATTTTATGAAGAATCTATCAATTATGAACAAGGGAAATTAGAATTCACCCTAGATATGTTAATCAAATTGCTACCATGTTATATCAACTTGTGGTTATAAGTTTATTCAAGTGAGTTTAGAAAATCCTTTTTAGGGATGTTGACCTCAAATTAATTAGTCGGCTTCCGCGTCTCCAATTAACCAAGGAATCAAAATTATGTTCATACACCTCCCGATGCTACAAACAACTAATGCCCTAAATCAATTAACCCTAATCCATTAGTGATTAATTAACAAGAAACATTGCATTGCGCCCTCCATAGACTCTAATTAAACCAATTATCGCAACTCCCGTATTGACAATCAATCTAATTAAGAATTCCTAACAAATCCTCATCAACTCCCGTATCAAAAGGATTTCTAACAATTATAATGAAAGACCAATTATAATTGAAATCAAAGGAATTGCAATCATGAATAATCCTAATAATTCCTAATCATATAACATGGCTACAATTATCCTTTTAACATTCTAGGGTTTCATCCAATTTCCCACAAGGATGATTTAGAACATTATAATATGAATTGCATAAAAACAATTGAAATAAATAGGTGCAATGGAATTCATATTAAACAACAAGATTAAACTAATAAATGGCATAAAAGAAAATAAAGTAAATGGAACAATTGCTATAATCTTCAAGAGCTTCAATCTTCCAAAATGACTCCTTGAATTCTTCAATTGAAAGCAAACTTCAACAAAACGACTTTCTTTCTTCAAACTAAACTTTGGAAAAATCTAAAGTACCTAAGGAAATTCTAATGATGCTAAAACAAAGAAGAAGAAAAAGGATTCTAAACAAAAGAAAGGATGGATTCTCAAAAACAAAAAGGGATGCTCCCATGGTTCACACAAGGGGTCTATTTATAGATCCAAAGAGGAGGGGGATGAGGTGGATCTGATGAGGATGTGAGTCAGCAAATTAATTAAGATATGATTTTGGAGAGATTCTCGCAATGGATATCCGGGGAGTAATGAAGGCCGACGGATTTACTTCTTTTTGAGGCCAGTTTAATATAGGCCGGCTCAAGGCCGGCGGCTTTGAATGTAGGCCGGCCCAAGGCTGGCGGCCTTTGTGAAAAACTCCTCCAATTAACTTGTAATTTACTTTTGGGTCCTCAAAACCTGTATTTTCACAAAAAAAACACCATTAAGTATCATTTCTTTATATTTTCTTATAATATTGAAATAAATTTAATATAAGTCTAAAAGAAAATATAAGTATAATGTGATCTTATCAACATCCCCACACTTGAACTTTTGCTTGTCCTCAAGCAAAATAATTGATTTAAACAAGAGAAATCCATCATTGAACTTTTGGTGCCCATTGTTCTGACCATACTGAAATTTGTAACTAGTATATCTAGTTGAAATTTAGTAGTTAATCTAAATACAACAGATTTTTTATCCCAGTGTTTAACAATAGAAAACAATACTTAGTCCATAAGGAAAAACATTCATTTAAACTTCATTGGTTATTAGCAAGTATCATCTCCCTCAATTTTACTTCTCTAAACAAGATAACAAGGAGTGAAAGCATATGGTATCCATTTTTTCCTAGAATTTCTCCCCCTTTTTTTTTTATATATGTTTTATTTGCCTTGATTGGCAGCGGAGTGAGACTTCACTCTTCTGAGGGACCAAAGCTCGCCCATGTCAACCTGACTTGCATTAAGGTACTAATATTTTTGCCTTTCCGCCCTTCTCGTTATTGTGAGTTCATTGAGTCGGCACATCCTAGGCTCATCGCCTAAGTGACCAGGTTTTAAAGGGACCCCTACGAACTCTTCCTCACACTAACATTTAAGATTGGATACTCTTAACTCACTTTCCTGAGTTATTGGAGTAAAGGCTTTTTTTTTTTTTTTTTTTTTTTTTTTTTTTTTTTTTAAGGGATCACTAAGTAAAATATTTCCTTTACCTCTTTCACTAGGTGTTAAGGTATTCTCAAAGAAATTTCAAGAGAGATTTATCCCAACCAATTTTTCCTTGAAGTAAACTTGCTTGTTTTTTCAACTTAAGGACTCAATCTCAAGTTCAAAGGCTAAACATAGGGTAAACCCATTCTCTAGAGATTTTACTATTAAATTTTAACTATGTAAACTAATCACAACAGTTGGCGAGTGGGGCACCAATCTAAGTCAATTTCAAGATTCCATTGATGGTAAACACTTAAGGACATAAATAAAGCATGGGATTTGTAAGCTCATGATGTGTGCAATCATTATAATTCTACATTTATAATCCCTTCCCCATTGTTCTCAATGTCCTCATTGTTCCTAATATATCACAAAATTAAGGGAACGAATGTCAATGTAGAAATTGAAATACTGGTACTTCCCTGGTGTAAAATTGTTCATTAGGAAGAAAATTCCTCCTAAAATGTCTATCATCCTTGGAGTGTCTTGATTGCACCGGCGGCTCTTATCCAGCCTTGAATTAGTTTTTTTTTTTTTTTTTCAAACAACACTAGTGTATATACTTTTTGAGCATGGGCTGCCTCCCATGAAGCGCTTAGTTTATAGTCGCTAGCCCGACTTTTCCAATTCAAGTTCTTGAATCTCCTAAATCCACAGTTGTGGCGTTTCTATCAACATGTTCCCCTTCATAGTAATGTTTGAGAAGATAACCGTTTACTTTGAAAGTACGGTTGTCTTCTGCCTTCAACTCAACTGCACCATAAGGAAACACATTAACAATTTCAAATGGTCCAGACCATCGTGATTTCAACTTACCTGGGAATAGCTTCAATCGAGAGTTGTACAATAAGACTCTTTGACCAGGCAAGAACTCCCGCTGTAAGATGTTCTTATCATGCCATCGCTTTGCTCTCTCCTTGTAAATTCTCGCATTTTCATATGCTTCCTCTCTCATCTCAGCCATTTGATTCAATTGGAGCAACCTCTTTTCACCTGCAGCTTGCAACTCAAAGTTAAGATATTTTATGGCCCAGTATGCCTTGTGCTCAAGCTCCACGGGTAGGTGACATGATTTACCATAAACAATCTTGTAGGGGGACATTCCAATAGGTGTTTTAAAAGCTGTTCTATAAGCCCACAATGCATCATCAAGTTTTAAAGACCAATCCTTTCGGGATGCATTGACAGTTTTCTCTAAGATTCGCTTAATTTCCCTATTGGATACCTCAACCTGTCCACATGTTTGTGGATGATAAGGGGTGGCAATTTTGTGAGTAACTCCATATTTTAATAATAATTTCTCAAATTGCCTGTTACAAAAATGTGTTCCCCCATCACTTATTATAGCTCTAGGTACTCCAAATCTTGAAAATATATTCTTTTTCAAAAATTTAATGACAACCCTACTGTCATTAGTTTGTAGAGCAACTGCCTCTACCCATTTCGAAACATAATCAACAGCTAAAAGAATATATTTGTTTGAAAAAGATGAGGGAAAAGGACCCATAAAGTCGATTCCCCAAACGTCAAAAAGTTCAATTACAAGTATATTATTTTGTGGTAATTCATGTCTTCTTGAAATATTGCCAGTCCTTTGGCATTGAGCACAAGTCATAATGAAGTTCCTGCAATCATGAAACAAACTGGGCCAATAAAATCCGCAAGATAAAATTTTTGCTGCTGTTCTTTCTACCCTAAAGTGACCTCCTGTTTCTTTGGAGTGACAGTGCTGTATTATGCTAAGCTGTTCAATTTTAGGCACACATCGTCTAATTACTTGGTCAGCACAGGCTTTAAACAAATACGGCTCATCCCAAAAGTAATTCTTCACGTCATGCAAAAATTTCTTTTTCTGTTGGAATGACAAACCATATGGTATGATTTTTCTAACCAAGTAATTAACTATGTCGGCATACCAAGGTAATTCATGGATGTCTATTGCATGCAAATGCTCATCAGGAAATTTTTCATTGATGGGTGGTTCTAAACAATCATATTCCAAACGTGATAAATGATCAGCAACCACATTTTCACTTCCCTTTTTATCCTTAATTTCTAAGTCAAATTCTTGCAGCAATAGAATCCAACGAATTAACCTGGGTTTAGCATCAGCTTTAGCAAATAAATACTTAAGAGCAGCATGATCTGTGTATACTATTACTTTAGAACCTATCAAGTAAGACCTAAACTTGTCACATGCAAATATCACTGCCAATAGCTCTTTTTCTGTTGTGGCATAGTTTTTCTGGGCCTCGTTCAAGGTTCTACTTGCATAGTATATAGCATGAAAGATCTTACCTCTTCTTTGCCCTAGTACTGCCCCCACGGCATAGTCACTAGCATCACACATCAGTTCAAATGGAATCTCCCAATTTGGTGCAACAATCACTGGTGCAGAGCTGAGCTTCTCCTTCAATATATTGAATGCCTGCAAACAATTTTCATCAAACACAAAAGTAGAATCTTTTTCAAGTAAATTACATAGAGGTCTAGAGATTTTAGAGAAGTCCCTGATAAATCTCCTGTAGAAGCCAGCATGTCCCAAGAAGCTCCTGACTCCTTTTACTGAAGTGGGTGGTGGCAACTTCTCTATTACTTCCACTTTTGCCTTGTCAACTTCAATCCCTTTTTCTGACACCTTGTGACCTAACACTATTCCCTCTCGTACCATAAAATGGCATTTCTCCCAATTCAGAAGTAGGTTAGTTTCCTTACATCTTTTGAGCACACAACCTAAATTTTTCAGACATGATTCAAATGACTTCCCAAAAACAGAGAAGTCATCCATAAATATTTCAATAAAATTCTCTAACATGTCAGAAAATATAGACATCATACACCTCTGAAAAGTAGCAGGTGCATTACAGAGACCAAAGGGCATTCTCCTAAATGCAAAAGTACCATAGGGACAAGTAAATGTGGTTTTCTCCTGATCCTCGGACGCTATATGAATTTGATTATACCCAGAATAACCATCAAGGAAACAGTAATAATCATGCCCTGCGAGTTTTTCTAACATCTGATCAATGAAAGGTAAGGGAAAGTGGTCTTTACGGGTGGCAGCATTCAATTTTCTATAATCTATGCAAACTCGCCACCCTGTCACAGTACGGGTTGGGATTAATTCGTTGGCATCATTCTTTACCACAGTCATGCCACCTTTCTTTGGTACAACTTGGATAGGACTAACCCATTTACTATCAGAAATTGGAAAAATAATGCCTGCATCTAACAATTTAAGCACTTCCTTTTTTACAACTTCCTTAAGAGTTGGGTTAAGTCTTCTTTGTGGTTGTACTGTAGGTTTACACTCAGCTTCAAGAAATATCCTATGAGTACAAATTAAAGGGCTAATTCCCTTAATATCCGCAATGGTCCACCCGATAGCTTCCTTATGTTCTTTAAGAACATCCAAAAGTTGTTGCTCTTGATCACCTGTCAAAGAAGAAGAAATGATAATTGGCAAAGTATCATTTGTTCCAAGATAAGCATACTTTAAATGACCAGGCAAAGGTTTAAGTTCAAGCACCGGGGATTGTGTTAATGATGGCATCGGTTTCTTCTCAGTGGTCCCCAGCTCCTCATAGTGTCGAGTCTTGAATTCACAAACTTGTTCAACACGTTCTTCTTGGGGTTCATCCTCATTATCACTCCAATCATCTAAATCCCTAAGAACTGACTCCATTGTGTCCACACCTACATTCTCTTCCATGAACTCAGAGGAAAGCTCATCAACACTATCAATAGTGTAACAGGATTTACAGTCATCAAATTTCTTTGTAGCCTCATACACATTAAACGTGACTTGTTCATCCATAACTCTTAAAGTAAGCTTACCTTGTTCCACATCAATTAAGGCTTTACCTGTTGCAAGGAATGGTCTGCCAAGGATCATGGGTACCTCTTTATCCTCCTCCATCTCCAAGACTATAAAGTCAACTGGAAAGATGAATTTATCTACTTTCACTAGGACATTTTCCACATCCCTCTTGGGTATTTGATGCTCCTATCAGCAAGTTGCAAGGTAACATGAGTTCCCTTGCATTCTCCAAGTCCCAATTTCCTAAAAATAGATAGAGGCATTAAATTTATACTTGCACCAGAGTCAATAAGAACTTTATCAAAATGAAAATTGCCTATGGTGCAAGGAACAGTAAAACTCCCCTGATCTCTTTGTTTTCTTGGCAAACTAGGTACATCATTCTGTAAGATCATTGAACATTCCCCTGTAAGCATCACCGGTTCATTCCCTTCAATCTTCCTCTTCTTTGTGAGTAAATCCTTCATGAACCTAGCATATGATGGCATCTGCTGAAGTGCTTCTGCAAAAGGAATGTTAATTTGCAATTTTTTAAAGACTTCTAAAAATTTAGCAAATTGTGAATCCAATTGTTGTTGCTTCAACCTTCCTGGGAAAGGAATAGGAGGAACATATGCTTTCACTTTTGGTGAATTTTTCTTTGATTCCTCTTCCTTTTGTTTCCCTTTATCTTTTTCCAGGTTAACCTCCTCTTCCTCAAGTTTCTTATCAACCAATTCCTTACCACTTCTTAACATAATAGCATTTACACCCTTAGGATTTTGCTCAGTATTGCTAGGTAAAGACCCATATGGTCTATTACTCAACTGTTGAGACATTTGACTAAGCTGATTTTCAAGATTCCTAATGGTGGCTTGTTGATTTTGCAACATTGTGTCAGTTTTTTGCATATAACTTATCATGAGTTCTTCCATTTTAGACTGACCTTGCTGAGAAGAGGTATTATGATTAGGATATTGTTGATGGGGAGTATTATGATTAGGACCTTGCTTTTGAAATCCAGGGGGTTTAAGTACATTGTTATCATTTCTCCATGAGAAATTTGGATGATTACGCCACCCTGGATTGTAGGTGTTTGAATAAGGTCCTTGATTACCTCTTTGGAAATTGTTGACAGAATTTACTTGCTCTCCATGGGATGAGGAGGAAAAGTTTCCAGATGGGCACTCAAGAGTTGAGTGTGGTCCTGAGCATAACTCACAACAAGAAATTTGATTAACATTGAAAGAAGGTGTAGAGGTGAGTTTACTTACCTGGGCGGTAAGAGCAGAAATCTGAGCTGTTAAGGTGTCCATGTCATTGACAGATGCCACTCTAGACTTACCTCTTTCATGTTGCCAATTATGTGCACTAGAGGCCATTTCATCTATCAAAGCACTAGCCTCATCATATGTCTTACTCATTAGTGCACCACCAGAAGCAGCATCTACTAGAGATCTCAATGTATCATCTAAACTGAGATAGAATATCTCAATAAGGAGATTATCTGGTAATCCATGATGGGGGCATTTTCTAATTGCCTCCTTGAATCTTTCCCATGCTTCATAAAGTGATTCACCACTAAACTTACTGAAGTTTGTGATGTCATTTCTTAACCTAGCAGTTCTAGCTGGTGGAAAAAATCTCCTTAAAAATTTAGATGAGAGATCTACCCAAGTGGTTACAGAGTCTTGTGGCAATGAATTGTACCAAGCCCTAGCTTTTTCTCTAAGTGAAAACGGAAAAAGTTGTAGCCTAATTACATCATCAGATACATCATTCATTTTCACTGTATTACAATATTGAAGAAATACTGCAATATGCTCATCAGGACTCTCATTTGGATATCCTCCAAATTGATTTGATTGAACCATTTGAACGAGTGCTGGTTTTAACTCGAAATTATTAGCCTGAATTGTTGGTCTTCTAATTGCAGGACCTGAAACAACAGGTATCGTGTATTCCCGAAGTGCTCTACCAACACCTTGAATCTGATTGTTGTTCTCATCTGCCATGTTCTCTTCTTCCTTTCTTCTCTGCTCTCTTCTAAGTTGTCGCAAGGTGCGTTCTATCTCAAGATTAATTGGTAGAAGTTCAGCACTTCTACTCCTGCGCATAAAAAGAACCTTAAAGAGAATGGAAAACGATCACACAAAGATAAGAAAAATTAAATAACAAAATAATTGTGCCTAAATTACCAACAGAATTACGAAATCTAATATCTATTAGTTCCCCGGCAACGGCGCCAAAAACTTGATACGCTCAGAACGTATATATAAATTGGGAGCGTAAATTGCAGCAAGTGCACTGGTCGTATCAAGTAATAAAGTGGTGAAAAGTAAGGTTGTCGATCCCTCGAGGAACCAATAGAGTACTAGATCTATTGCAATTCTTACCAATATCTAGGTGATTTAAAAGGGGTTTTGAAATGTCTAATCTAAAAATTTAACTTAAAGCAACAAGGAAAATTTTATGAAGAATCTATCAATTATGAACAAGGGAAATTAGAATTCACCCTAGATATGTTAATCAAATTGCTACCATGTTATATCAACTTGTGGTTATAAGTTTATTCAAGTGAGTTTAGAAAATCCTTTTTAGGGATGTTGACCTCAAATTAATTAGTCGGCTTCCGCGTCTCCAATTAACCAAGGAATCAAAATTATGTTCATACACCTCCCGATGCTACAAACAACTAATGCCCTAAATCAATTAACCCTAATCCATTAGTGATTAATTAACAAGAAACATTGCATTGCGCCCTCCATAGACTCTAATTAAACCAATTATCGCAACTCCCGTATTGACAATCAATCTAATTAAGAATTCCTAACAAATCCTCATCAACTCCCGTATCAAAAGGATTTCTAACAATTATAATGAAAGACCAATTATAATTGAAATCAAAGGAATTGCAATCATGAATAATCCTAATAATTCCTAATCATATAACATGGCTACAATTATCCTTTTAACATTCTAGGGTTTCATCCAATTTCCCACAAGGATGATTTAGAACATTATAATATGAATTGCATAAAAACAATTGAAATAAATAGGTGCAATGGAATTCATATTAAACAACAAGATTAAACTAATAAATGGCATAAAAGAAAATAAAGTAAATGGAACAATTGCTATAATCTTCAAGAGCTTCAATCTTCCAAAATGACTCCTTGAATTCTTCAATTGAAAGCAAACTTCAACAAAACGACTTTCTTTCTTCAAACTAAACTTTGGAAAAATCTAAAGTACCTAAGGAAATTCTAATGATGCTAAAACAAAGAAGAAGAAAAAGGATTCTAAACAAAAGAAAGGATGGATTCTCAAAAACAAAAAGGGATGCTCCCAAGGTTCACACAAGGGGTCTATTTATAGATCCAAAGAGGAGGGGGATGAGGTGGATCTGATGAGGATGTGAGTCAGCAAATTAATTAAGATATGATTTTGGAGAGATTCTCGCAATGGATATCCGGGGAGTAATGAAGGCCGACGGCTTTACTTCTTTTTGAGGCCAGTTTAATATAGGCCGGCTCAAGGCCGGCGGCTTTGAATGTAGGCCGGCCCAAGGCCGGCGGCCTTTGTGAAAAACTCCTCCAATTAACTTGTAATTTACTTTTGGGTCCTCAAAACCTGTATTTTCACAAAAAAAACACCATTAAGTATCATTTCTTTATATTTTCTTATAATATTGAAATAAATTTAATATAAGTATAATGTGATCTTATCAGTAATATATACGGAGCTATGAGTATGTGTAAGGAGGAACCATGTGTGTGTAATGCATGTGAGTATGTGCACGTGTGTATATGGTTGTGTGGTGTATGTGAAGTGTATGTGTATGGGGTGAAATGTGATGTGTGCAAAGGGAGTGTATTCATATGGATAGTGTGTGGTAGATGCGGTTTGTGTGTGTATGTGTGGATGCCATGTAGCGTGAGGGTATGTAAGTGTATAGAAGTGTGGGATGTGCGGAGTGTGTGTATATGTATGGAAGGTGTAGGGTGCATGGTATTAGTGTATATATAGATGGTGTGTGTAGAGTATGTAGCATGTATATATGTATAAGGAAGGAGTGGTATGTGTAGGTATGTATGTATGTATGTGAAATAGTATGTGGTGTAAAGACATGTATTTGTGTGTAAGTATGGAAGTTGAGGATGATGTATGCGAGATATGTATGTATGAGTATGAGATGATGTGTGGAGTGTGAACATGTATGTGCAGGTATGGAAGGTGAATGTAATGTGCGTAAAGTATGTGGGTGTGTGTGTATTGATGGTGTAAGGTGTATATGGAGTATGTGAGTAAGTGTATGAGATGATGTATGGTGTAGGTATGTGAGTATGGATATGGGAGGTATGTAATGTGTGTAGAGTATGTGGGCAAGTATGTATGGGTAGTGTGAAGTATATGTGAGGCATATGTGTATGTGTTTGTGATAGTGGTGTAGGAGGTGAAAGGAGTAGGTGCGTAGTGTGTGAAATGTGTATGTAAATGGATAAGAATATATATATGTTGGTGTGTATGTAGTGTGTGGGAAAGGTTGGTGTATGTATGGTAATGGAAGTGATGATTTGTAGGAAGATGTTAGAGACAATTAGAAAAATGAAAGGTTTAAAGATGCTTCATGGACAAGAGAAGTGTCTATGATGGTGAAGGGAATGATTCAAGCAATATCCAAGATGATGGCCTAGGGAATGGAATGTTCAAAGGATGTTGACGAAGATCATTCTTTGCCAAATACTCTAATGCAAGATCTTCAGTTGTCCTTTCCAAGGGTATCTTGCATATACGGAAGAAGGAATTCCAGATTTGGCAAGTCGAAGACATTCCATTGCTTGACTTCTACATAAGGAAAGCAGACAGTCAATCACAGTAACTTGGGGTATTAGAAGCATAGATTCATAGGGAGTTCCAACGTTCGAATCTTATTCACCTGAAGTTCCTTAAGGAGGAAACTTCACGCCTTACCATCAAACATAAGATGAGCAGAGTACACATATCGAGAGCTAGAAGACTACTAAAGTCAGGTGGAGATGCGACTTTCTATGATAGGGTTGAGGAAGCATCGCAGAAGGATACTGACTTTAAGAGGAATGTAAAGGAGTTACCCATTGGAATCGCTTAACTCCGGATAGGACTACGACAACATTAAACATGTGAGTGGGAAACATAATGATATGCTACTATGTTGTGTTGTATGTTGAATGCTATGCATGTGAAATTGTTGTTGTTATGTTTACCATTTAATGTGATTGTTGTTGAGTTGAGTTATGTAGTGGGGATTAATGTATTAGGAGAGAAGTCATGAAGAGTGTAGAGGAGTGAATGGTCTAAGGGTTAGATGTCGTTACCTTAATGATAGCACCTAGCACCATATCGCTAGTGTAATTACCATAAGCTTAACCCATGTTTTAAAAATTGTTTTCTTCCAAAACAAACCAGAACATAGATACATAGCTTTTCTTTCTATAGCTACCAAGTAGGTGTACTTAGTTGGAATAGGGTGTATAGGTATCATTATGTATACATATCAGAGTCGGTTCCTGAATGTGTATACGTATACTTAAACAAACTTATTTTCCTATTATATTTACAAAATATACTCATGAACCTAATCGTATAAATTATGAGTGCAACCTTGGTTTTTACAACCTAACGATCCTATTTTCTTACCCTCTTAAGTTCGTAAGGGAAAGTGTCAAGTAAATTATTCTTAAGTAAAGATGTATCACGAACATATATATATTATATATGAATGTCTTGAGGACATCAAAAAAGAAAACGAGATGACCCTTCTGGCTCTCGAAAGTGTGAGAATGACAGAGCACTTAAGAAGTGCGATGACACAGAGGTGTCAAAGATGATGATTGCAAATCAACCCCGAGTGGTTGGTTTGACATATAAGATAAATGACATAGAGGTGTTAGATATGATGATTGTAAGTCAACCCGAGCAGTTTGACATTTAAAAGAAAATGGCACAGAGAGGTGCCGAGATAATTTAACTATTTATAAGACTAAATAAGTCTACATTAGTGGGGTTTGGGTTTGGTGTCGGTTTATGTGATAACAAATGCCTGATCCTTGCTTAATTATAATGTGTGAAATGGAATGTTTGATATTTACCTCTATGGTATGATTGACAATTGATTTTGATTATATATGTTGTTTGATCACTCTAAATTAATCAATTAAAGTACGAAGTGGACGAGATTAAAACTTGACTTGCGTTTTCACGAGACATTGCATGAGATTGAAGGCCATCATTGTCATAGGATGCATTGGAAGTGATCAAGAGGATTGTTGTTCCGCCAAGTGTGAACTAAGTGATTAGGGGATTGCCGCGCCTTGACTGTTCTAAGTCCGGCCTATCCTTGAAGGTTTTACTCCATCTGGTGTAGAGAGGTACGAGAGCATTCACTGTTGAGTTAAAAAGAGATCATAATTAACAAAGTGATAAGATAAATAAACCGGGTAATGACTTGGGCACTGATGGTGGCTTCGGAATCCCCAACCTAAGGTTAACCGGGGTTGGGGGGGGAGGGGGGGCGTAAACCCTAGACTTCACGTTAGTTACCAAAAGACCATGTGAGATGCTGCATTCATATGATTGCTCATACATAGTATATGTTTTGATAACTTATGGGTGATCTGACCGTTCTAACAAGTTTAACCCTCTACTCAATCCTAGCTTACGATCAGTTCTCAGGCAAGTGTACCTATCGACTAGCAATATAGCATAGGAGTACAGGTATCGATCCCACGAAGACTTATAAGTACTAGTACTAACGATTTTCCTACTATTTAACTTCTCACTATTGATGATCTCAACTATCCTAATTATTGCTTAAGTCTGAAAGAAACGAATAAAAAGAACAAAGTAAATATAATCAAACACTCCCTTAATTAATTCAATGATCTAAACATACCCTGCCCAAGATCCACCCCTAATTCTCATGCAACTTTTGTGCAATTCCGAACTGTCTAATGATTAATACCCAATCTCTAATCTGCGGAGTTTCTTACACTAGATTAGAGTCTTTCTCAAGATCAATAATCTCTAATCCTAATTAAGCCAATTAAGATCTCTCTTCAATTAACGTAATCAAGATTGCAATAAAATCCCAAGACTCTCAATTGAACCAGACCACAATGACCTCGTTCAATACAGAAAACCTCTTATAACCTATCTCTAGGATTACAAGGGGTCTTTTTATCCATGCCAGATCCACTCTATTAACGATTTCTCGATCTTAATAACAGAGATATAATTACATCCTAATACTGCGCACATATCAAGATGAACAAACTATGATTGCAACATAAATAAACTCAAATATTAGAATTATTTATTGAACATTAACAATCCTATCGCATGACAATCAGGGGTTTCTCAAGGGAACAGGTATGAAACAATTAGCCACTCATGAATCTAATAAGAAAAGCAAAACAGAAAATAATTGAGTCCATAAAGAAAATTCAAACACGAAATATCTTGGCTTCAAATCCGAAACTATTCTCGCGATAACTTCTCTTCTCTAGGGTTTCTCTTGTGCCGCCTCCTCTTCCATTTTTTCTCAATAGGGTTGTTCTATTTATAGTTTTTAAGGCATGGCCGAGCATCTTCAGTTGGAAAGATACGACTGTATCTTTCCTTTTCCAAGTGAATCTCGTCGAGTGAATAACAGTCGCCTGACACGCCTAATAGCACGGCCAGATTTCAAACCGTGTCTCCCTCTGGTCGATAATATGTAACTCCTCAATCTTGCTCAGTGTTTAGCATGGCTAGGAACACGGCTAGAAACACGGCTACCAGCACGGCTGGACTATAACCCGTGCCAAGTTCTGGAGCTTTCCACGTCTTCGCAGCGTCTGCCACGGCTTCAAGCATACCCCTATCACAAGCAGTGCTTCCTTTCCAAGTGACGCTTTCATCTTCAGGTGTGCCCACGGTTCATGATACGGCCATGGCTTTCCCTGTGTTGTCCATGAGTAACTTTAACTTGATCTTTTAAGCTTCAATTATGCTCCTTTTGTGATCTTTCCCCTTGTCTTTGGTATTATACCCTGAAACATATATTTATCTGTTAAATACCGAATCCGCATTGATTTTATTCAAAAGACTATACAAATTCATCATTAATGCCCATGATTTACAAGGGTTAATTTACTCTGATCAGTAACTTAAATTGATATTACTTGTATGTACATAGCATTGAAAGTGTTACCATCCTATTCACTGAGCCATAGTGTGCTCACCCCATTATAAATTTTTTTGCAGGTAGCAATTATGAAAGTTCGGGATGAGATAAGATGTGAAGTATTGAGAGGTTTGGAAGACCAAAACAACAAAGTAAGAATTGTGAACTATAGATTTACTTAGATGAAATGTTAAGACCTCCATGTGAATAGAATTTGAAATTGAGAAACCTAAGGTTTGTCCTATTTTACTAATTGGTAGGGGATACCAATTCTTTGCGATCATGGTTGACCATAGGGTACGAGATCTATAGTTATATTTTATTATCTAATTATGCGTAATATGATTATTTGTAAATGCAATTATTTATTTAGAGTCTTACGATCTCTGACTCATAAGACGATCATGTAATGGGTGCACACATGCCATGATGGTTTTAGTAGAGACTTCTAGGCCCTCTTTCGGGGCATGACAGATACTAATGACGCAACCAATACATTAGTATAACTACCACCATCAATAATAATAGCACATAGATTACCTTATACTTTACAAGTGGTATGGAATAAATTTTTCCCTCTATTCATCACCAATGATAAGAAACAAAGTCATAGTTCGGTGCAATACATTAATAGATAAATACAAATCACCTCCCTAATTATTGGCCTCATTGCCAAGCGATGGGAAATTTACTGGCACTACCTATGCTTTCAGAACTAGATTTGGCTGATGATCCAAATTGCTCATATTTTACTTCATATCTTTTTATCTAATAAATATTTGAGAAATAATCTTACAGATACAATAACAATTCTCCATGGGAAGCCAATATGTCCTACACTAGTTGATGGCTACGGGACATCTTCAAATTTGCAATCAAAGGCCTGCTGTGATTGTTTCCATTTTGAAGCATTGACTCATGAAGATTTATGATATTTTGTACTTTGTAATTGTTTTATGGACTATTTTATGTTGTATTTTCTTTTGGGACACTTTCATTTTGATTGTAATTTCCATTTATAACCGGCCACCTTAAAAGTGGCATAGTTGTAATTTTGTGCATTTTCTAACCCTAAAGGGAGCAAGTATAAATACTTGCTTAAAGTAGGGTTTGAGGAGGCCATTTTTCAGAATTAGTACTTCACTTCTACATGAGGGGGTTAGGGTTTATTCCTAATTCAATTGCTCTTATCAATTTCAAATCCCAATTTGAGGTTGTAGCGAGTGGCATCAAGGTTAATTTGTGAATAATATCAAATTTACTTTGTTGCAATTTCCTTTCATCTCTAGTGAGTAGTATCTAAGGTTGAATTAGATGTTTTATTGACCAAATTTGATTGCATTTTTAATCAAATTCTTGTTTCTTAATTGATTGGTTTTAGCCTTAGTTTTAACCTTCAATTTAGCATCATTTTGAACCGTAGATCATTTTGTTTGGAAAGTGGATCATGGAATTGGATCTTGTTGTTCTTGTGTGTAATTCATGTGGAATTACTTGTGATTATTGTTTATTGGAGAAAATTATCATTGTTGGATTTTTAATTGCAACTTTGAACGTTTGGATTTCATTACATCTCCATTAGGGTTCACGCAATTCTTGATTCCATTAAACCGGTTTTTAATTGTGAGTTGAAGTTATTTCTTTGATTCATTTGCATGTGCTTAATCTTGGTTTTGAGCACATCACCAAGTCTTCCATTCATAGTATCATTTGACATAGTTGATGAATTGATTCTTTGAAATACAAAAACGATTCAAGGTAAGTGCAATATACTTCATGTCAAATGGAATACAAACAACACCCCTTTTTCAACCTTATAACAATACTTCATACACACAAACACTTCCACACTTCAATACACAACAATCACTTCATGGTACAAGCTTCAATCAGTACATACACTCTACGCCACACACACACACTCACGGTGCAGCACCCTACTCCACGTCTTCACTCACTTCATAACACAAAGTGCACTCCACCTAAGCTTCACACACCCACGACACACTCCACAATCAAGATAACAAATGAAATTAGAAGTAATTATGGAAACTTCTTCAAATGGCAAGCTAATGATTCCAACTAGTCAAAGTGTATTTAAATGATTAATACACAATAACTTCCACACTTAATGATTGCTTTTGAAATTTAGAAATGAACCACAACACACACTCTTCTACGTCATACACACTTTACCATGGCACATACACATACACAACCATGGTGCAGCACTTCTTCTTAACTATAATACATACACTCTTACACCACTCTTACACTTCCTAATTCATGGCAATAGCAACAATAGAACAATTAATGAAGGCTTCTCCTAATGGTAAGAAAACAATTCAAAAATAGTCGAAGTGTATTAAGATTAACAATACATAATAACTCCTTCAACTTAATGTTTGCTTTTGAAATTCAAATTGTTTCCAAATCCTCTATGCAATTGAAAACAAAATATGGAAATGAAAGTGATGTTGAATTCCAAAATCCCTCAAGACATGCAATTCCTTTCCTTCTCAAACAAGCAACTCACGACAAAGGTGTAAACTAAAAAGTTCACGTCTAAAATGTCTACTTCTACTTCTGCAACAATGAAGGTAAATTATAATACAATCATTTAAGTTACTTCAATTCCAATTCAAATAATCCTCAATTAAGAAATGAAAATTCAAGAACCCTAATTTCCCAATTGAAATCACACAAACCTTCTCAAAAACCCTTACTTTGATACCAAAAATTATGATGTGCCCTACAATTCCAATTGCAAACACACCAATATAAGTGTGTGATCACCAAAACAATCCAACAAAGGTGTAATCAACAACAAGCTCTTGAACTCTAATTCACGTAGATTCAAATGGTAAAGATGCTAAATTGTGATGAGGAATCATGCAATTGTATAATAAGTAAAGGGTAACAATATAAATGAACCAAATTCACTCAAATAAGACTTGAATCAAATACGAAAAATATGAACCCTAATTCATGTGAAAGATAACAAGTAACACAACCAATTTGTATCTAGATATGACACACTAGAAAACAATTGGTAGCAACTAGAGAAGGATTAATATTACTCACAATCTCCTCAAGCTAATCTCGCCACAATTTTATAAGTGGAATTAATAAGAGTAAAGTTTGCATGCAAGGACTCTCCTCATGGAAAAAAGGTGTATTTTAAAAAGCTCCCTCTAAACCCTACTTAGCAAGTATTTATACTTGCTCTAACTAAGGTAAAAAAAACGAAAGCAAATTGCAAATAAGCTACTCAAATGACCGATTCTCAAACATAAAATTACAAGTACAAATTAGTCTTCAAATGGCCGGTTCTTCACTTCAATATAACAAATTGTGGACCAATGGATGTAAGTCTAAGAATGTCTCACAATTGATCCTTAGTACATTTTATTTGCCATCTTGTTAAAATCGAGAAATATAACTACTAAAATGCAAAGATAAAGTATTATTAGATAAATATGATGATAAGATCACATTATACATATATTTTCTATTGGATTTATATTAAATTTATTTCAATATTATAAGAAAATATAAAGAAATGGTATTTAATGGTGTTTATTGTGAAAATTCAGGTTTTGAGGACCTAAAAGTAAATTACAAGTTAATTGGAGGAGTTTTTCACAAAATTGAAGAAGCAAGTGAAGGATTGCAATGAAGGCCGCCGGCCTACTACCAAAGGCCGCTGGCTTTGAGCCGGCCAACATTAAACTGGCCTAGAAAGAAACATCATCAAAGCCGCCAGCCTTGAGCTGGCCTACATTCAAGGCCGTCGGCCTTATGCCGGCTTATATTGTTCCTCGGATATCCATTGCGAAAATCTCTCCAAAATCTTATCTTGATTAATTTGCTAACTCAATTCCTCATCAGATCAGCCTTATCCCCCTCCTCTTTGGATCTATAAATAGACCCCTTGTGTGCACCTTGAGAGCATCCTTTGTTTTTGGGTCTTTTGAATCATTAGAATTCCTTTAGGAGCTTAGGATTTTATCTTCTCTTTAAATTCTTTTACATTTCATGTTATTCTAAATTTTAGTTTGAAGAAAGAATGTTATTGAAGTTTGCTTTCAATTAAAGAACTTTAGGAATCATTTCGGAAGATTGAAGTTTTACAAACTCTTGAAGATTATAGCAATTGTTTCATTTATTAAATTTTCTTCTATGCCATTTATAAGTTTATTTTTATTATTTAATATGAATTCCATTGCACTTATTTACTTCAATTGTTCTTATGCAATCTATACCATAATGTTCTAAATCATCCTTGTGGGAAACATGATGAAGCCATAATTTAAACTAAAATGATCATTGTATTCATGTTATAGGACATATAGATATACGGAATTTTCATATAAGAAGTCCTGCTATGAATTGTATTTTTTTTTAATTGAAATCAATGCATAGGAATTTAAATGACTCCAAAGAGAAATTTAGGTTTTATCAGGAATTCTTAAGTAAGATTTAATAATTCATGCGGAAGCAGCGTTATTGAATTTTATTAGAAATTGACCTAAGTGTTTCATGCAATATTTTTATTAAATTTTTCACTAAGGGATTAGGAGAAATTATTTTAAAGATATTAGGCAATCATATAATTGGGAAATTTATGAATGTGAATTAGAATCCTCCATTGATTTTAATTAGTGGGAGCTATTAAATTAAATTGGGGTAATGTTACTTTAAAACTTGAAAAGGGATTAAGGTTTTCTCAATTTCTTGTGAAAATCCATATAGCTATGAGTTATTATAACATGAAGGCAATATGATTAGTAGAATTAGTGTGGATTATAATTTCCCACCATCAATTCATCCTTTTTCAAACACAATTCCCTTTTTGCGTATTTAGTATAATTGATGGGTGTCGAATCCAACAAAAATAAAACCTACTCCTAGACAATGATATGATTTGCGTATAGTAGTGAGTAGGGTCGTATCCACACGGATTGCTTAAATATATTTCTATTCAAAGAGAATAAAGATGAAAAGAAAAATGGGGGGTTTTGTTTGTGAATCAAATAATATTAAACAATATAATAAAGCCGAATATTGATAAAAGCCTAGCCAAAGGAATCAAGATAGTTTAATTCTAGGAATTGATCATCGATGCAAATGTTTTCTATTCTTATTTCTAGATAAACTGGTTATGGTTATTAACAAGCTCTAATAACCTATCTCTCCGTACTCCTTCGATAACCAAAACAAGCTCTTTGATTATTTCTCTTATCGATTAGACAACCCTAGACAAGCTCTTAGGATTTAATCTATCAATAGCATTAAAAGCTAGAGAGACTACCAATTCATGCCAGTAGATTATAAGATAACCTATTTAAACAAGATCATACATCTCCATAACATGAATTCAATCATCTATTTTATAACCAAACATGTTATTATGTCACTGAGACTAGAACTATCAAACAATTACGGATTTGATGTGCTAGATGACAATATATTAACTTGCCAATTAAGTAGAAGAGCTCTAATTCATACCAATCAACAAAGATAATAATGACAAGACGTTAAGAAGATATATGAATATCCAAAAAGAAAGAATAGATTAAATACAAATCAATTAGATCTCACAATTCGTGGAGAATCAAACTCCTATGACCCTTTGGCTAGAAAAAGTTCTTAGCTACACATGTTCATCACAAAAACGAAAATTAAGAATAAAAACATAACAAGCCTCTATTCCCGGTTGCCTGCTCTGCCTCCTCCTTTCTTCTTGTCTCCAAGATGATCCAAGATTCAAGATTTTTAAGATCCCCCTAACCCTCTAGGGTTAGTTCTATTTATATTGTTAAAGGAATGGCAGGTGATCTTTTGCTAGCAAGATACGAAAATATCTTTCCTTTTTCAAGTAGATTTCGAGAAGTGAATATTCGTCCGCCTAGCACGCCCTACAACACGGCCGTGGGGCAAGCCGTGCCTTCCTCTGTGTGTAGTTCATGTATCATCTTCCGTGTCCAGTGTGTACCACGGCTCCAACCACGGCTAAATTTCAAGACGTGCCTTCTTCTGTGCATAATATACAATTCTTCATCCGTGTCTAGTGTGTGCCACAGCTTCAACCACGGCAAGATCTCAAGCCGTGCCATCCTCTGGTTGATGTTCCACAATTTCTCATCCTTGGCACGTCTAGCTGATGTACCTAAACACACTTAAAAGCACATCCAAAGGACTTAAGAAAAACTATCTCAAGTCAAGGCAAAATCGGATAAAAAAATGGCACTTTTCAAATGAACCTTAATGATGAAAGGATGAAATTCAAACAACCAATGATATAATCAGAATACTTCAATGAAAATTCCTTCTAACAACACTCTAATTTCATGTAATCCACGCAAATGAAGCCTCAATTTGACAAAGAAAAACTGATGTGCCTAAACACACTTAAAAGCACATCCAAAGGTCTTAAGAAAAACTATCTCAAGTCAAGGCAAAATCGGATCCAAAAATGGCACTTTTCAAATGAACCCTAATGATGAAAGGATGAAATTCAAACAACCAATGATATAATCAGAATACTTCAATGAAAATGCCTTCTAACAACACTCCAATTTCATGTAATCCATGCAAATGAAGCTTCAATTTGACAAAGAAAAACCATAACAAAACAATCCCTTTCCAATGGTGAAATTCACGTTATCAAGGAAATCCTTAAAGATGAATTGGATCAATATGATATTTCCTTGAAATAATCACAAGAATTTGTGAATAACAACAAGGATATCTGACCAAGAAATATCTCAATTCAACCCTAGATATGACACACTAGAGAAGAAAAGAAATCACAACAAAATGAAATTGATATAACTCACAATTTCAAGATGTTGCACTCGCCACAATTTCAACTTCTTAGGATTGAAATTGATAAGAGAATTTGGAATTAGGAAAACCCTAAGCCCTCTCACGAAATGTGAAGTGTTTGTTATGCAAAAATAAGTCTCTCAAACCCTCTCTTAAGCAAGTATTTATACTTGCTACTCCTAGGGTTAAAAAGTGCTCAAAATTACAAGTTTGCCACTTTTAAGGTGGCTAACCCTAAATGAAAGTTACAAAGAAATAAAAGTGTCCCAAAACCAAAATACAACTAAAATAGTTCATAAAATGAAAAATACATAAAAGAAATGCTCTTCATGATGCCGGTCTTCTATAGGATCCATCGGCCTAACTCATCGCCGGTTCAAGTCGGTCCATGGATAACCCACAAGCTGAGTTTAAGTGAGTTTGTCCATTGCTCTGTAAAGCATGATAAGTATTCTTGTTGGAATATAAAATACATGAATAAGATAAAAGAGGTTAGTATATAAATAATTCCGGGGTCGATTTGCTCAAAATGGGTCCTCATCGCCAAGATTCGAAATCCTTTAGTTATTACTCTAATGATAAGTCTTGTCGGATTTTGATTCCTATCAAAAACCGTAACAAAACAATCCCTTTCCAATGGTGAAAATCACGTTATCAAGGAAATCCTTAAAGATGAATTGGATCAATATGATAATTCCTTCAAATAATCACAAGAATTCATGAATAATAACAAGGATATCTGACCAAGAAATATCTCAATTCAACCCTAGATATGACACACTAGAGAAGAAAAGAAATCACAACAAAATGAAATTGATATAACTCACAATTTCAAGATGTTGCACTCGCCACAATTTCAACTTCTTGGATTGAAATTGATAAGAGAATTTGGAATTAGGAAAACCCTAAGCCCTCTCACGAAATGTGAAGTGTTTGTTCTGCAAAAATAAGCCTCCTCAAACCCTCTCGTAAGTAAGTATTTATACTTGCTACTCCTAAGGTTAAAAAGTGCTCAAAATTACAAGTTTGCCACTTTTAAGGTAGCTAGCCCTAAATGAAAATTACAAGGAAATAAAAGTGTCCAAAAACCAAATACAACGAAAAATAGTTTATAAAAGTGTAAATATATAAAAGAAATGGTCTTCAAGATGCCGGTCTTCTATAGGATCCATCGGCCCAACTTATCGCTGGTTCAGGTCAGTCCATGGATAACCCGCAATTTGAGTCTGAGGGAGTTTGTCCATTGCCCTATAGAATATGATAAGTGTGCTTGTTGGAAAACACAATACAAGAATAATAGAAAAGAGGTTAATATATAAATAATTCCGGGGTCGATCTGCTCAAAATGGGCCCTCAACGCCAAGATTTGAAATTCTTCAGTTCTTGCCCTAATGATAGGTCTTGTCGGATTTTTATTCCTATCATCTCCTCGGGCCTCAAAAAGATTTGTCCTCAAATCTAGTAGATCAAATGCAGTAGAGACTTTGTTTCCTCCTAGCAAGTCACCTGAAGAAATATCTTTGCAGAATCCCAATATCTGAAATACTATAGGTGGTGATTGTCTTCTCTCCTCCATTTCCAGGATGTATCTCTTCTGCAATACAAATAATGACCCATTATCCACTAAAGTTACCCCTGTATCAACTTGTTCCACTGAAACTGTTTCCTCTTTTTCTAACTCATCTGTATGCTGCTGATCCTTATGGTCTTCTAATGGTTGGCCCAACTGCTTATTACCCTCTAAAACCTCTGAAGGTGAACATAACTGTCTCTGAACAGTCTGGCTCTCTGGTGGTCTGCTCGTCTGACTATGATCATCAGGATCCTCTGAAGGTTGGCACATCGGTGTCTGACAAATTTTATGCTCTAAGGGTTGGCTCGTGTCACTAGAGCCCTCAAGAACCTTTGAAGGTTGGCATACTTGCGTCTACACAATTTGGTCCTCCCAGTCTAGGTAATCATCTGCGGAACCCCTACCATCAAATGAAGGCATCTGTAGCTTCACACACTCTGGTCCTCGAGGTGGTCTAAATTCCCTGTTCGGATATGGATTAAGCCTAAAATTATCATCTCTATCTTCCTTAAGAGCATGATAATCTCCCTTTACTCTAGGTGGTGCCATAAGGTTTACCACAGGTGGTGGTGGCAATGTCATCCTATCAATCCTTGCTGCTAATGTAGCAACAAGCGTGGAAAGGTCCTGAAGTTGTTCATCTAGAGTTCTTCCATTTGTATTTCGACGACTTGGTCTGCTACCCACTTGGCTATTGGCCTCATTGCCAATGTACCCATTTACACTATCATATGACATGTTTGTGGATGCGATTTATCTAAAGTACAAATGTAATCTCAAATAATTTGTAGCACACTCCCTTCACTTCACCACGTCACAGTAACAAGTTTGGATAACAACACACACACTTGTACACCCACGGTGCAACAAGTCACCAATGCAATAAATACTTTTTATCACTTCAAATATATTAGAATAAGTGAAGCACAAATAAATACTTCTAAGTAGTTAAGAAATTAAATTCAACTCACAAGTGTTGAAGTAATAAGTTCAATTACTTTCACACTAAAATGTTTGTTTTTGAATTCAAATTCTACTACTTCAATTTTCCTTTATTGCCACGGTTTCACACCTACAATTGATCTTGATGTGCAGCACCTTTAATCCACATAAATCCACAAATTTACACCACCACACACACCTTCAATCACGGTGCACTCACTCCACCAATAGCTCCACAGCAACAAAACAAACAACAACAACAATTAAGATGTATCACTTCTACGGCAACAACACGGTGAATATTGATTACAAGTAGTCTTCAACTTCCATGGAAAATAATGAAGGCAAAAGATTAATAAGTAGCTTTCCCAAAATGAATTCCGAATCCCACCATGGGCAGCAACTTTCAATTTGAAATTCAAATAACTTCACTTATTGCAAGCCTTCCTCAATTGGTAACAATGAATTCAAATTCAAATAGCAATCATTAACTCCCACAACTTAATTGCATATGATTTGAATTCAAATAATTCCTTACTAACCAAACTTAATGTAATCTGCAAATTTTACTTCACAAATTCAGAATTACACAATGGAATTTAAACAACAAACTTCACAACTCCTCATGCCACAAGCTACTTCACGGCAACAATTGGTAAGTTTCACAATTTCAAAAAAAAATTTGCTAAAGTAACTTCACTTTGTACTTCTGCTCTTCCACGTGAATTAGTGTCCACAAAGTGATATAATAACCTTCCCAAATCAACTCCAACAACCAGCAAATCAATTCCCAATCCAAAACAATTTCGCAATATCAAACAACAACAACAACACAATTTCGGTTTTCACTTGATCAACCCTATTTGATGATCACTTCCACGAAATTGAATACAACCAATTCCCTTCCCTCAACAAGAGCTCTGATACCAAAAAGATGATGTGCCTAAAACTAAGATTAAGTACATATAAAAACCAATTTGAAAGACAATCCAACAATGTCAATCAAACTAGTCTCAATCACATGAACAATGTCGTCAATTTCCAATGAATTTAACCAATTCTTCAACTATGATGTTTTTGAATCTTAACTCCAAATATGATATAGCTCTGATACCAAAAAGATGATGTGCCTAAACACACTTAAAAGCACATCCAAAGGACTTAAGAAAAACTATCTCAAGTCAAGGCAAAATCGGATCAAAAAATGGCACTTTTCAAATGAACCTTAATGATGAAAGGATGAAATTCAAACAACCAATGATATAATCAGAATACTTCAATGAAAATGCCTTCTAACAACACTCCAATTTCATGTAATCCACGCAAATGAAGCCTCAATTTGACAAAGAAAAACCGTAACAAAACAATCCCTTTCCAATGGTGAAAATCACGTTCTCAAGGAAATCCTTAAAGATTAATTGGATCAATATGATAATTCCTTGAAATAATCACAAGAATTCGTGAATAACAACAAGGATATCCGACCAAGAAATATCTCAATTCAACCCTAGATATGACACACTAGAGAAGAAAAGAAATCACAACAAAATGAAATTGATATAACTCACAATTTCAAGATGTTGCACTCGCCACAATTTCAACTTCTTGGGATTGAAATTGATAAGAGAATTTGGAAATAGGAAAACCCTAAGCCCTCTCATGAAATGTGAAGTGTTTGTTCTGCAAAAATAAGCCTCCTCAAACCCTCTCTTAAGCAAGTATTTATACTTGCTACTCCTAGGGTTAAAAAGTGCTCAAAATTACAAGTTTGCCACTTTTAAGGTGGCTAGCCCTAAATGAAATTTACAAGAAAATAAAAGTGTCCCAAAACCAAATACAACCAAAAATAGTTCATAAAAGTGTAAATATATAAAAGAAATGGTCTTCAAGATGCCGGTCTTCTATAGGATCCATCGGCCCAACTCATCGCCGGTTCAGGTCGGTCCATGGATAACCCACAATTTGAGTCTGAGGGAGTTTGTCCATTTCCCTATAGAATATGATAAGTGTGCCTATTGGAAAACACAATACAAGAATAATAGAAAAGAGGTTATTATATAAATAATTCTGGGGTCGATCTACTCAAAATGGGCCCTTAACGCCAAGATTTGAAATCCTTCAGTTCTTGCCCTAATGATAGGTCTTATCGGATTTTTATTCCTATCACTAGCTTCCACCACGGTTTCCACCATGGCTTCCACCATGGCCGTGTCATAGGTCGTGTCTCTCTCGTTCTCATGCAGTGTGTAGCACGGTTTGCACCATGGCCGTGCCTCCAAACGTGTCTCCTTCTAGACAGATACATGGCCGTGTACTTCAACCGTGTATCTTCCTGTTGATTCAAAACCAAGTATACGGCCGTGTACTTCAACTACACGCCCATGTACTTTCATCCGGCGGTGTAAATCCTTGTCCTTGATCTAAGTTGTAGATGACTTCTCTAATTTACTTGAATTAGCACCCTTGACTCCATTTAACCTGATTTATCACCATAGTAGAATTAAGTACCATTTCCTTATGATTTCTATAAAATCAATAATAAATTAACACAATTCATACTATAAAGATTGAGTATAAAATGGCTCTATCAAATTCCCCCACACTTAAACTCTTGCTTGTCCTAAAGTAATTGAATCAAATCAATTAAGAAATCCATCATGGATTATACGAACTTTCTTTTCATCATTCCAAGCATCTATTCATTTGTAATTCATGACTTGTAATTTTAATGCCTACTACTCCAACCAAACTGGTTTCCTGTGATCAAATTACCATGGACAAAATTTAATAGCTAATATAAACAAAACAAACTTTAATCCTCATGTTTAGCAAAAGAATTTTTATTCCAAAAGTAAATTCTTAATCCACTAAGGAAAAACACCCAATTAAACTTCATTGGATATTAGCAAACATATAATCCTTGCAGCACAAAGTAAAAACATATGGTATCAACTCTTTGCTAGATATTCTCCCTTTTTATTATAAGTCTTGTTTCATTCAATGAATGTTTACATTCATGTTCTTTTGATTTAATCATGCATCTATTTTGACGGGTTTTTGCCCGCTTCTTTTCATGAACTTTCGCCTTTTCGCCCTTATCGTTATATGTGAGTTCATTGAGTCGGCACATCCCGAGCTCGTCACTCAAGTGACTGGGTTTTGAGATACCCCTACAGACTCTTCCTCACTCTAACATTCAAGTTTGAATACTCTTAACTCAATTACTTGAATCATTGGAGTAATGGCTATGCTTGATTTTTATTTATTTATTTATTTTTTATTTTTTTTCACAACAACTTCAAAGAGTATACGGTAGCTAATATAACCTAGAAGTAAACTTGTTTATTTTTCACTTAGGGACTCGACTTACTCTTAGACTTCCAATTCTAAAGCTAAATACAAGGTAAATTTGTTTTTTAAAGATTTCACTACTTAATTTTAACCAAGTATTCTAATCACAGCAGTAGGTGAGTAAAGCATTTGAACAAGTCAATTTCACATTTTGTAGATGCTTATTACAACATTTAGTACAGTCTCCAGATTTCATGATAATTTTGAAAAAAAATTGGCTTAAAATTGCTTAAGGACAAACATTCAAAGTATGGGTCAATTCTCTATTCTCTATATTTATTATCCTCTCCCCCACACTTAGCTTGAACAGTGTCCTCACTGTTCCTAATTCAGCACAATTAAAGAGGAATTAACAACTCAAGGAACATTAGAGAATAAGAGAAAGGAAATACTGGTACTTCCCTAGTATTTGGAGTTCTCCCCTTAAGCATTAGAGAGTGTCACCTGATGATATGTATCCTTGCTGCAGCTAATCCACAAGAAAGAATCAAAACAAAACAAAACTAAATTATTATTTTTTTTTTTGACATGGGTTGCCTCCTATGAAGCGCCTTTCTTTAACGTCTTTGGCTAGACGTTCCTGTAATTAATCGCAATTCTCGGGGTGAGTTAAACTGGTTTCTTCAATACTACATACTTGAAATCCTTTATAAAAAGGTTTCAAGCGATGACCATTGACTTTGAAGTTCTTATCGGTTTCAAGACTTGCGATCTCAACTGCACCATGTGAAAATATGTTAGTGATAACAAAAGGACCAATCCACCGTGATTGTAGTTTTCCAGAGAACAACTTCAATCGAGAATGATAAAGTAGTACTTTTTGGCGTACAGAAAAATTCTTTCGAGAAATCATTTGATCATGAAAATTCTTTGTTTTTTCCTTATAGATTTTAGTACTCTCATAAGCTTCTCTTCGAATTTCCTCAAGTTCTTGTAATTGAAGTTTTCTGTGCTCACCAACCTCATCCATTCACATGTTACATTATTTTACAGCCCAATATACCCTATGTTCCAGCTCCACAGGGAGGTGACACGGTTTGCCAAATATCAAACGGTAAGGAGACATACCTATAGGGGTCTTGTAAGCTGTCCGGTAGGCCCATAATGCATCTTCAAGTCTTGTGCTCCAATCCTTCCTGCTTGGATTGATGGTTTTTTCCATAATGGACTTGATTTCTCGATTTGAAACTTCTGCCAATCCATTGGTTTGAGGGTGGTATGCGGTGGAAGTGCAATGAGTGACCCTGTATTTTTTTAGTAGAGTTTCCACTACTCTATTACAAAAGTGTGTACCATGATCATTGATAAGAGCCTTTGGTGTCCCGAACCTAGCAAAAATATGAGATTTAACAAAATCCACAACAACTTTGGCATCATTAGTTCGGGTTGCTTTGGCTTCCACCCATTTTGAAACATAATCTATAGCAAGAAGGATGTAAACATTACCGAAAGAAGGAGGAAAAGGACCCATAAAGTCAATACCCCATATATCAAATATTTCACATGCAAGAATAGGGGTAAGTGGCATTTGGTCTCTACGTCCTAAGTTGCCAATTTTTTGACATCATTCACAAGATTTACAAAACATAAAAGAATCACGAAACAATGTAGGCCAAAACAAACCACATCCTAATACCTTTTGAGCTGTCCTCTTAGGGCCAAAATGTCCACCACATGCATATGAGTGACAAAATTGCAAGACAGAAGGAATATCGTCTTGAGAAATACACCTCCTAATGATCTGATCAGCACAATGTTTCCACAAATATGGATTATCCCATATATAGTACTTAGCGTCACTTTTAATTTTATCTTTTTGAGCCCTAGACAAATCACTTGGTAGTGTCTTAGTAACCAAATAGCTGACAATATCGGCATACCACGGAATTGTCTTTTGAATAGAAAAGAGATACTCATATGGGAAATCATCTTGTATTGGTGTTGACCTTTCACTGATAGGTATTCTACTAAGGTGGTCGGCAACTAAGTTTTCAGAGCCTTTCCTATCACGTATTTCCATATCAAACTCTTGTAATAAGAGTATCCATCGAATAAGTCTTGGTTTCGCCTCCTTCTTCGCGAGTAGGTATTTGAGAGCTGCATGATCAAAGTAAACAATTACCTTAGTACCAAGTAAATATGATCTGAATTTTTCTAATGCAAAAACAACAGCCAAGAGTTCTTTTTCCGTTGTGGAATAGTTGCATTGAGCATTATCCAATGTTCTGGAAGCGTAATAAATGACATGAGAAGCTCTTCCAACTCTTTAGCCAAGAACGGCTCCAACTGCATAATTGCTCGGACCACATATAATTTCAAAGGGAAGGTCCAGTCAGGTGGTTGGATGATTGGAGCAGAAGTCAACTTATCCCTCAATGTGTCAAAAGCGTGCTTACAGGCCTCATCAAACTCAAATGTCACTTCTTTTTGCAGCAATTGACATAGGGGTTGAGTAATTTTGGAAAAATACTTGATGAAGCGTCGATAGAATCCTGCAGTCCCAAGAAAAGAGCGAATTTCCCGTACACTTACAGGGTAAGGTAAAGATTTAATCAATTTTACCTTAGCTTTATCGACTTCAAGCCCCTTAGAGGATACAATATGACCTAAAATGAGACTCTATTCAACCATAAAGTGACATTTTTCATAATTCAACACTAGGTTCTTATCTATACATCTTTGAAGCACTTTTGTAAGGTTAGTCAAACATGAATCAAAAGAATTACCGTAAACGGTGAAATCATCCATGAAAACCTCTATGATATTTTCTACATAATCTGAAAATATACTAACCATACACCTTTGGAATGTGGCTGGGGCATTGCAGAGACCAAAAGGCATCCTTCGATACGCAAAAGTACCGAATGGACAAGTGAAAGTAGTCTTCTCTTGATCTTTCGGTGCCATTGGAATTTGATGAAAACCTGAATAACCATCAAGACAACAATAGTGAGAATGGCCAGCCAAACGTTCAAGCATCTGATCAAGAAAAGGAAGAGGGAAGTGATCTTTTCTAGTTGACGCATTTAACTTCCTGTAATCAACACAAACCCTCTAACCATTCTAAACTCGAGTAGGAATTAACTCACCATCAGAGTTTTCAATCACAGTCAAGCCTGTTTTCTTTAGAACAACTTGAATTGGACTTACCCATTTGCTATCGGAAATTGGATAGATCATACCTACATCAAGAAGATTCAAGATCTCTTTCTTAACTACCTCCATCATAGGCGGGTTCAAACGATGCTGAACTTCCTTTGAAGGTTTGCAATTATCTTCCATTAAAATCTTGTGCATGCATGTGGAGGGGCTTAGTCCTTTGATATCGGCTATGGACCATCCAATGGCTTCTTTATACTCTCTTAGAACCCGAATCAACTTTTCTTCTTCTAAAGTACTTAGTTTGTTAGAGACTATCACAGCAAGAGTCTCATTATCTCCTAAGAAGATGTACTTTAGATGTTCGGGTAAGGGTTTTAATTCCAACTTTGGTGCCTACACAATAGAGGGAAGAAGTATTGTGTCAGAAGGGGGTAAATTAATGTAGAACACATCATACCTGGTAGGTTTTAATGACTCCAACTCCCAAATCATGTCCTGCAAATCAAGGATATTACAAGCTTCTCCTTAAGAGTTTTCAATGTATTAATAGTAAAACTCCTATTAAGTACAATTTTCAACTCATCATCGTCTATCAAATCAAATGTAGCCTGTGTTAATGGGTCAATAACATCCACAACAAAAACAGGGGAGATATCACTAGGATATTTCATGGCATCATAAATGTTAAATTTAATCACTTCACCATCAAATTCCATAGTGAGGTTACCGTCATGTACATCAATTTTCGTTCTGGATGTCTTAAGAAATGGTCTCCCTAATAATATCATTGAGGAATTACGAGAATCATCATTCTCCATGTCGAGCACATAAAAATCTGCAGGGAAAACCAACCCATTAACTTGTACTAAAACATCTTCTAGGACTCCCTCAGGATAGACATTGGACCTATTAACAAGTTGAATAATAACACCTGTTTCCTTCAAGGGACCAACATTTAAGCTTTGATAAACAGATAAAGGCATAACATTGATTGAAGCTCCTAAATCACACATAGCTTTAGCGATTCCAAGATTACCTATTTTGCAAGGAATAGTAAACATACCTGGATCCTTACATTTAGGAGGAAGCTTGATGGGAAAAATTCTGACACTGTCAACATCTTCAGAACCCAATTTGGATAATTAACGAAATTGTTCATATTTTATCTTATGTCTTTATTTCTAATAAAATTTGAGAATAATCTTACAGGTACAATTATATATCTCCATGGGATGCCAAAATGTCCTACAACTTCAGTTGGACACAGAACATTTTTCTGGATAACAATCAAAGGCCCACTGCGATTGTTCTCTATTCTGAGGCATTGGATCATGAAGATTTATGTTGTTTTGTATCTTGTAAATGTTTATTGAACTATTTTGGTTTTCGGACACTTTTATTTCTTTGTAACTTTCATTTAGGGTTAGCTACCTTAAAAGTGGCAAAATTGTAATTTTGAGCACTTTTTAACCCTAGAAGTAGCAAGTATAAATACTTGCTTAAGAGAGGGTTTGGAGGAGGCTTATTTTTGCAGAACAAACACTTCACATTTCTGTTATCAATTTCAATCCCAAGAAGTTGGAATTGTGGCGAGTGCAACAAGGAGAAATCGTGAGTAATATCGATTCATCTTTGTTGTTGTTCATTTCTTCTCTAGTGAGTTATATCTAGGGTTGATTTGAATCTTTCTTGGACTTATTAGTGATTGTAATTCGTGGATAATCATCTTGTAAAGGTTGATTGTTCATTGAGATTGAATGCTTCTTAGTGATTGGCGTGAATTGGCATTATTGGAAGGATTTGAGATCACGGTTTTGTGCTTGTCTTTATTGCTTCCTTTAGATCTGATTTTACGTGAACTTCATGTTCTCTTGTGGTTATTTGGTTAATATTATCATTAGAGATTACAACTGAATCCTTTGAACAACAATTTCCATCAAAATCTACAAGGTGTGCACGTGAAATTGCCCTCAAGTGAACCGGTTTGTGTTTTATGAATTGAGGTGTTTTCCTTGATTCTTTTGATTGTGCTTAAGCTTGGAATTAGGCACATCATATTTTGGTATCAGAGCTCTTGTTGAGAGAAGGGAATTGGTTGTATTCAATTCAATGGGAGTGATCAACAATTAGGGTTGATCAAGTGGAAAAAACGCAATTGTGTTGTTGTTGTTTGATATTGCAAAATTGTTTTGGATTGGGAATTGATTTGCTGGTTGTTGGAGTTGATTTGGGAAGGTTATTATATCACTTTGTGGACACTAATTCACGTGGAAGAGCAGAAGTACAAACTGAAGTTACTTTAGCAATTTTTTTTTAAATTGTGAAGCTTACCAATTGTTGTCGTGAAGTAGCTTGTGGCGTGAGGAGTTGTGTTGTTTGTTGTCTTTGAATTCCATTGTGTAATTCTGAATTTGTGAAGTACAATTTGCAGATTACATTAAGTTTGATTAGTAAGGAATTATTTGAATTCAAATCATATGCAATTAAGTTGTGGGAGTTAATGATTGCTATTTGAATTTGAATTCATTGTTACCAATTGAGGAAGGCTTGCAATAAGTGAAGTTATTTGAATTTCAAATTGAAAGTTGCTGCCTATAGTGGGATTCGGAATTCATTTTAGGAAAGCTACTTATTAATCTCTTATCTTCATTATTTGCCGTGGAAGTTGAAGACTACTTGTATTCATTATTCACCTTGTTGTTGCCGTGGAAGTGATACATCTTAATTGTAGTGGTTGCTTGTGTGTTGCCGTAGAGTGAACTTGTGGAAATTAATTTTTGCTGCACCGTGTACTTGTGGCTTGTTGTGGACAAGAGTATTACACGTGAGTTGCAATTATAAATTGTAACATTAAGTGGGTTTGTTTGTTTGTCTTTTGCAGTTACTATCGTGTGGAGTTTAAGGAAGTATAGTAGTGGAAGTGTATATCCTTGAATTATATCATTTTGAGGAACAACATACAAGAATCTACAAATATGTCTAATGATAGTGTGAATGGGGGATTGGGTGAAGAAGCTAATAGCCAAGTTGGTGGAGGACATGGTTGTAATGTGGCAGGCAGAAGAACTTTGGAGGAACAACTTCAGGAGCTTACTACTATAGTTGCTACACTAGCAACTAGAGTTGATAGGATGACTTTACCACAACCACCAGTGGTAAACCAACCAGCACCACCTCGAGTAGCTCCACAAAACCCTCATCGAAACAGAGTAATGGAAGAAACAAATGACAATTTTGGGGTCAACCTAAATCAGAATAGGGATTTCAGGCCACCTCGGGGTTTGGAATATGTGAAACTACAGATGCCATCCTATGATGGTAAGGGATCGGCAGATGAGTACCTAGACTGGGAGGATAAGGTCGAAGGTCTCTTCGAATGTTATGAGATTGGCGACAGTACTAGGGTCAGATTGGCTGCTGTTGAATTTGTAGGGTATGTTGCACTTTGGTGGAAGAATCTGATCATCAATAGGCGTCGGGATGGAGAAGCTGAGGTTGAGACCTGGAGGGATATGAAGAGGTTGTTAAGGAAAAGGTTCATTCCTGAGCACTACAAACAAGAGTTGTTTATGCGACTGCAAACCTTGAGGCAGGGGGGCAAAACAGTGGATGATTATGTGCAGGAATTTGAGACCCTTATGATTAGGTGTGGGTCTGTTGAGCCTCTAGAACAAACTATAGCACAATTTGTCTCAGGTCTAAAATATGAGATAGCGTGTATTATTGAGCTGCAGCGCTATACCACACTTGATGAGGCTATTCAGTTGGCCTTAAAAGTAGAGAGACAGAGGAGGTCCAACTTCTTTAGGGCTCCTAGCAGTAGGTTCAACACTACTAATAGACCCATCTCAGTCGATAGTTGATCAGGGGGAGCAAAGGCGGTAGGTGAGGGAGTCAAGACAGTGGACACTACTACCCCAACCATTATCAGGGAAAACTTACCCACTGGGAAGGGTAAAGAGGTCATGGCACCAGAAACGAGGCAGACTGTTCCCGGATCTACTAGTGGGAAAGCGCGCCAGATGAAATGTTTTAAATGCATGGGATTTGGGCATATGGCTGCACAGTGTCCAAATAAGAGGGTGATGACTGTTATGGAAGACATTGGAGAAGATACTGAGGATGACCATGAACAGATTGAGCCTACAGATTTACCAACAGCATTGTAGGAATATTATGATGATCATAATGCAAATGCGCCTGAGGAGCATACTGGAGGGAAATATCTATCCCTTAATGTGTTACGCAGGATTTTGTCCACATCTCCTGATATCAATGATATTCAGAGGGAGAACATATTTCATACCTCTTGCAGAATCAGAGGTAACCTTTGTGTACTCATCATCGATAGTGGTAGTTGCACGAATGTTATATCTGCTGCACTAGTAGACAAATTACAACTGTCTACTATACCACATCCTAGTCCTTATCATTTGCATTGGCTGGATAATAGAGGTAGTATGCATGTTACCATTAGGGCAAAGGTTCCTGTGAGTGTCGGGCAGAACTATCATGATGAGATCCTTTGTGATATAGTTCCTATGCATGCATTCCATTTGCTGTTGGGTCGGCCCTGGTTGTATGATTGACGGGTGATACATGATGGGTTTGAAAATACCTACATGTTCAGCATGGGCGAGACACGCATAATCCTATTACCAATGACTCCATCTAAGGTCTAGCGTTTTCAGAAACAGGTCAGGCATCCATCCACTACCATGGTTAGTCGGGGAGCAGGACAACAGAGATCCTAGGGTTCAATTCCACAACTAATCCTCTAGATTTAAGGGCAAATCTTTCAAAAGCCCGAGGAGATGATGGGAAAAATTCCGGCACTGTCAACATCTTCAGAACCCAATTTAGATAATTAACCAAATTGTTCATATTTTATCTTATGTCTTTATTTCTAATAAACTTTGAGAATAATCTTACAGGTACAATTATATATCTCCATGGGATGCCAAAATGTCCTACAACTTCAGTTGGACATAGAACATTTTTCTGGATAACAATCAAAGGCCCACTGCGATTGTTCTCTATTCTGAGGCATTAGATCATGAAGATTTATGTTATTTTGTATCTTGTAAATGTTTATTGAACTATTTTGGTTTTGGGACACTTTTATTTCTTTGTAACTTTCATTTAGGGTTAGCCACCTTAAAAGTGGTAAACTTGTAATTTTGAGCACTTTTTAACCCTAGAAGTAGCAAGTATAAATACTTGCTTAAGAGAGGGTTTGGAGGATATTATTTTTTGCAGAATATACACCTCTTTTCACGTGTGAATTAGGGTTCATACCTTGGTTCCAACTCTTATCAATTTCAATTCCAAGACTTGAAATTGTGGCGAGTGCAACATCTTAAAATTGTGAGTTATATCAATTTCATTTTGTTGTGATTTCTTTTCTTCTCTAGTGTGTTGTATCTAGGGTTGATTTGAGATAGTTCTTGGTCAGATTTACATGTTATTATTCACGAATTCTTGTGATTATTTGAAGGAAATTATCAAATTGATTCCATTCATCTTTAAGGTTTTCCTTGAAAACGTGATTTTCACCATTGGGAAAGGGATCTTACTTTACGGTTTTCTTTGTCAAATTGAGGCTTCATTTGCGTGGATTATATGAAATTAGAGTGTTGTTAGAAGGCATTTTCTTTGGGGTATTCTGATTATATTATTGGTTGATTGAATTTCATCATTTCAACATTAGGGTTGATTTGAAAAGTGCCATTTTTAGATCCGATTTTGCCTAGACTTGAGATAGTTGATCTTAAGTCTTTTGGATGTGCTTTAAAGTGTGATTAGGCACATCAAAGCTTCTTCTGAAGAATAGCTGAAACATTCTCACCCACACTAATCTTTTCATTACCTTTCAGCTTTTTTTTGTTAGTGCACAATTCTTTAAGAAATTAGCATAACGAGGTACTTGCTTAATTCCATCCAGCAAAGGAATATTTACCTCAACTTTGCAAAAAGTTTCAAGAATCTCCTTTTCTTCAGCTTCATTCTTGGTTTTCGCTAATCTAGAGGGGAAAGGAGATGCTGTTGTCATGACTTTTGGTGGTGCAACAAGGGATCCTTTGATCTGGTTGTTCTGCTGACTTGGAGTTGCAGTCTCTTTCTCAATCTCTTTCTCAAGATTGGTTCAGTGTCCTTTCTCATTTGATCCCTGCAATTTCGTTCCACTTCTCAAGGTAATTGCATTAGCGCTTTGCCTTGGATTTGTAATAGTTTGAGAAGGTAACTTACCTTGAGTTTCTAACCTGTTTATAGAAGAAGCAAGTTGGCTTACCTGATTTTCTAAGTTGTGGATGCTCTGTTTTGTCTCATCCTGAAATTGTTTTGTATTAACGGCAAGTGATTTAACAATTTCCTTAAGAGACATACCTGAAGTGGAAGGAGCTTGTGATACTTGGTTTGATGGCTTAGGTTGAAATTGTTGAAAGTTTTGTGGTTTATTGCCATATCTAAAGTTAGGATGATCCCTCCATCCAAGATTATAAGTATTCGAGTAGGGATCATATTTCCTTTGTGGCTGTCCCGGGAATCCTCCTACAGCATTGGCGTGTTCATGATTGTCATCTTGCAATGTGGGGCACATGTCGGTAGGATGATTAGGAGCAGCACAAATTCCACAAGCCTTCACCTGCTGGGTATTTCCAAAAGCTAGCTGCTGCACAAGGGAGTTTAGGTTAGAAATTTGATGTTCAAGGTTAGACACACTTACCTCATTTACCTTCCTTAAAGACGTATCATGCCTATACCCAAATTGTTGCGAATTAGCAGCTATAATGGGGATCAATTCCCTAGCTTGACCAGGGCTTTTGTTTACTATGGCGCCTCCACTAGCAGCATCCATCATCTTCCTCTCCATCGGAAGCAGGCCTTCATAGAAGTATTGGATGAGAATTTGTTCAGATATCCCATGTTGTGGACAGCTTGCATACAGTTGCTTGAACCTCTCCCAATACTCATGAAGAGTCTCGGTGTCTCTCTGTTTGATACCACAAATTTCTCTTCTTATACCAGCGGCTCTAGATGCGGGGAAGAATTTGTCTAAGAAGAGTCTCACCATATCTGTCCAAGTGGTTATAGAACCTGGAGGCAAATAAAACAACCAATCTTTAGCTTTAGTACTTAAAGAAAATGGAAAAGCACGTAGCTTGATTTGATCGTCGGTTATTCCTTGCGGCCTCATACTAGAACACACTATATGAAACTCTTTCAAATGCTTGTGAGGATCTTCATTCTCAAGGCCATCAAAGGTGGGTAGCAGATGTATCAACCCAGATTTTAACTCGAATTCAACAGCTAGTTCGGGGTAGTAAATACAAAGTGGTTGTTGATTCACATCCGGTGAAGCTAACTCTCGCAATGTTCTTTTGGGATTTGCCATTTCGTCTTCTTTTTCAGAATCAATGGATGAATCAGACAAATCCGATGCCAAATTCAGTTCAAGGGATGATCTAGCTTCTCTTCGCAGCCTCTTAAGAGTCTTCTCAATCTCCGGATTATAAGTGAGTTCACCTGTCTGAGAAGAACGAGTCATACAAGAATAGAAATAAATTTGACACCAATCCCCGGCAACGGCACCAAAATTTGATGGGTGTCGAATCCAACAAAAATAAAACCTACTCCTAGACAATGATATGATTTGCGTATAGTAGTGAGTAGGGTCGTATCCACAGAGATTGGTTAAATATATTTCTATTCAAAGAGAATAAAGATGAAAAGAAAAATGGGGGGTTTTGTTTGTGAATCAAATAATATTAAACAATATAATAAAGCCGAATATCGATAAAAGCCTAGCCAAAGGAATCAAGATAGTTTAATTCTAGGAATTGATCATCGATGTAAATGTTTTCTATTCTTATTTCTAGATAAACTGGTTATGGTTATTAACAAGCTCTAATAACCTATCTCTCCGTACTTCTTCGATAACCAAAACAAGCTCTTTGATTATTTCTCTTATCGATTAGACAATCCTAGACAAGCTCTTAGGATTTAATCTATCAATAGCATTAAAAACTGGAGAGACTACCAATTCATGCCAGTAGATTATAAGATAACCTATTTAAACAAGATCATACATCTCCATAACATGAATTCGATCATCTATTTTATAACCAAACATGTTATTGTGTCACTAAGACTAGAACTATCAAACAATTACGGATTTGATGTGCTAGATGAGAATATATTAACTTGCTAATTGAGTAGAAGAGCTCTAATTCATACCAATCAACAAAGATAATAATGACAAGACGTTCAGAAGATATATGAATATCCAAAAACAAAGAATAGATTAAATACAAATCAATTAGATCTCACAATTCGTGGAGAATCAAACTTCCATGACCCTTTGGCTAGAAAAACTACTTAGCTACGCATGTTCATCATAAAAACGAAAATTAAAAGTAAAAACATAACAAGCCTCAGCTCCCGGTCTTCTTGTTCTGCCTTCTTCCTTCCTTCTTGTCTCCAAGATGATCCAAGATTCAAGATTTTTAAGATCCCCTTAACCCTCTAGGGTTAGTTCTATTTATATTGTTAAAGGAATGGCAGGTGATCTTTTGCTAGCAAGATACGAAAATATCTTTCCTTTTTCAAGTAGATTTCGAGAAGTGAATATTCGTCCACCTGGCACGCCCTACAACACGGCCGTAGGGCAAGTCGTGCCTTCCTCTGTGTGTAATTCATGTATCATCATCCGTGTCCAGTGTGTACCACGGCTCTAACCACGGCCAGATTTCAAGACGTGCCTTCTTCTGTGCATAATCTACAATTCTTCATCCGTGTCCAGTGTGTGCCACGACTTTAACCACGGCAAGATCTCAAGTCGTGCCATCCTTTGGTTGATGTTCTACAATTTCTCATCCTTGGCACGTCTAGCTTCCACCACGGTTTCCACCATGGCTTCCACCACGGCTTCCACCACGGCCGTGTCACAGGCCGTGTCTCTCTCGTTCTCATGCAGTGTGTAGCACGGTTTGCACCATGGCCGTGCCTCCAAACGTGTCTCCTTCTAGATAGATACACGGCCGTGTACTTCAGCCGTGTATCCTCCTGTTGATTCAAAACCAAGTACACGGCCATGTACTTCAACTACACGCCCATGTACTTTCATCCGGCGGTGTAAATCCTTGTCTTTGATCCAGGTTGTAGATGACTTCTCTAATTTACTTGAATTAGCACCCTTGACTCCATTTAACCTGATTTATCACCATAGTAGAATTAAGTACCATTTCCTTATGATTTCTATAAAATCAATGATAAATTAACACAATTCATACTATAAAGATTGAGTATTAAATGGCTCTATCAATAATTCATTTGATTCTCATCAAATATCATTGCCTAAATAATAGTAGAAATTGATATAGGTCTATTACTTAATAAATCTTTGTGGTTCGACACTCTTCTCTCACTATATTACTTGATCCGATCTAGTACACTTGCCGGTATTTATTCACGCTCAATTTGTATCTCTTTTTGCGTGGATCAAGTTTTTGGCGCCGTTGCTAGGGATTGATTAATATTAGACCATCTTTAGATTCTATTGTTAATCTAGGCGCAATTTTTTTTTCTCATTGTGTGATCGTTTACCATTCTCTTTGAGGTTCTTTTTATGCGCAAGAGTAGAAGTGCTGAACTTCTACCAATTATTCTTGAGATAGAACGCACCTTACGACAACTTAGAAGAGTGCAGAGAAGAAAGAAAGAAGAGAACATGGCAGATGAGAACAACAATTGGATTCAGGGTGTTGGTAGAGCACTTCGGGAATACAGGGTACCTGTTGTTTCAGGTCCTGCAATCAGAAGACCGACAATTCAGGCTAACAATTTTGAGTTAAAACCAGCACTCGTTCAAATGGTTCAATCAAATCAATTTGGAGAATATCCAAATGAGAGTCCTGATGAGCATATTGTAGTATTTCTTCAATATTTTAATACAGTGAAAATGAATAATGTATCTGATGATGTAATTAGGCTACAACTTTTTCCATTTTCACTTAGAGAAAAAGCTAGGGCTTCGTACAATTCACTGCCACAAGACTCTGTAACCACTTGGGTTGATCTCTCATCTAAATTTTTAAGGAGATTTTTTCCACCAGCTAGAATTGCTAGGTTAAGAAATGACATCACAAACTTCACTAAGTTTAGTGGTGAATCACTTTATGAAGCATGGGAAAGATTGAAGGAGGCAATTAGAAAATGCCCCCATCATGGATTACCAGATAATCTCCTTATTGAGATTTTCTATCTCAGTTTAGATGAGACATTGAGATCTTTGGTAGATGCTGCTTCTGGTGGTGCACTAATGAGTAAGACGTATGATGAGGCTAGTGCTTTGATAGATGAAATGGCCTCTAGTGCACATAATTGGAAACATGAAAGAGGTAAGTCTAGAGTGGCATCTGTCAATGACATAGACACCTTAACAGCTCAGATTTCTGCTCTTACCGCCCAGGTAAGTAAACTCACCCCTGCACCTTCTTTTAATGTTAATCAAATTTCTTATTGTGAGTTATGCTCAGGACCACACTCAACTCTTGAGTGCCCATCTGGAAACTTTTCCTCCTCATCCCATGGAGAGCAAGTAAATTTTGTCAACAATTTCCAAAGAGGTAATCAAGGACCTTATTCAAACACCTACAATCTAGAGTGGCGTAACCATCCAAATTTCTCATGGAGAAATGATAACAACGCACTTAAAACATTTGGATTTCAAAAGCAAGGTCTTAATCATAATATTCCCCATCAACAATATCCTAATCATAATACCTCTTCTCAACAAGGTCAGTCTAAAATGGAAGAACTCATGATAAGTTATATGTAAAAGACTGACACAATGTTGCAAAATCAACAAGTCACCATTAGGAATCTTGAAAATCAGCTTAGTCAAATGTCTCAATAGTTGAGTAATAGACCATCTGGGTCTTTACCTAGCAATACTGAGCAGAATCCTAAGGGTGTAAATTCTATTATGCTAAGAAGTGGTAAGAAATTAGTTGATAAGAAACTTGAGGAAGAGGAGGTTAACCTAGAGAAAGATAAAGGGAAACAAAAGGAAGAGGAACCAAAGCAAAATTCACCAAAAGTGAAAGCATATGTTCCTCCTATTCCTTTCCCAGGAAGGCTGAAGCAACAACAATTGGATTCACAATTTGCTAAATTTTTAGAAGTCTTTAAAAAATTGCAAATTAACATTCCTTTTGCAGAGGCACTTCAGCAAATGCCTTCATATGCTAGATTCATGAAGGATTTGCTCACCAAGAAGAGAAAGATAGATGGGAATTAATCTGTAATGCTTACAGGGGAGTGTTCTATGATCTTACAGAAGAATTTATCTAATTTGCCAAGAAAACAAAGAGATCAGGGAAGTTTTACTGTTCCTTGCACTATTGGTAATTTTCATTTTGATAAAGTACTTATAGATTCTGGTGCAAGTATAAATTTAATGCCCCTGTCCATTTTCAGAAAACTAGGACTTGGAGAATGTAAGGAGATGCATGTCACCTTACAACTTGCGGATAGAAGTGTCAAGTACCCAAAGGGTATAGTGGAGAATGTCCTAGTAAAAATGGACAAATTCATCTTTCCAGTTGACTTTATAGTCCTGGAAATGGAAGAAGATAGAGAGGTACCCATGATCTTAGGAAGTCCATTCCTGGCAATAGGTAAGGCATTGATAGATGTGGAATAAGGTAAGTTGACCTTGAGAGTTATGGATGAAGAAGTCACTTTCAATGTTTATGAGGCCATTAGGAAATTTGATGATTGTAAGCCCTGTTACACAATTGATATTATTGATGAAGTTTCCTGTGAGAATATTAAAGAGAATGCAAGAGTGGAGACAATAGAATCAGTTCTCAAGGATATAGATGAATGGAGTGATGATGAAGAACCAATTGAAGAATATGTGGAAGAAGCATTAGAAATTCGAGCTCACTACTATGAGGAGCTAGGAACAAGTGAGAAGAAGCCAATTCCATCGTTGACACAACCCCCAGTGCTTGAGCTTAAACCATTACCTAGTCATTTGAAATATGCATATCTTGGAACAGATGATACTTTGCCAATAATCATTTCTTCTTCTTTGACAAGTAATCAAGAGCAACAACTTTTGGATGTTCTAAGAGAGCATAAGGAAGCTATCGGGTAGACCATTGCTAATATTAAGAGAATTAGCCCTTCAATTTGTACTCATAGGATATTTCTTGAGGCTGAGTGCAAACCTATAGTACAACCACAAAGAAGACTTAACCCAACTCTTAAGGAAGTTGTAAAAAAAGAAGTGCTTAAATTGTTAGATGCAGGCATTATTTTTCCAATTTCTAATAGTAAATGGGTTATTCTTGTCCAAGTTGTACCAAAAAAAGGTGGTATGACTGTAGTAAAAAATGAGGCTAATGAATTAGTACCTTAATGAAAGCCAGGTTGACATGGGTGAGCTTTGGTCCCTCAGAAGAGTGAAGTCTGACTTCGCTGTTAATTAAGGCAAATAAAAAAAAATATAGGATAATAAGTGAAATAAAGACTAATTTAAAAAGGGAGAAATTCTAGGAAAAAAATGGATACCATATGCTTTCACTTTTTGTTATCTTGTTTAGAGAAGTAAAATTGAGGGAGATTATACTTGCTAATAACCAATGAAGTTTAAATGAATGTTTTTCCTTATGGACTAAGTATTTTTCTTTTGATTGTTAAACACTGGGATTAAAAATCTATTTTATTTAGATTAACTACTAAATTTCAACTAGATATATTAGTTACAAGTTTCAGTATGGTCAGAACAATGGGCACCAGAAGTTCAATGACAGATTTCTCTTGTTTAATTCAATTATTTTGCTTGAGGACAAGCAAAAGTTCAAGTGTGGGGATGTTGATAAGATCACATTATACTTATATTTTATTTTGGATTTATATTAAATTTATTTCAATATTATAAGAAAATATAAAGAAATGGTATTTAATGGTGTTTATTGTGAAAATTCAGGTTTTGAGGACCTAAAAGTAAATTACAAGTTAATTGGAGGAGTTTTTCACAAAATTGAAGAAGCAAGTGAAGGATTGCATTGAAGGCCGCCGGACTACTACCAAAAGCCGTCGGCCTTGAGCCGACCTACATTAAACCGGCCTAGAAAGAAACATCATCAAAGCTGCCGGCCTTAAGCTGGCCTACATTCAAGGCCATCGGCCTTGAGCCGGCCTACATTGTTCCTCGGATATCCATTGCGAAAATCTCCCCAAAATCTTATCTTAATTAATTTGCTGACTCAATTCCTCATCAGATCAGCCTTATCCTCCTCCTCTTTGGATCTATAAATAGACCCCTTGTGTGAACCTTGAGAGCATCCTTTGTTTTTGGATCTTTTGAATCATTAGAATTCCTTTAGGAGCTTAGGATTTTATCTTCTCTTTAAATTCTTTTACATTTCATGTTATTCTAAATTTTAGTTTAAAGAAAGAATGTTATTGAAGTTTGCTTTCAATTGAAGAACTTTAGGAATCATTTCGGAAGATTAAAGTTTTACAAACTCTTGAAGATTATAGCAATTGTTTCATTTATTAAATTTTCTTCTATGCCATTTATCAGTTTATTTTTATTATTTAATATGAATTCCATTGCACTTATTTGCTTCAATTGTTCTTATGCAATCTATACCATAATGTTCTAAATCATCCTTGTGGGAAACATGATGAAGCCATAATTCAAACTAAAATGATCATTGTATTCATGTTATAGGACTTATAGATATACGGAATTTTCATATAAGAAGTCCTACTATGAATTGTATTTTTTTTAATTGAAATCAATGCATAGGAATTTAAATGACTCGAAAGAGAAATTTAGGTTTTATCAAGAATTCTTAAGTAAGATTTAATAATTCATGCGGAAGCAGCGTTATTGAATTTTATTAGAAATTGACCTAAGTGTTTCATGCAATATTTTTATTAAATTTTTCACTAAGGGATTAGGAGAAATTATTTTAAAGATATTAGGTAATCATATAATTGGGAAATTTATGATTGTGAATTAGAATTCTCCATCGATTTTAATTAGCGGGAGCTATTAAATTAAATTGGGGTAATGTTACTTTAAAACTTGAAAAAGGATTAAGGTTTTGTCAATTTCTTGTGAAAATCTATATAGCTATGAGTTATTATAACATGAAGGCAATACGATTAGTAGAATTAGGGTGGATTCTAATTTCCCACCATCAATTCATCCTTTTTCAAACACAATTCCCTTTTTGCGTATTTAGTATAATTCATTCGATTCTCATCAAATATCATTGCCTAAATAATAGTAGAAATTGATATAGGTCTATTACTTAATCAATCTTCATGGTTCGACACTCTTCTCTCACTCTATTACTTGATCTGATCCGATACACTTGCCAGTATTTATTCACGCTCATTTTATATCTCTTTTTGCGTGGATCATATGACAACATGTGGATATCTAGGCTCATGTATCCAATTTGGTTTCCCCACTATTGGAACCATAGGGTTATTTCCCATCAAAGTTCGAGGCCTTGAGTCCAACTTCACAATCCTTCATTTAGAAATCAGTCCATTATCAAGGTTCATGCTTAGGTTCTCGTCATAGTAAGTCCTATTCTCAAATGATGCCATCATAGGGCAAACATATGTCTAAGGTATATGTTCATAAACATGTCCTAGAATATGATCATAAACGTCTAAGAATATGTCCATAATATGTCCAAAATATATCAAGAATATGTCCATGAATGTCTAACAATATGTTCATGGATGTTTAATCGGTCAAAAATAGTTATAGATGATCTCTCCAAGATTCGAAATTAAGTCTTTAACGTCTTTTCTTTGAAATTTTGTATTTATTAGTGGATTAAAATATTTATAAACACTTCAAAATACTCTAAATAAAAGCGAAATAGAGTAACCTTACAAGGATAAGGTTTGCTTGAAGTGGAATTACCATTGAAACCTACAGCTTCCATAAATAGGTGATATTAGTGTATGTAGATGAAGAGTATGCTATGAAAGCAACTTGGGTTAATTGGGGATTACCTTAATATGATGAACACCCCTTGAATACCTAAATTAAAGGTCCTATAATATAGAAAATTGGTAAGATTAGTTGCTTCCTTAAGAGACTTAAAGATAACTCAATCTTCTTGGAAGTTCTTACCTTAATGCATCACGTTGGTGGTTATGAAAATCTTGTTGGTTTTGGAGATGTAAATGGAACTAATTATGGATGAAAATTTCTAACTTCTTAGAGGAATATTAGATGTGTTTGATGGAGATTTGGAAGAGTAGAAATTAGAGAATAGGGGGCTCAAAGTGGCATGAGAAATGTAAGGCTTTTACTTAGGTAGGTTTACCTCCTTATATCCCATTTTATAGTGGTTAATTTTGTTACTTTATAATTAATTTTTTGTGCCAATTTTTCATGCCTAAGGGGACAAGATTGGGTAGACCCTTGCTTTTATACAAGTCACACTAGACACGGGTTGAAGAGGGCGTGTACTTTCAAGGCACGGCCGTGTATGGAGTTAAGCAAATCCACAGGAAGATACACGGCCAAAGTACACGGGCGTGTATGTTGCCAGAAGTTGCACAGAAAGATACACGGCCAAAGTACACGGGCGTGTATGTTGCCAGAAGTTATACAGAAAGGTACACGGCCAAAGTACACGGGCGTGTACACGGTCGTGTATCCCCTACCAGCCATCTTGTTCTGTTTTCACGTTTTTATGCCACTTATCTAAACTACGTCGTTTTGGACTTGTTTTACACGAATTGTAACCCTAGTATAAAAGCTCCTAGGGTTTAGAACAATAAAAAGAATTCACATCTTTGAACATTAAACACTTTTGAGAGGCACCTCTCTTGGTTCTTCAAGAACTAAATCGAACTTATCGGATTAATTTCCGTAGCGTTCATCCCGATTTATCAATCGGTCATTCATCCCCAATTGTGGCGTCTTCATTTTATACCAAGGTTCTTGTCTCGCTTATAGACAACGGGTCGCGGTTTCCACTTTAGGTGTTTGGGCGTCTTAGGCAACGAGTTTCGAACGTATTGGTATTGGGTTTCGTCATGGGTTGGCGTGGTTCGTATTAGATCACATGGTGATGGGAATCAAACCAATGCAACAACAGGATCCATTACCTGAACAAAGAGCTAAAGAACTATAGAACTTAACATTGAGAGTCCTCTTTGAGCAAATGAAACCCGTAGACATTCACGTAGTGTCTTAATTCATTTTATATGATTGTTTTATATTTAATCAAGTACACTTGTCAATACTATAGGATGGTAGCTAAACTAATTAGCACATGGTTTAGAGAAGGGTTCATGGTCCATTTGTTAAACCAAAATAAACCATAGAAAGTTGGCCATGTACTATGCTATTTTCTTTATTTTAATATGCTTGTTTTTCCATATTTAGGGACTACTATAAATACTTGTAAGGGGGACAACCAAAAGACACTTTTGTCATATTTTGGAAAAAAGCATCATGTGAGAGAAGGGAATTTTCTCTCTTCTTTCATACACTCTTATCAATTCCTTTCTAAGTGTTGTGGTAAGTGGGGCTTGGATTGTTGTGAGTAATATCAACAATTGCAAGTTGTTCCTAATTCTACTAATGTGTCATATCTGGTAAGAATTTGAAGTTTCATTTTGTTCTTGTTACTTGAAATTAGGGTTCACGTTCAAATTAGGGATCACACCATTTTGTTGAACAATTGCTCAATTTTATCCTCAATTAGTATTGTGTAATTGAAATTGGATTTAGCATATGACATGGGATTGACATGGTCAAAGGAGGACGGCCACCATTGGTAGCTTCTAGGTCGTTTCTTGGGCTAATTTTTTATTTATTTTCATTTAACCTCCTTAGCTTAGTCATGACAAATTTTGGGCTTATTTTGATTAGGTTAAGATTAGGTAAGATGGCTTCAAACATGGGGCAAAACAAGGTTAAGCAACATGGTGTTTCTAAAGATGAGATTTAGATATAATTTTTCCTCTTGTTTATAAGATCTAAAATTCTGATTTTTCCATGGTATTTCCACGTCCTCAACCTACTTTGATCATGGTAATTTAGGTTATTTTATCTTAAATTAAATTAAGATAGAAAGGGGAGAATTGAATAGTGACAAGCTAGATGGAATTACATGGTAGTGTTTCAAGTAAAGAAGGGGTTTCTAATATATTTTTGGCGGCTCATCTCTTCGAATATTTCCATGATATTTTACTAAGTAATTCAGGTATATTTAAGGTATAATAGGATAAAAATTGGGTAAGATTTAATAAGTGTAGGTTAAGATTGATTAAGGTAAGTAAACCTTGCCAAAAACTAGAAAAATCATGTGTTTAGTGTATTTTATTTGGATCCGATTTTCATATGCATATTTTTAAATTATTTCATGTCCATTTCTTAGGTTAGACAAGATAAGATAGGGTAGGATTGAGATAAAATCAGTTGTAATAATTGTGATCATGATAAGATAAGATAAGATAAGAGTTTGAATTTTGAAAGCTTGAAGGAGAAGTTTGACTTCTCTTGGTAGCATCTTAGAGATGGGTCCTAAGCTAAACTTATTAATTCTATCATAAAAAAGTATCATATGAATCCTTGGTGTCTTATTTACCTAGTCTTCCCTATCTCAACTTGAGTCTTAGCTTTAATACTTTAAGTCTATTCAAGTCTTCCTAGGGGTGTCGAATGGAAGACCTAAGTTAGTGAGTCGGATAGAGTCAATTAACTCAAGTCGACTTTTAATTTGACCGAGTGGACTTTGGTCAACTTTTAAAATATGAAGCCTTCTCTAGCTCCCAGACCTTACTCAAGTTCATTTGGAGCTAAATTCCAGGTGTAGTTGCTTATCTAATAGGATTTTCAAAAATTCTACCTGTGAAAATCCTTAAGAATTATAGATGACATTTGGGCTAGAATATTTGATCTTTGATTTTGATTTCTAAGCCAAACCTATCTGGTATTCATAATTTTTTTTTCATAAGATATTCTAATTCGAATATGGATCTTGCTATCATCTAATAGCTTGGTTTAGAATTGAATTGAAGTGTAACGAATTGGTACTAACTAGTAGAAGTTTTGGTTTTTTTTGACAAACTTTATCATCAAGTTTATCAAGGCAACTTCCATGAGAAGTTATACTTCTTTGTTAAGTTTCTTTTGGTGCCTTACTTGAGAAGTTGATCAATTAAGTTTCCTTAAGAAGTTAGTGAAATATCATTTTTTAAGAAGTTAACTTTAAGGTGACTTTCTTGAGAAGTTAGTTAAAAAAGCTTCTTGGACAAGCTAATTGTTAAGAAGAAAAATTATATATAGATATTTAAAGAAATCTTAAATTGACTAAAAGAAATTTTTGTTACATAAAGTTTGAAGACTAGCTTTATGTAGCTAATAATATTTGATGCCTAATTATAAAGTATGGATAGGAATCGTAATTAGTTGAAAAAAATTGGGGTACCATATTCTACTGATCTTAAACAATTATCGTAATTAATTTTATCATTAAAAATTGCCTACATTTTTGGGTTTTCACAACATCACCTGTTAAGACAAAATATCTTTATAAGTTTGGGTCAAAACTAACCTATACTAGTTTGGCTTGTTTTGTTGGTTTTCTCACTTTTGAAGGTTTTAGTATTTTCTTCATAACTTTTTTGTGTTGAATCCGTTTTTTGTATATTTATAGTTTTTTTAAAGGTTTTGAATTTTATTTCCATTTCCAAAAGTTATTCTGGTCATTTAGACTTCAAAACATGGCACTAGAGCCTGAACAGTTTAGTTTTGCTTGGTATGTATTTAGTTCAAGGCTATTTTTGGTCTAATTTGATCTTCTAACCCAAATAAATTAACCCTAACCATTTGGAGCATGTTTAGGACTCTGTAATGGCATGTCTATCCTTTATTTCTTGTTGGAAATTCTAGAGTTTAGGACCAGCACTTAAGATGTCCTTTTTGAATGCTTTAATTAGACTTTCCTCTCTTAGTTGGTGCTAGTTTATGTTTTTCATTTAGGATTTTTAATTTCATAATTTTTCTAAGGATATTTTGCTATGTTTAGATTCTAGAAATAGAGAAGTTTCCATATTTCATTAGGTCTTAGTCATGGTTGGAGGTTATTGGGTTTGTCTTGCACTTCCTTCCAATTCTTCTACTCCTAAAAGGTCTATTTGAAATCCACACCTATCGACCATTTAAGAAGCATGAGATACATCCAAAATATACTTAATTAGATCCTTATCTCATGTGTCTAGAAGTGCAAGGGATCCTTAATTTCTGATCTTCATTTATTTCTTTCGAAAAGCTTCCATTTACAAGTTATAAAAGAAAGGTGAGCTCCACGGTTTAATCTTTTCACAAAGCTAAATATACTTCAATACACATGGAAAGTTACAAAAATAAGGCAATATAGCCCTATTCTAAGCTATGGAATAGAATTATTACAAGGAGAGAAAGTAGTATCAACATGAAAGTAAAGGATCCTACTTGTTGTAGTGCTAAGCGTTGGAGTTCTCCCTTCTTTTCCTACTTCTTAAAATGGCTTTGAGCTTCGATTTTTCTCTGATATTTAGCTCCCCTAATAGCCCTTTGAGTGGTGTAGATAATACCAAAAAATGAGCTTAGTTGGATGTGGTTAAGAGCTTATTTAGGTGATGTGCTCAAAACCAAGCCTAAGCACAATCAAATAAACCAAAGGAACACTTCAAATCTCAAACATAACCAGTTCAATTGGAATTAAGAAATTGCGTGAACCCTATTGGAATTTTGATGAAATCCAAAGGTCCAATGATGCAATCACAATCCAATAATGATAAACTTCACTAAATAACAACAATTATAAGTGAATTCCACATGAAATATATGAAGAAGAAAAGAACTAAAACCATGATTTTATCCTCTCCCAACAAGCAGAATTGATTCCAAAATTGATGATGATATCAAGTACTAAAACATTTAATCTTATAACAAGATAATTGATCACAAATACAATAAAAAATCTGACCAAGAACTATCTCAATTCACCCCTAGATATTACACACTAGAGAAGAAAAGAAATCACAACAAAATGAAATTGATATTACTCACAATTTCAAAGTGTTGCACTCGCCACAATCTCAACTCTTGGGATTGAAATTGATAAGAGTCTAATGACAATTAGGAAAACCCTAATCCTCACGCAAAGTGTATCTTAATTCCGTAAATTTTGGCCTCCTCAAACTGATACAAGATCGGTTTGATTGGATTCCTAACTGATACGAACCACACCAACGTGTGACGAAACCCAATACTAATACGTTCGGAATTCGTTACCTAAGATGCCAAACACCCTCAAGTGGAAACCGCGACCCATTGTCTATAAGCGAGACAAAAACCTTGGTATAATATGAAGACGCCACAATCGGGATGAAAGACCGATTGATAAGTCGGGATGAACGCCACGGAAATAAAATCCGATAAGTTCTAGATTAGTTCTTTAAACAACCAAGAGAGGAATTCTCTCAAAAGTGTTTTCAAACTTTCAATGTTGTATATTCTATATTCTAACCCTAGGAGCTTTATTTTAGGGTTTACAATTCGTAACAATAAAGCCCAAAACGACATAGCTTAGATAAGTTGCGTAAAAATCAACAAAACAAACATGTAGGCCAGCAATGTAGACATGAAGGCCGGCGGCCTTGAGCTGGTGTTGAAATATACACGACCGGCATTGGAAAAGTACACGACCGTGTACTTCTGGCCGTGTATCTTTCTATGGAAATCTTGCCAATGTACACGACCATGTACTTCTAGTCATATATCTTTTTGTGGAAATCTTGACAACATACACGGCTGTGCCTTTGAACCGTGTATACGACCGTGTATGATTCTGTGTAACCTCCAGACTCCTACACGGCCGTGCCTTGTAAAGACACGCCCTCTTCAACCCGTATCCATTATGACTTGTACAAGAACAAGGGCATTCCCATGGTTGTTCCAATCCATTCCAGCTTCATGATTGCTCCAATCCTTTCCGGCTTCGTGGACATCCTTTATCAACCCGTTAAGTGCTTCCTTGAATCGTTTCGCTCGATTTCTTGTGATTGGTCCAAGTGGCACTTCAAGAGGATCCACATTCCATCTTCTGGCTTGGGTCCCATCATGGATCTCATCATTCCCCTCCTCTTGAAAAGGATTTGTCCTCAAATCATCGCCTGCATCAAAAGGACTCAAATCAATAACATTAAATGTAGCACTTACTTGATACTCATCGGGTAAATCTATCTTGTATGCATTATCATTTATGCGCTTAAGGATTTGAAATGGTCCATCGCCTCTAGGAAGTAGTTTAGATCGACGCTGCACAGGAAACCGCTCTTTACGCATGTGAACTTAAACCCAATCTCCAGGTTCAAAGACAGCTTGTCGACGACCCTTGTCGGCTTGTTTCACATACTGCTCTGTTCTTCGCTCAATGTTTAGCCTTACCTTCTCATGGATCTGTTTAACAAATTATGCTTTCTTTTTGCCATCTATATTAACATACTCAGAAATAGGAAAAGGTGTTAAATCCAAAGGAGTTAGTGGATTAAAACCATACACAATTTCAAAAGGAGTAAATTTAGTAGCAAAATGCACTGTACGGTTATAGGCAAATTCAACATGCGGCAAACAATCCTCCTAACTTTTAATGTTCTTTTTAATGACAGCCCTCAACAAAGTAGATAAAGTTCGATTTACTACCTCAGTTTGACCATCAGTCTGTGGATGACAAGTAGTAGAAAACAATAACTTAGTTCCTAACTTAGCCCACAAGGTCTTCCAGAAGTAGCTCAAGAACTTAGCATCTCTATCCGATACGATTGTTCTAGGCATACCATGTAATCTCACAACTTCCCTAAAGAACAAATTGGCAATATTGCAAGCATCATCCGTTTTGTGACAAGGAATGAAATGTGCCATCTTAGAGAATCTTTCCACAACTACGAAAATAGAATCTCGACCATGTCTAGACCTAGGTAATCCTAACACAAAATCCATGGAAATATCTACCCAAGGCTCATGAGGAATGGGAAGTGGGGTATAAAGCCCTTGAGGTTAGACTCTAGATTTTGCTTGCTTACACGTGACACATCGCTCACAAATCCTCTCAACATCTCGTTTCATGTGAGGCTAATAAAAGTGTTCCTGCAATACCCCTAAGGTTTTAGCTACTCCAAAATGTCCCATTAAACCTCCTCCATGAGACTCCCTCACTAGTAATTCTCTTAAAGAACAAATTGGAATGCATAGTTTACTCTCCCTAAACAAGAATCCTTCATGTTTATAAAATTTACCATGCCCACTCTTCTCACAATGCACGTACTCCTCACAAAAATCTCGATCAGCAGCATATAATTCCTTAATGTGCTCAAAACCAAGCAGTCTAAAACTAAGAGTAGAGATGAGAGTATACCTTCTAGAAAGTGCATCAGCAACGACATTCTCTTTACCTTGCTTGTAGTAGATGACATATGGAAATATTTCGATGAACTCCACCCAATGAGCATGCCTTTTATTTAGCTTATGTTGCCCCTTCAAGTACTTCAAGGATTCATGATCAGTGTGGATCACGAACTCCTTTGTCCAAAGGTAGTGTTGCCACGTCTTCAGGGCTCGAACCAATGCATATTACTCCTTGTCATAAGTAGGGTAGTTCAAGGTTACCCCACTTAGCTTCTCACTAAAGAATGTGATTGGCCTTCTCTCCTGCATAAGCACTGCTCCAATACCTAATCCTGAAGCATTACACTCAATTTCAAACGTTTTAGCAAAGTTAGGTAAAGCAAGTAATGGCACTTGAGTGCTTATTTTTAAGTGTCTAAAAGGCCTTCTCTTGTTGCTTTCCCCATCTGAACCCCACGTTCTTCTTAATTACCTCAGTAAGTGGTGCTACAATGGTACTGAAATCCTTCACAAATCTCCTGTAAAAACTCGCTAGTCCATGGAAACTCCACACATTACTTACAGTAGTTGGACTAGGCCATTCTTGGATCGCACGAATCTTTTCTTCATCAACCTGTATTCCCTGTGCACTAACAACAAAACCAAGAAACACAACTTTGTCTGTGCAAAAAGTGCACTTCTTGAGGTTAGCATATAATTGCTCCTTTCGAAGTACTCCTAAAACATCCCTCAAGTGAGATATATGATCTTCCAAAATCTTGCTGTAAATGAGAATATCATCAAAATAGATGACCACAAATTTGCCAATAAAAGTCCTCAAAACATGGTTCATAAGTCTCATAAAAGTACTAGGTGCGTTAGGTAAACCGAAAGGCATTACTAACCACTCATACAATCTATATTTCGTTTTGAATGCGGTTTTCCATTCATCACCTTCTTTCATTCTAATTTGGTGATATCCACTTTTTAGATCAATTTTAGAAAAGACATTAGACCCATGTAACTCATCTAACATGTCATCTAAGCGAGGAATGGGATGACGATACTTTACCGTGATGTTGTTGATGGTGCAGCAGTTAACACACATTCTCCATGACCCATCCTTCTTAGGCACCAAAATCACAGGCACTGCACATGGACTCATGCTTTCTCTTACGTACCCCTTCTCCATTAATTCATCGACCTGCCTTTGGAGTTCCTTTGTCTCCTCCGGATTGCTCTTATAAGCTGGCTTGTTTGGAATCAATGCTCCAGGCACAAGGTCAATTTGGTGCTCAATACCACGAATAGGTGGTAATCCCCTTGGAATCTCCTCAGGGAAGACATCTTCAACGTCCTGCACAATAGATACAACCACACTAGGCAAAGAGTTAGATAGTTCGTTAGTATTAAGACATGTTTCCTTAAATACCAACAACAACATAGGTTGCTTCATCACTAACGCTCTCCTCACTACACTCGCTCTTGCCACACAACTCTCCTTTTGCAAAGCTGTACTCTCCTTTTCACTCACCACCAAAGTTGATTTCCCTTCAACTTGGTCTCTCACACTATTTCCAGCCTTCCTCTCTTTTTCCTTTTGATATTGACTTTTGTATTCCTTTTCTTTCTCATTGTCTTTTTCTCTCTCACTCTCCCTCTGCTTTTCACTCACCTTATGTTTTGCAAAAGACTGTTGTAGTTGCAACTGATTCTCATATACCTGTTTAGGTGTTAAAGGTTTAAGATTAAAGTTTTTCCCCTTGTGAACAAGCGTATACTTGTTAGAAAAGCCATCATGAACAACCTTCCTATCAAATTGCCATGGTCTCCCTAACAACACATGACACGCTTGCATTGGCACTACATCACATAACACCTCATCCTCATACCTACCAATGTGAAAAGCAATCAAGGCTTGCTTACTCACCTTAGTCTCGCCACTATCATTCAATGACTGCAATTTATATGGACTAGGGTGTTTAGTAGTCTTGAGTCCTAGACTCTCAACAATAAAATTACTCACCACATTAGTGCAACTTCCTCCATCAATGATCAAACTGTAAATATGATCTCCTAGATAACATCTAGTATGAAATATATTCTCTCTTTGCACCTCATCTTCTTCCTTCACCTGCACATTCAAAACTCGCTTCACTACCGCCACTAACTTCCCTACTGCAGGCTCCTCATCATCACTAGCATCCTCTAATGGAGGCATATCATCTTCCTCACTATCCCCCTCAGTCTCATACTCACCATCATCACACAAAATCATAACACGCCTATTTGGACATTGACTAGCAATATGGCCTCTACCTTGGCATTTAAAACATCTAATGTCACGATTTCTAGCAATAGAAGAATCAGGGTTATCTTGGTTACCAGGAGTAGAACCCGCTTGTCTCAGCTCTCCTTTTGGTTTAGTGGGTAAAGGCTTTTCTTCCTTCTTCCATTGGTTAGTCTTCCAGGTGGATGAACCAGTACCCTGTTGAAACCGTGCATTACTACTACCTTTCCGCCTGTGTTGGTTCTCAACCTTTATAGCTATATGGACCATATCCTCTAATTCTAAATAATGCTACAATTCAACAACATTTTGAATTTCTCTATTCAATCCAGAAAGAAATCTAGCTATGGTAGCCTCTCTGTCCTCCTCTACATTCGCCCTAATCATCGTAACTTCCATCTCCTTGAAATACTCATCCACACTTCGGCTTCCCTTCTTAAGAGTTTGCAATTTGTTATGCAATTCACGATAGTAATACGCAGGTACAAACTGCTTCTTCATCACCCTTTTCATCTATTCCCAAGACTCAATAGGTGGTTCGCCATTCCTTCTTCTATTCAACATTAGTTGATCCTACCACACTATGGCATAATCCGAAAATTCAATGGCAGCAAGTTTCACTTTCTTTCTCTTACTATAGTTATGACAATCAAATACCATCTATACCTTCTTCTCCCACTCTAAGTACGCCTCGGGATCATTCTTCCCTTGGAAAGGAGGAATCTTCATCTTTATGCTACTCAATTGATTATCCTCTCTATTCCTATCTCCTTTATCTTCCCAATCCCTAGTTCCTCTATTCCAACCACTATATCCTCTATAGCTCCCGACAGAAGGCTCATCAAAGTCATCACCCGACATTTCATCTCCACCCCTTTGTATTCTCCTAGAACGACTCTCCCTCTTACGCCCTTGGAAGACGTTTGTAGATTGCTCTAGTCTTTGCTCTACCGTCTCATGAATTTGTTCCATTCCCTCCTGAAACATCCTCTTCATCTCACCCCTCAATGCCTCAATCACTAACCTAGCATCAAACCTTCCCCTCTCACTTTCAGGAGAATGTTGCCTCGACATAGTTCCTGCAGAAAAGATTAGTACTAACACAAATATATATATGATTAAACCTTACGATACACTCCCTTATGTGTGTCGCTCAAATGATGATATCACATAGTCACTCGTGTAATATCACAAACAATGATAATATCAACTCGCTAATTCCTCTTCTCAATTCTCTTGGAATTAACCCAAACTACACCAATTCCCTTCCGTAGAATTCAAAGCAACTCTAGGGTTCGTAAATTTCCTCTCTTTTTTTTCTTTTCTTTTTTTGTCTTTGTTGTTGCTCTTGATCACGTTTCTCTCTTCTTCTTTTTTTTGTGTCGTGATTCTTCTTTTTTTTTTTTAATAAATCGACTAGTAGATACTACACTTTCAATAGACAATTAATACTACGAAATTGAATACTAACAATTGATATGAACGATTGGAGTTAGGGTTTTGATGTTACCTTCCTCAAACCGAACTGTTGTTTTGACAAACCTAAGCTCTGATACCAAACTGATACAAGATCGGTTTCATCGGATTCCTAACTGATACGAACCACGCCAATGTGTGACGAAACCCAATACCAATACGTTTGGAATTCGTTACCTAAGATGCCAAACACCCTCAAGTGGAAACCGCGACCTGTTGTCTATAAGCAAGATAAGAACCTTAGTATAATATGAAGACGCCACAATCGAGATGAAAGACCGATTGAAAAGTCGGGATGAACGCCACAGAAATAAAATCCAATAAGTTCTAGATTAGTTCTTTAAACAACCAAGAGAGGAATTATCTCAAAAGTGTTTTCAAACTTTCATTGTTGTATATTCTATATTCTAACCCTAGGAGCTTTATATTAGGGTTTACAATTCGTAACAATAAAGCCTAAAACGACATAGCTTAGATAAGTTGTGTAAAAATCAACAAAACAAACATGTAGGTCGGCGGTGTAGACATGAAGGCCGGCGGCCTTGGAGCCGGCCTTAAGCCGGTGTTGAAATATACACGAACGGCGTTGGAAAAGTACACGACCGTGTACTTCTGGCCGTGTATCTTTCTGTGGAAATCTTGCCAATGTACACGACCGTGTACTTCTAGTTGTGTATCTTTCTGTGAAAATCTTGACAACATACACGGCCGTGCCTTTGAACCATGTATACAACCGTATATGATTCTGTGTAACCTCCAGACTCCTACACGGCCATGCCTTGTAAAGACACGCCCTCTTCAACCCATATCCATTATGACTTGTACAAGAACAAAGGCATTCCTATGGTTGTTCCAATCCATTCCAACTTCATGATTGCTCCAATCCTTTCTGGCTTCGTGGACATCCTTTATCAACCTGTTAAGTGCTTCCTTGAATCGTTTCGCTCGATTTCTTGTGATTGGTCCAGGTGGCACTTCAAGAGGATCCACATTCCATCTTCTGGCTTGGCTCCCATCATGGATCTCATCACAAACCCTACTATAAGCAAGTATTTATACTTGCTACTCCTAGGGATAGAAAATGGTCAAAAATTACAAGTTTGCCACTTTTAAGGTGGCCGGTCCTAAATGGAAATTACAATAAAATGAACGTGTCCCAAAAGAAAAATACAACATAAAATAGTCCATAGAACAATTACAAAGTACAAAATTATCATAAGTCTTCATGAGCCGATGCTTTGGAATGGAAACAATCATAGCGGGTCTTTGATTGTAAATCTGAAAATGTCCCGTGTCTATCAACTAGAGTAGGACATATTAGCATCCCATGGAGAATTATTATTGTATCTGTAAGATTATTTCTCAAATAGTTATTAGAATATAGGACATAAAGTAAAAATATAAGCGATTTGGACCATAAGCCAAATCCAGTTCTGAAGGCATAGGTGGTGCCGGAAAATTTCTCATCATTAGGAGGTTAAATCAAAGGGTGTACCACAAGGATAAAACAAGGGACAACATAGGGGTTCCACTTGTGACCTGATTTTTAGGTTGATGTTTAGGGATTTTTTGGAGGTTCTTAGGAATCCTTTCCTTGTGTTAATGTTCTAGAATGGTGGGGGCTTATTTTAGTGGTCCAAGGGTGATGAAATTAGAAGGAAAACTAGGAGGATGGTGGCTAGAACGTTGTTGTTTTGAGAGAGAATCCCAATGCGATTTTTGATGTTTTTCTTAAATGTGTTTAGTTGATCTCCTTGAAAGCTTTTAAGATGAATTTTTTCTAGAAGAGAGTGTGTTTACGTGGTTGGGGGTGGGGGGGGGGAGGGAATTGGAGGTGTTAGGTAGTTAGTTTAGTGAATTATCTATTGTCTATTAGCATGAGTTTATAGGGTAATGCTTTGTCTAATGTGTAGAAGGTTAAGTCCTAGGAAATCATACCTGCAACTATGGAGTGGTAGTCACGCCCCAAAAGGGGGCTTAAAAATTTCCACTAAAAATTATCATGGCACGTGTGCACCCATTATATGATAATCATTTTACAAGTCAGAGATCGTAAGACTCTAAATAATTAATTACATTTACGACTAATCATAGTACATATAGTTGTATAATAAAACATAACTATGGATTCCGTACCCCACGGTCAACCATGATCGCAAAGAATCGGTATCTCCTACCAACCAGTGAAATAAAATAAAATCCTAAGTTTCACAAATTTAATTTTATTTATATAAGGGTCCTAACATTTCATCTAAATAATCTATCCTTCACAATTCTTACTTTACCGTTCTTGTCTTCCAAAAACTCTCGACACTATATGATGTGTCTTTGTCCAATTACAAGCACATAATGCAATTTAGGATTCAATTGAATGATACGAAATCAAAATGGCATGAATCCTAATTCAAAATGGAGCCTAAAAATGGCATGAAAAAGGATAAAAAAAGAAAAGAAAAGAACTAATTCCTTACTAGATATTACGCACTAGTTGGAATTAGGTTTGATTTTAATGTTGTTGATATTACGCACAACACAATCAAAATCCACTTGCCACAAATTCTAGGAGAATTTGATAAGAGCAATTGCGTGAAAGGAAGTGTCCCTTACGATTTCAATATCTAAAAAATGATAAGTTCAAAAGTCCCCTCTAAAACCTACATAGTAAGTATTTATACTTGTTCTAATTAGGGTAAAGTCAACAAAACAAAATTACAAATAAAACCAACAAGTGACCAATTTTAAATCAACAAATTACAAGTACAAATGATCTTCAAGTGGCCGGTTCTTCACTTCAATTGAACATATTGTTGGACCGATTCTTCTTCGATTTATGTAAGTCTATGAATAACCCACAAAATTAGCTTTAGTAAATTTATCCATTGTCCTATAAAAACTGATAAGTGTACCTACTGGAATGCATAGCAAATATGAAATAGAAAAGAAGATACTAAACAATTATTCTCAGGGTCCGATTATTCAAAGGGGACCCTCATCACCAAATTTTGTAATCCCTTACCTCTTGCTTTGGTGATAAGTTCTGTAGGAATTCGATTCTTATCATCTCCTTGGGCCTCAAGAAGATTTGCCCTCAAATCTAATAGGTCTTCATGAACATCATCAGGTAAATAGAGTGATAGGTTTGTAACATTACATGTAGTAGAGAATCTGTATCCTCTTGGTAAGTTATTTGTAAAAATATCACTATAGTCACCCAGTACCTGAGATACTACTGGGTGATGTGCTTAAAAATGAATCCAAGCACATGGACTTAATCCAAATGATTAATCAATCTACAAATGCCCAATTGTACATAAAATTGGCATGAATTAAGGATGAACAAATCTCAATGGCGTGAACCCAAATTGGATGTATTACACAAAGGACTCCAATACCAATTAAATTACATATAAACACGCAATTCCAATCTTATATAATTGGAGCAATACGAACCTTAAATTGGCGTGAACAATAAATAGATAAAATCAACCTATTATCACTAGATATTGTACACTAGTAATAAAAAAAGGAAGCAACTTAGAAGATCTTGATATTACTCACAAGAAATTCGAAGCCACACTTGCCACAATTTCTTAGAAATTGATAAAAGTAGATGTTTTAGCAAGAGGAACTCACTCTCCCATGGCAACAAAGTATATTTTTCAAAAATGATAAAAAGCTCCCTAAAAACCCTTGTTAGCAAGTATTTATACTTGCTCTAATTAAGGTATAAATGTTCAAAAAATTGCACATATGCCATTAAGTAGTCGGTTCTAAAATCAAAGTACAAGTAGTCGGTTCTTCAAATGACAATTACAAGTGCAAAAGATAATTTCCAAGTAGTCGGTTCTTCAAGTCAAGTGGACACATTGTAGACCGTTAGATGTGAGTTTAAGAATATACCCAATTTGATCTTTAGCATGTTTCTATTCACCATCCTGTAAAACTAATAAATGTACCTATCTGAATGCACAACAATTATGTAATACAAAAGTAGATACTAAATGAACATCCTCAGGGTTTAGTTGCTCATGGAGGATCCTTATAGCTAGATTTTGTAAACCCTTAGCTCAAGTTCTAGTGATTAGTCATGTGGGAATCTAATTCCTATCACAAGGGGTAGTTGCTCTCGCCCTTCCATCTCTAGGATATACCTCATCTATAATAAATATAATGGTCTATTACCTGCTATGGCCGTCCCTAACTCAAATTGTCCCCCCAATAAGGTCTTCTTCTTCCTAATTTTACTTATATGTCTTTGAACCTCTGGGTCCTCTAAAGGTTTACTCATCTGCCTTTGAACTTCTTGGACCTTTAAAGGTTTATTTATCTACCTCTGAACCTCTTAGTCCTTTGAAGGTGGACTCAGCTGCCACTAAACCTCTTAGACTTCTAATGGTGACATTAGGTTCAACACTATATGTTTACCCTCCTACTGGAACATATAAGTACTTCTATAGCCATCATGCAAAACCCTCTTGTCATATAACCAAGGCCTGCTAACCAATATATAGGATGCACACATGGGAAGGATATCACATACAATCTCATCATGATACTTATCCCCTATACTAAAAGGTACCCTAGCTCTCTAGGTAACATAAAGACTACCCTACTCACTCAACTAATGTAATTTATAGGGTGATGTGGGGTAGTTACAAGTTTCAATTTTGATACTAACAATGTAGTCACTACATTAGTACAACTACTACCATCGATAATAATAGCACATAGATTACCTTGTACTCTACAAGAGATATAGAACAAATTTTCCCTCTGCTCATCATCAATAGTTGGAAAAGTATTTGTAGCTCATCGTAGTACATTAACATATAAATATCAATCATTTGACGTGGTTGCTTACTAACTTCTACAAGCCAACAACACACTTCACTACACACACCATGGCAACACACACTCACACACCTACGATGTAATAAATAACTAATGCAACACACACCCTCAACGGCTTCACATACACACTCCTACAATCACGCAAAACACACTCTCCCATGGTTCATTTTATTTTACACCAAAACACACACTTCTGGCATAACAACAACACCCTCTACACCCATAGTACACACACACTTACAATACTTCAACACACAACCAAAGGCAATAAACACCTTCACAACAACACGTCTACACCTATGGTATATACACACTTCACACCTCACCTACACTCACGGTGCAACACCCACAAGAATAATTCCACAATCACAATTAATCACGATTCAACATAAATGATTCCAAGTGCATTCAAGGGAATTAATGCACAATTTACTACACAAGATAAATATGAATCAATTTGAAAAATATCTTCCCAATCTTCATGGAAAAAGTATCACGGCAAGATAACTTCCACACAATGAAAAGTTTCTAAAATTTTACACTTTCAATTCCAAATTTACCAATGTAGAACATGACACAATCAATTCAATTTTAATTTTAATGGAAACCAATTACAATGATTCCTTTAATTCATCCACGACAAAGGAACCCTAATTCAATCTCCTTTGAGTTTCAATTCACAAATACTATGGAATTAAGGAAAAATTCAACACAAGAACTCAATTCCATTTCTCACAAATTCAATTTTTGGAATGAAGGAACAAGAACCATAAATCCCAATTTGTGATACACGAAATTCCCTTCTTAAAACCTATGCTATGATGCTAAATTATGATGTGCCTTTGTCCAATTACAAGCATACAATGCAATTTAGGATTCGATTCAATGATACATGATCAAAATGGCATGAATCCTAATTTAGAGTGGAACCTAAAAATGGCGTGGAAAGGATAGAAAAGGAAAGAACTAATTCCTTACTAGATATTACACACTAGTTGGAATTAGGTTTGATTTTGATGTTGTTGATATTACGCACAACACAATCAAAATCCACTTGCCTCAAATTCTAAGAGAATTTGATGAGAGCAATTACGGGAAAGGAAGTGTCCCTCATGGTTTCAATATTTGAAAAATGATAAGTTCAAAAGTCCCCTCTAAAACCTACTTAGCAAGTATTTATACTTACTCTAATTAAGGTAAAGTTAACAAAACAAAATTATAAATAAAACTAACTAGTGACCGATTTTGAATCAACAAATTACAAGTACAAATGATCTTCAAGTGGCCGATTCTTCACTTCAATTGAACATATTGTTAGACCGATTCTTCTTTGATTTATGTAGGTCCATGAATAACCCACAAACTGAGCTTTAGCGAATTTATCGATTGTCCTATAAAAACCGATAAGTGTACCTGCTGGAATGTACAACAAATATGAAATAGAAAAGAAGATACTAAATAATTATTCTTGTGGTCTGATTGTTCAAAGAGGACCCTCATCGCCAAATTTTGTAATCCCTTATCTCTTGCTCTAGTGATAGGTCCTATAGGAATTTGATTCCTATAACTTCACATCTTATCCCATCCCGAGATTTCGTAATCTTCACATGCAAAAAGGGTCTGTAGTAGGCTAAGCACACTACGACTCAATGAATGGGAGGTTAATATTTTCAATGCTATATATGCACAAGCAATTGCAAATCATATACTATACATAAACAACCATATAAATGCAGCATCTCAAGCGGTCTTCCGGTAACTGACTTGAAGTCTAGGGTTTACACCTGCCTTGACCTTGGGTTAGGGATTCCAAAGCCACCATCAATGCCTAGGTCTCATTACCCGATTTATTTGTCTTATCACACTGATAATTATAATAGTTTTACTTCAATAGTGAACACTCTCATGTCTTTGCATAGTCGGAGCAACATTCTCAAGGACCGACCAAACTCGGAACCGTCAAGGTGCGACAATCCCCTGTTCACTTAGATCGCACTTGGCAGAACAGTAATCCTCTGATTACTTCTAGTGAGCCCTGTAGCAGTGATGGCCTTCAATCTCATGCAATGTCTTCATGTAAATGTATGTCAAGTTTTAATTGAGACCATTTCTTTAATTAATTGATTTGAGGTAACCAAACAATATATATAGTTGCAACCAATTCCCACTCAACGCAATGAAGTAAGCTACCAAGTGTTTAAAGTCTACCACTCCAAGAACAATCTATAGGGACCCAGTGAAGTCCCATAAACAATCCACTACATCTCATATTCAAATTTACCATATCAAGAAAAGATCATGCATTTCACATCACAGAATAACCAAGGAAACCAAACCAAATGGATAAAAACAATCAAGCTATACGCAAGATTTTAGTTAACTTGACACCTCTATGTCATTTGACTTAAACATCAAATCAACCACTCGGGATTGATTTATGATTATTATTCCTTGACACCTCTCTATCATTGCACCTCTCATGTGCTCAGTTTTATGCATTCCCAAATGTCAGTTAAGGTAGCCACAGGTGTATATGTCCCTTCTAAATCCTCAAGCATCATATATATATGATAACAATATATACATATTTATAGGTTTAAAGCTTGTTCTTAACTAAAGGATGATCTGCTAAATGCTTTTCCCTCATGTACTCAAGAGAAGCAAGAGGATATAACTATTTTATTGAAAATAGAGGTTTTCATCTATGATTTGTATAATTATATGCATAAATGCATTCTATAAATATAATAGGAAAATAATGTTGTCTAAGCATTTATACATATCCAGAAGTAGATCCTGATATGTGTACATAATGATATACATATAATCTATTCCGGTTATGCATACCTATTCGGTAACTATAGAGGAAAAAGTTAAGTTTATATATTTTGGTTTAGTTTGAAGAAAACAATTTTGAATTGTGGTATTAGGCCTGTAGTAATAGCACTAGCAAGATGGTGTGAAGTGCTATCGTTAAGATAGTGATATCTATCCATAACCCATTCTAATTTCTATATTGATACACTCGTATTTATCTATAATTTACCTAATTACTAGTTTTTTTGTATGACTTCCTTTCCCACCTCTTTACCCCATCGTCTACTAAGGAAATAAATCAATCACCTCAATTATAATCACAAACAAACAAAGAAAGACACATATGCAATATATCAGGATTCAACATAACATAACAAACCAATCACAACATTATAGCATATCATTAAGTTTCCCACTCACCTGTTTATGGTGGTCACTATCCTAATTGTCGTCGAGTGATTCTAACATGTAATCCTTTTACCAAATGATAAGATAAAATGAAATAGGGTAAATGTTTAGAATCTAAGTCGAGCCTTAATTTAGTTAAAGGTATTAAGTAAGGTTCGTTTATATTTTACTTATACCTAATTTAGTATTTTAGTATAATTTCTTTGTTTTACATTAGCATTTCACAATTTTATAATTATATATCCTCTCCACACTCACTCTTGCACACAATCGTTTCATCAACGACACCCATACATTTCCAAGACTTCCTTTTATAACTTGATCACTTGGTCAAGCTACTTGAGCTACCATTTCTATATTAATAATAGCTCTTCTTTTCCATTTAATTCCACATACATACACACTTGCACTTATACATACACTCACCATGTATATACATTTGCTCATGTATCATGCACTTCCTCACACTATAGCCATACCTTTTTCCAAATCAACCGCTTATGCTATACACGTCTTCTCTCGCACACAACCATATGCACACAAATACATATCTTAAACACACACACCGTTCACATACTCTACATACATACTTTCACGCATCTTTACATCCCCATATACATACACACACATTTGCCTACACATATACACATATCCATATTTACGCCCATTAACATAAACCTTACATCTCCTTTACTTACCAACACATGCACACATATGTGCACGCGCACTTACGCCAACATGTATACACACACACATTCTCTTCCCACACATACTCTAGCACACATTCAGCATACACACATGTACTCATGCACACATGCACAAACTCATCTCAAGTATACACACACATATAAACACCGCACACATACACACACACATATACACGCCACGCACATACACACTTGCTTTCTACATGAAATTTCCTTTTCCTTCTTGGCTTTACCATTCCATTCCTTCTTCTCTCTTTTCCTTTATTATTCTCCTTTTTGGAATTTCCTAAATTCACTTCTCCTTTATATGAAGTAACTTTAGACCTTTCGCTTATCAATTTGTCTCTAATATCTTCCAATTCTTTCTTCTCATTTCTTTTCACTTTTCTATAGCCCACATTTATGTATGTATGCATTTCAAGTCTTTCCTTCTAATTCTTCATGTTTTTCTTCTTCCTAGACATCTTCCATTTTCCATTTCTTTTTCTTCACTTCCCAATCCTTTTTCCCCAATTCTTTTCCCTCTTCTACTTCGTATCTCTTGCACACCAAACACCACATACACACCGTAGACATACACTCCACAAACACACCACGCACACACTGGCACATACACCTACACATACACACACACACAGTTGCTCTTCGCAACCCTCTCTTCTCCTTAAGTCCACACACACACAATTAAAGGAAAGGAACTACCATATACACTCTGTCCAGATATAACACACATATAAACATATATATATATTTTCCATGCCAGCCTCCATGTCTAGTAATAACACATATATAAACATATGTATTTATCTTCTCACACCAGTCAAAACCATGGAATTCCAGCCCCTAGCTTCCCTTTTCAAGAAATTTACAGTACACACACTGATATGCTTAAAAGGGGCTCTAAGCATATGCAAATAAACCAATTGAACAACTCCTAATCACAAGATCAAAATAGGTTTAAATTGGAACAAATTAGCGTGACCCCTAAAATTTAAAGGTGATCCGATTTATGAAAATCAATGAAGATTAAAACCACAATGATGATATTTCTTAAATGAATCAAGAACTTAACTCAACATCCAATGAAATCCCAACCAATAACACATACAAATAAACCGTGAACTCCTCCTCAACATAATGGAATCCCATGCAAAACAATATAAGACAAATTGAAGGCAATATAATGATATAAAACTAATCAATTTGATAACATAATATGAATGGATTTTGGGATCAAAAATGATGCCAAAATCAGAACAATAAGAACCAACCTAATCAACCCTAGATATTACACACTAGTGATGAAAAAGAAATCAACTTAGGGAATTGATATAACTCACAATTCACTAGGTTACAACCTTGCCACAATTCCAATTGGATTGAAATTGATAAGAGTCCTATGAAATCTTAGGAAACCCTAATCTCTCATGAAAATGTTTGCTGCAATTTTTCAAGTGTATCTTCCTCCTCAAAACCCTACTTAAGCAAGTATTTATACTTGCTCCCTTTAGGGTTAAAATGATTAGAAATTTTCAACTATGCCACTTAAGGGTGGCCGGTCTTAAATCCCTAAAATTACAACCAATAAAATGTCCCAAAAGCTTACAAAATAAATAGTTCAAAAATAAATTACAAGTACAAAAATAATCTTCAACAAGCTAGCTCTTTAATAGGATTTGTTGGTCTAGCTCATCACCGGTTTAGGTCGGTCCATGAATAACCCACAAGCTAAGTCTTAGTGAGTTTATCCATCACCTTGTAAAAGCTTGATAAGTGTGCTTGTTAAAATACATAATACAGGAGTAATAGAAAAGAGGTTAGTAAACAAATAATTCTGGGGTCGAGTTGTTAAAAAAGGGCCCTCATCGCCAAGATTTAAAATCCTTTGGTTCTTGCCCTAATGATAGGTCTTATAGAATTTTGATTCCTATCATCTCCTCAGGCCAAAAAAAGATTTATCTTCAAATCTAACAGATCAAATGGAGTAAAGACTCTATATCCTCCTAGCAAGTCATCTAAAGAAGTATCATTGCAGAATCCCAATATCTGAAATACTACAGGGGGTGATTGTTTTCTCTCATCCATTTCTAGGATATATCTCATCTGCAACACATGTAATGGTCCATTATCCACTAAGGCCTCTCCTGTTTCAACCCATTCCATTAATATTGTGGCCTCCTTTCCTAATTCACCTGTATGTCTTTTACCCTCATGGCCCTCTAATGGTTTACCCAATTGCTCATGGCCCTCTGAAACCTCTAAAGGTGGACACAATTGTCTCTGAATAATCTAGTCCTCTAGTGATGGGTTCATCTGACTCTGACCCTCAAGATCCTTTAATGGTTTGCTCAACTGCTCATGAGCCTCTAGTTACTCTGAAGATAAACACAACTACCTCTGAACAGTTTGCTCCTCTAGTGGTTGGCTCATCTGACTCTGCCCCTCAAGATCCTTTAAAGGTTAGCACATCTATGTTTGATAAGTTTTATCCTTTATAGGTTGGCTTGTGTAACTAAGAGCCTCAGGAACCTTTGAAGGTTGGCATATCTGCCTCTGCACAATTTGGTCCTCTGAAGGTTTGATCATGTGGCTATGATCCTCAGGAATCTTTTATGGTTGTCTTATCTATCTTTGGATCTTCTAGACCTCTGATGGCAACATAGGGTTTAATACTATACATTTACCATCCTGTTGGAACATATAAGTATTTCTATACCCATCATGTAATACCATCCTGTCATACAACCATTGCCTGCTAAGCAATATATGGGATGTACACATAGGTAGAATATCACATTCAATTTCATCACAGTACTTATCTCTTATACTGAAGGGTACCTTAGCCCTTTGGGTCACACAAAGACTCTCCTGATCATTTAACCAATGTACTGTATAAGGTTTAGGATGTGGGGTAGTTTTAAGTTTTAACTTCGATACTAATGATACAACTGCAACATTAGTACAACTACCACCATTAAAAATAATTACGCACAAGTTTCCTTATATCCTACAAGAAGTATGGAACAAGTATTCTCTTTGTCCATCATTAATGGTTAGAGAAGAAGTCAATACTTGATGTACCAAAGTAGTAGAAGTATACACATCATTTGACATGGTTGCTAACTAACTTCAACAAGTTAACAAAACACACTTCACTACATGCACCACAACAACACACCCTCACACACCCGTAGTGCACACACAACCAATACAAAAAGTACTTATTGTCACTTCAAGTAAAGTCAAGTAAAATAATTGAAGAACAAATAAATACTTCCAAGTAGTTAAGAAATTAAATTTAACCAACAAGTGTTTAAGTAATAAGTTTTCAATTACTTTCACACTTTAATGTTTGTTTTTTAATTCAAATTCTACTACTCAAAACTTCCTTTTCTTGCCACAGTTTTACACTACAAATACCCATAATGTGCAGCACCTCACCACACATACAAATATACAATTCCACACTGCCACACACTTCCCTTACTCACGGTGCAAGAATTCTCCACCACCACTTACACCACTTACAACACTTCTTTAAACAACACACACAACATAACGCCACAAACACATACACACCCTTCACTAAATTTACAAAACACAACACCACACATATACACCTTCAACTCATGATGCACTTCTTCACTTCTACACAAGTTATCAAACCACAATTTACAATAACAAGATAGCTAAAATTCAAAATCAAAATGAGTTCACTAATTGCAATATTCCATGAATGGTAAGGAGCCACTTTTAAATTCAAATAAACACACAATTACTCTATCACTTAATGTATGTTTTGAAATTCAAATAGCTTCCCTAAATCTACACACTCAAATATGAAAATGCACACTAAGCCCCCATTATGTCCAAATCAATCCAAGCAAAATACACCTTCACTTCTTTAAAATTGAGGCAACTTCAAATTATGAATTTTGAATCATAAGATATGCTACTATTCTTCTTTTTTTTACATGAAATTATCAACCAAATGGAGCTTCAACAAGACTTCAAAATTCACTTCAACAATCAGCAAGTTCAACTCCTCAAGCAAGATAATTACGCCACTTTAAGCAACAACATCAAACAAATCAATTTCACTTTTCAATTTTCGAATCAAGATGCAAGGTTAAGAACCCTAATTTTCGAATTCAAAAATAAAATAACCCCTTCTCAGAACCTCAAGCTCTAATACTAAAAGGATGATATGCTTAAAAGGGGCTCTAAACATATGCAAATAAACCAATTGAACAACTCCTAATCATAAGATCAAAATCGGTTCAAATTGGAACAAATTCGCATGAACCTTAAAATTTGAAGGTGATCCAATTTATGAAAATCAATAAAGATTAAAACCACAATGATGATATTTCTCAAATGAATCAAGAACTTAACTCAACATCCAATGAAATCCCAACAAATAAAACATACAAATAAACCGTGAACTCCTCCTCAACACAATGGAATCCTACGTAAAACAATATAAGACAAATTGAAGGCAATATAATGATATAAAAATAATCAATTTGATAACATAATATGAATGGATTTTGGGATCATAAATGATGCCAAAATCAGAACAATAAGAACCAACCTAATCAACTTTAGATATTACAAACTAGTGATGAAAAGGAAATCAACTTAGGGAATTGATATAACTCACAATTCACTAGGTTACAACCTCGCCAAAAGATGATGTGCCTAAATCCACTCAGAAGCACAATTAAAAGACTTAAGAAAAAGAAAACTCAAGTCAACAACAAACCGGATCCACAAGAAGCAAAATTATGTGAACCCTAGTAAGATGTAATGAATTCCAAATGCTCAAAGTTACAATTGTAATACCACAATGATAATCTCTTCTAATAACACCCTAATCAAATATAATCCCACGAAAATAATCCAAAAATTCAAAAGAAAACCTCAATTCCAAGGACTCCTTTCCACTAGTGAAAATCACGTTTTCAAGGGAATTCTCAAGGATGATTCGAATTCAATTGCAAGGGATCTTGATTAAACGCAAGAATTCGACAACAATTAGAAGAAAATTTGTCCAAGAACTATCTCAATTCAACCCTAGATATGACACACTAGAGAAGAAAAGAAATCACAACAAAATGAAATTGATACAACTCACAATTTCAAGGTGTTGCACTCGCCACAATTTCAACTCTTGGGATTGAAGTTGATAAGAGTCTAATGACAATTAGGAACCCTAATTCTCATGTGAATATGAAATCTCAATTCTGCAAAATATGCCCCCCTTAAACCCTCTCTTAATCAAGTATTCATACTTGCTACTCCTAGGGTTAAAAAGTGCTCAAAATTACAAGTTTGCCACTTGTAAGGTGGCTAACCCTAAATGAAAGTTACAAAGAAATAAAAGTGTCCCAAAACCAAAATACAACCAAAATAATTCATAAAAAGTAAATATATAAAAGAAATGGTCCTTCATGATGCTGGTCTTCAAGAAGCTTTTGAATTAGGTTCCGTTGACAACCCTGATTCACTCAGTAGTATGGGTGTTTTTGCATCCTGTAGGACTGACAAATGAACCTACTGAAATGCACCAAAATTATAGTGCAAAGATGTAGAAAGTGGGTTAGACTTCTCAAAGTTAGGTTTCTCTAGCAAAACCCTCAAAACTAGATTCTAGAGACCCTTAGCTCGGGCCCTGGTGATAGGTCTTGGGAAAGTCTGATTCCTACCATCTCCTCGGGCTTCTGGAAGATTTGCCCTCAAATCTGATGGATCTTCATGCAAGTCATCTGCTAAATAAGGTGAAAGATCTAAAATGTTAAAAGTGGCTGATACTCCAAAATCTCCTGGTAACTCGATGCGATAAGCATTGTTGTTGATGCGCTTTAAGACCCTGAATGGTCCGTTTGATCCAGGACATAGCTTCTGTGACTTTTTATGTGGAAACCTGTCCCTGCTAAGATTAATCCAGACTAAGCCACCTGGATTATAGAGATGAATTTTCCGGTGCCTATTTCCTTGGATCCTCTGTTGTTCCTGGGTCTTCTGAAGGTGTTCAGTGGTCCAATCATGGATGTGTTGAATCTGTTGTGCTCGGTCAATTCCACTAAGACTTTCTTCCTTCGTTGCTGGTCCTGCTATAAAATCCAATAGAATGGAAGGGTTATAGCCATAAACAACTTCAAAGGGAGACTTACTGGTTGAACCATGAGTAGACCTATTATAAGCGAACTCAACAATAGGAAGACACAAGTCCCAATCAGTAAAATTCTTGCCAACTATTGCTTTGAGAAGATTCCCAAGTGTGCGGTTGACAACCTCTGTTTGTCCAACAGTCTGGGGATGGCAAGAGGTACTGTACATCAGTTTAGTACCCAGTCTTCTCCATGGTGTTTTCCAAAAGAAACTAAGGAATTCAGTATCTTTGTTTGACACAATGCTGTATGGAACTCCATGTAATTTGATAATTTCCTGCACAAAAAGGTTAGCAATAAAAAGAGCATCGTCTGTTTTGTGGCATGGTACAAAGCGTGACATTTTGCTAAATTGATCAACAACCACCATAATAGAGTCTTTCCCCCTTTGTGTCCTGGGTAATCCCAACACAAAATCCATGTTGATATTAGTCCACGGTTTAGATGGTATAGGTAAATGCATATATTCACCCTGCGCACCTTTCCTCCCCTTGGCTCTCTTGCAAACACCACACCTTTCTAGTACCCTATGGACATCCCTTATCTTGCCTTTCCAGTAGAAATTCTCCCTCAATACGGCTAGAGTTCTCTTCTCACCAAAATGCCCTGACAAACCACCTACATGTGCTTCCCTCACCAATAATTTCCTCACAGATCCAGATGGAATACATAGTTTTCCTGATTTATACAGAAAACCATCTATCACATAATAACCATCATACATCCCGCCTGCAAGACACCTCTACATGACAATTTTGAATTCCTCATCACATACATATTGTTCCTTCAACAGCTTAAAACCCAGTAATTTTGACTGAAGAGAAGTGATAAGTACATACCGTCGTGATAAAGCGTCAGCAACAATATTCTGATTGCCCTTTTTGTACTTAATCACATAAGCAAAGCCCTCTAAAAATTCCACCCACTTGGCCTAGCGCTTAGACAAATTATGTTGTCCCCTAAAATGTTTCAAAGATTCATGATCTGTATAAATAATAAACTCCTTCGGGAGGAGATAATGTTGCCACGTCATGAGAGCCCCCACTATGGAATAAAATTCCTTATCATATATAGAATAGTTCAAAGTTGCTCCACTCAACTTTTCACTAAAATATGCTATAGGCCTCTTCTAATTCAAAATTTTTGTCAAAATCAGGTAAGACCAGTAATGGGGCACAAGTGAGTTTTTCTTTAATCTCTTCAAAACTCCTCTAGGCCTTTTCACTCCAGATAAAAGGAACACTCTTCTTAGTCAGTTCTGTGAGAGGACTGACAATGCTACTGAAATTTTGGACAAAGCGTCTATAAAAGGATGCAAGCCCATGAAAACTTTTTACCTCAGTAACTGAAGTGGGTGTTGGCCATTCCTTAACTGCCCTCACTTTCTCCTCATCCATCCTAACTCCTGCACCTAACACAACAAAGCCTAAAAATGTTACCTCAGTTTGGCAAAAGAAACACTTTTGAAAATTCACAAATAGCTGTTGTGTCTTCAATACTGAGAATACTGCCTGAAGATGCTCCACATGTTGTTTTAGGTTTTTGCTGTAGATCAGAATATCATCAAAATAAACAACAATAAATTTTCCTAAGAACACTTTCAATACATGGTTCATCAATCTCATAAAAGTCCTAGGAGCATTACTCAAACCAAAGGGCATAACCAACCATTCGTACAGTCCATGACGTGTTTTAAAAGCGATCTTCCATTCATCCCCTTCCTTCATCTGAATCTGGTGATATCCGCTTTTAAGATCAACTTTGGAGAAAATATGTGAACCATACAGCTCATCCAACATATCATCAAGTCTAGGAATAGGATACCTGTATTTAATGGTGATTTTGTTGATTGCTCTGCTATCAATACACATTCTCTAAGTTCCATCCTTCTTGGGAACAAGAAGGGTAGGAACATCGCATGGACTGAGACTCTCTCTAACAAACCCCCGTTCCACTAATTCATCTACCTGACGTTTTAATTCCTTAGCCTCTTCAGGATTCATTTGATATGCAGGTCGGTTTGGTAACACTGAACCGGGCATAAGATCAATAGCATGCTCTATCCCTCTCAAGGGTGGTAATCCTGCTGGCAAATCATCAGGAAAAATGTCAGTATACTCATTTAATACCTGTGAAGCTGTTGGAGGTAGAGATTGTGATTCCCGTAACCCTAAGGCACATCTCAACTGAAGCAAGTATGTTGGAGCCTCTTCTGTGATTAGTCTCTCCATCTCACCCTATCCCATCAACAATACCTTTTTCCCCTCAAAGACGTTATTTTGAATCAAAGCGTTCTTAGCCTCTGATGGTCGATTAATCTGTTGCTGGACATTATGGACCTCTAAAGGTGGCATAGGATTCAGAATAATTCGCTTGCCCTCCTTTTGGAACAAATATGTATTTCTGAAGCCATCATGTAAGACCCTCATGTCATATAACCAAGGTCTACAAAGCAAAATATGGGATGCACACATGGGCAAGATATCACACTCAATGTCATCACAATACTTGTCCCCTATACTGAAGGGTACCCTAGCTCTTTGGGTAACATACAAACTTCCTTGATCATTAAGCCAATGTAGTTTATAAGGTTTAGGATGTCGAATAGTTGAAAGCTTTAACTTCGATACCAACGATGCAGCTACCACATTAGTACATGATAAGATCACATTATACTTATATTTTATTTTGGATTTATATTAAATTTATTTCAATATTATAAGAAAATATAAAGAAATGATATTTAATGGTGTTTATTGTGAAAATTCAGGTTTTGAGGACCCAAAAGTAAATTACAAGTTAATTAGAGGAGTTTTTCACAAAATTGAAGAAGCGAGTGGAGGATTGCATTGAAGGCTGCCAGCCTTAGGCCGGCCTACTACCAATGGCCGCCGGCCTTGAGCCAGCCTACATTAAACCGGCTTCATAAGACATTAAAGCTACCGACCTTGAGCCGGCCTACATTGCTCCTCGGATATCCATTGCGAAAATCTCTCCAAAATCGTATCTTAATTAATTTGCTGACTCAATTCCTCATCAGATCAACCTTATCCTCCTCTTTGGATCTATGAATAGACCCTTTGTGTGAACCTTGGGAGATCATCCTTTGTGTTAGCATCCTTTGTTTTAGCATCATTTGTTTTAGCATCCTTGTTTTTATCCTTTATCTTAGCATCCTTGTTTTTACCCTTTTTTTTTAGCATCCTTTGTTTTTTTATCTTTAGAATCATTAGAATTCCCTTAGGGACTTTAGGTTTTATCCTCCTTTTAGATTCTCTTACATTTCATGTTATTATAAATTTTAGTTTGAAGAAAGAATGTTATTGAAGTTTGCTTTCAATTGAAGAAGTTTAGGAATCAATTCAGAAGATTGAAGTTTTACAAACTCTTGAAGATTATAGCAATTGTTTCATTTATTTAATTTTCTTCTATACCAATTATCAGTTTATTTTATTATTCAATATGAATTCCATTGCATTTATTTACTTCAATTGTTTTTATGCAATCCATACCAAAATGTTCTAAATCATCCTTGTGGGAAACATGATGAAGCCATAACTCAAACTAAAATGATCATTGTATTCATGTTATAAGACATATAGATATACGGAATTTTCATATAAGGCCTGCTATGAATTGTATTTTGTAATTGAAATCAAGGCATAGGAATGTAAATGACTCGAAAGAGAAATTTAGATTTTATCAGGAATTCTTAAGTAAGATTTAATAATTCATGCGGAAGCAACGTTATTGAATTTTATTAGAAATTGACCTAAGTGTTTCATGCAATATTTTTATTAAATTTTTCACTAATGGATTAGGAGAAATTATTTTAAAGATATTGGGCAATCATATAATTGGGAAATTTATGATTGCGAATTAGAATCCTCCATTGATTTTAATTAGTGGGAGCTATTAAATTAAATTAGGGTAATGTTACTTTAAAACTTGAAAAGGGATTAAGGTTTTGTCAATTTCTTGTGAAAATCCATATAGTTATGAGTTATTATAACATGAAGGCAATATGATTAGTAGAATTAGGGTGGATTCTGATTTCCCACCATCAATTCATCCTTTTTTCAAACACAATTCTCTTTTTAAGCATTTAGTATAATTCATTTGATTCTCATCAAATTTCATTGCCTAAATAATAATAGAAATTGATATAGGTCTATTACTTAATCAATCTTCGTGGTTCGACACTTTTCTCTCACTATATTACTTGATCCGATCCGGTACACTTGCCGGTATTTATTCACGCTCATTTTATATCTCTTTTTGCGTGGATCAGTACAACTACCACCATCTATTATAAGGACACACAAATTTCCTTGTATCCTACAAGAAGTGTGGAACAAATTTTCCCTTTGTTCTTCCTCCTTATTAGCAAATGTACTTAATGAGCAATGCAATACATTAGCATATTGAAGCATTTCACTAGACATTGTGGAATTTGAACTCAATCAACACGTGAACAATATTCCCCACTTCTTTCAAGATCACGGTGCAACAAACTTTAATCTCCACAAGTCACTCCATGGCAACACACAAGTAACAACAACAATGAAGATGAGTTACTTCCATAGCAACCACAAAATGGATAATAATAACAAGTAGGCTTCCACTTCCACGGCAAATAATGATAACAAAGGACTAATACGTGACTTTCCACAAATGAATTCCGAATTCCACAATAGGCAGCAACTTTCAATTTGAAATTCAAACCACTTCACTAATTGCGAGCCTTCTTCAATTGGTAAACAATGAATTCAAATTCAAATAGCAATCATTAACTCCCACAACTTAATTGCATGTGTTTGAATTCAAATAATTCCTTACTAATCAAAACTCAATGCAATCTGCAAATTGTACTCCACCAATTCAAAATTATATAATGGAAATCAAAACAACAAACTACACATTCTCCTCCACGCCACAACAAGCCACGGCAAGGATTTGGTAAGTATTGCAAGTTCCAAAAGTTGTTGAATTAAACAACACTTTATACTTCTGCCCTTCCACGAAAATTAGTGATCATAAAATGATACAACAACCTTCCCAATCCAACTCCAACAAACAGCAAATTAAATTCCAAGTCAAGGTAATTTCCCAAGCTCAAAACCACAACAATCAACACAATTTGCAGTTTCACTAAATCAACCCTAATTGATGATTAACTCCACGAAGTCAAATAAAACCAATTCCCTTCTCTCAACATGTGCTCTGATACCAAAAAGATGATTTGCCTAAATCCGCTTAGAAGCACAATTAAAAGACTTAAGAAAAAGAAATCTCAAGTCAACAACAAACCGGATCCACAAAGGGCAAAATTTACGTCAACCCTAGTAAGATGTAATGAATTCCAAATGCGCAAAGTTACAATTGTAATACCACAATGATAATCTCTTCTAATAACACCCTAATCACATATAATCCCACGAAAATAATCCAAAATTTCAAAAGAAAACGTCAATTCCACGGACTCCTTTCCATTAGTGAAAATCACGTTTTCAAGGGAATTCTCAAGGATGATTTGAATTCAATTGCAAGGGATCTTGATTAAACACAAGAATTTGACAAAAATTAGAAGAAAATCTATCCAAGAACTATCTCAATTCAACTCTAGATATGACACACTAGAGAAGAAAAGAAATCACAACAAAATGAAATTGATACAACTTACAATTTCAAGGTGTTGCACTCGCCACAATTTCAGCTCTTGGGATTGAAATTGATAAGAGTCTAATGAAAATTAGGAACCCTAATTCTCACGTGAATATGAACTCTCAATTCTGCAAAATATGCCCCCCTCAAACCCTCTCTTAAGCAAGTATTTATACTTGCTACTCCTAGGGTTAAAAAGTGCTCAAAATTATAAGTTTGTCACTTTTAAGGTGGCTAACCCTAAATGAAAGTTACAAAGAAATAAAAGTGTCCCAAAACCAAAATAGTTCATAAAAAGTAAATATATAAAAGAAATGGTCCTTCATGTTGCCGGTCTTCAAGAAGCTTTTGAATCAGGTTCCGTTAACAACCCTTATTCACTCAATAGTATGGGTATTTTTGCATCCTATAGGATTAACAAATGAACCTGTTGAAATGCATCAAAATTATAGTGCAAAGATATAGAAAGTGGGTTAGACTTCTCAAAGTTAGGTTTCTCTAGCAAAACCCTCAAAACTAGATTCTGGAGACCCTTAGCTCGGGCCTTGGTGATAGGTCCTGGAAAAGTCTGATTCCTATCACTTGCCACAATTCCAATTGGATTGAACTTGATAAGAGTTTGATGAAATCTTAGGAAACCCTAATCTCTCACGAAAATGTTTGCTGCAATTTTTCAAGTGTATCCGATGAGAAATGTTTCGACCCCACCTATACCTTTAGAACTAGATTTGGCTGATGGACCAAATCGCTTATATTTTTACATTATATCTTTTATTCTAATAAATATTTGAGAAACAATCTTATAGGTACAATAATAATTCTCCATGGGATGCCAATATGTCCTACACTAGTTGATGGATATGGGACATCTTCAAATTTACAATCAAAGACCCGTTGCGATTGTTTCCATTTTGAAGCATTGGCTCATGAAGACTTATGATATTTTTGTACTTTGTAATTGTTCTATGGACTATTTTATGTTGTATTTTTCTTTTCGGACACTTTCATTTTTATTGTAATTTCCATTTAGGACTGGCCACCTTAAAAGTGGCAAACTTGTAATTTTTGTCCATTTTCTAACGCTAGGGTTAGCAAGTATAAATACTTATTTATAGTAGGGTTTGAGGAGGCCAAAATTTTGAAAATTATCTTCACATTTTTGTGAGAGGGCTTAGGGTTTCCCTAGATCTAATTTCTCTTATCAATTTCAATTTCCAAGAGTTGAAATTGTGGCGAGTGCAACAAAAGGGCAATTGTGAGTAATATCAATTCCTTCTTTGTTGTGTTTCCTTTTCATCACTAGTGAGTCATATCTAGGGTTGATTTGGATGTTCTTGGTCAGATTTTTTATTGCAATTGTGATCAATTATCATGTTATAAGATTGAATGGTTTTTAGCATTGGTTATCATCATTAATTTTATTGAATCATTATTGACGTGAATTTTCATTGTGGAAAGAGGAGAATCACATAATTGAAACTTGTCATTTTAGTGTAATTCACGTGGATTTCACTTGTTTTTATTGTTAATTGGTGAAGTTTATCCTTGTTGGATTGTTGATTGCATCTTTGAACCTTTGGATTTCATCAAATTTCCATTAGTGTTCACACAATTTCCTAATCTAATTGAACCGGTTCATATGCTTGAGTTGAGATTGTTTCTTTGATTCATTTGCATGTGCTTGGGCTTGGTTTTGAGCACATCAGTATCTTCCTCCTCAAAACCCTACTTAAGCAAGTACTTATACTTGCTCCCTTTAGTGTTAAAATGACTAGAAATTTTCAATTATGCCACTTAAGGGTGGTCGGTCCTAAATGCCCAAAATTACAACCAAATAAAATTTCCCAAAAGCTTACAAAACAAATAGTTCAAAAATAAATTACAAGTATAAAAATAATCTTCAACAAGCTAGCTCTTTAATAGGATTCGTCGGTCCAGCTCATCGCCAGTTTAGGTCGGTCCATGAATAACTCACAAGCTGAGTCTTAATGAGTTTATCCATCACCTTGTAAAGCCTAATAAATGTGCTTGTTGGAATACACAATACAAGAGTAATAGAAAAGAGGTTAGTGAACAAATAATTCTGGAGTCGAGTTGTTCAGAATGGACCCTCATAGCCAAGATTTGAAATCCTTTAGTTCTTGCCCTAATGATAGGTCTTGTAGAATTTTGATTCCTATCACACATACAAAAATGAGAAGAAAGAAGCCAACACCTATATTTACATACATGTATATGTGACTTCTCACATTAAGCCCCTTCGCTCCCTAGACATCCTTCACCTTCTTATTCCTTCAGCTCCCCTCTAATTCTCCACGTTTTCTCTCTTTCCCTTTTTTTTTTCCATTGACTAGCCTTACTCTAACCACACCACCAATACTGATAGAAAACCAAGCTCCATGATGTGCCTAAATCCACTTAGAAGCACAATTAAAATACTTAAGAAAAAGCAATCTCAAGTCAACAACAAACCGGATCCATAAGGGGCAAAATTGCGTGAACCCTAGTAAGATGTAATGAATTCCAAATGCTCAAAGTTACAATTGTAATACCACAATGATAATCTCTTCTAATAACACCCTAATCACATATAATCCCACGAAAATAGTCTAAAAATTCAAAAGAAAACCTCAATTCTAAGGACTCCTTTCCACTAGTGAAAATCACGTTTTCAAGGGAATTCTCAAAGATGATTCGAATTCATTTGCAAGGGACCTTAATTAAACACAAGAATTCGACAACAATTAGAAGCAAATATGTCCAAGAACTATCTCAATTCAACCCTAGATATGACACACTAGAGAAGAAAAGAAATCACAACAAAATGAAATTCATATAACTCACAATTTCAAGGTGTTGCACTCGCCACAATTTCAACTCTTGGGATTGAAATTGATAAGAGTCTAATGACAATTAGGAACCCTAATTCTCACGTGAAGAAGAAGTGTATAATCTACAAAAAATGGCCTTCTCAAACTCTCTCTTAAGCAAGTATTTATACTTGCTACTCCTAAGGTTAAAAAGTGCTCAAAATTACAAGTTTACCACTTTTAAGGTGGCTAACCCTAAATGAAAATTACAAGGAAATAAAAGTGTCCCAAAACCATAATACAACCAAAATAGTTCATAAAAGAAGAAATATATAAAAGAAATGGTCTTCAAGATGCCGGTCTCCTATAAGATCCATCGGCCCAGCTCATCGCCGATTCAGGTCGGTCCATGGATAACCCACAAGCTAAGTCTGAGGGAGTTTGTCCATTGTCATATAAAATATGATAAGTGTGCCTGTTGGAAAACACAATACAAGAATAATAGAAAAGAGGTTAATTTATAAATAATTCCGGGGTCGATCTGCTCAAAATGGGCCCTCATCGCCAAAATTTGAATTCCTTTAGTTCTTGCCCTAATGATAGGTCTTGTCGAATTTTTATTCCTATCACTCCATCTTTCCTTACTCCTTTCCTCTTCTTCCTTACTGTCTAACATACACTTGTGTACATATACATATATATATATATCTTTCCTTTCCTCCTATTTCCCCTCTTTTTTTCTCACTTGGCATGCTATTAGAAGCTAACCATCATGCTGTTGGAAGCCAGCTGTTTCAATCTCCTTTGCCGATCTTATGTAAATAGATATATAATATATATATACATAACAATTTTAGAAAAATTGGTTTCCTCTAAAATACAGGGAAAAATACACTATTATACGCTATTCATGCTCAAAATACTTCTATTTAGTGTATTTCTAGCTATTGTAATAATTTTCTAAGCTAAATACAAATTTTAATATGATTTGATAATTATATCTAAATTTTGAAAAATAAATCCGTTTCATGTAAAATTGATCTAGTTGAGTTACACTCACCTCAAGGAACACACTAATAGTCATGGATCATCGATCGGAGGTTGTATATGAAAGTTATGAATTTTTTTCTTCAATTTTTCTTTTCACCTTTTCTCTCTCCTTTCCTCTCATTCCATCATTGTCCTTGGTCTCTCCCTCGCTCTTCCAGTTTTCTTCTCGTTTCTTTTAGCATCTTCTTTCTTTTTTATATCATCTTTTTTTTTTATATTGGTCACTATTCACACCGCCCCCCATTTTCATATATATATATATTATATTATATTTTATATTATAATTATTTATTTATTTTTAAAACCTGCCACTCCCCCTTTCCTATATATATATATATATATATATATATATATTATATTTTATATTATAATCATTTAAATTTTAATATTCCATGCGTGTATGACAATATTTTTAAATTTTTTATTTTTAGTATTTTATTACAAAACTTTACGCCTAAGCTAATTTGATTATTCCGGACATAAATATTTACTCAAAAATTTCATTTGAAATTCCTAAATCCATAGTGTCAATTAATTTCATTATTTGACCCAATATTGATAGAAATTTATCCTTTTAATTTAAATTATATGAACTAAAATTAGGACTTACAATTATTTTTATTTATTTGTTTATATTCCTATATATAGATAATTTTCAATTACTTTGCTTCCTACATTTATTTAGTAATATATTTTATAAAATTTGAAATGCTACATTCATTATCCTTTTCCTTTGCATATGGTTATTATTTCCATTTGTTTTAAATATCTATTTCTCATTGTTTGTTATACTTATCAAATTGATCTCATGTCTTCCTTATTTTTCTATTTTTAAAGCCTATTATTAATTCTCATAATTTTTTGGTTATTCGTAAATTATTAAAATAATATTCACGCATTGCGATATTTAAATTTTTGTTATAAATTTCTCAAAGTTTTTAATATAGTGAGATTATTATTCTCGTTATTTTGACCTAAAAGTATTTTTCATTTCGCTTATTTTCTTTAAATTTTCATATAGTTGTTTTTATTTATTTTCGGGACATTACAGTGGTTGGGCATAAAATTCACCCCCTTTAGCTGCCCTTTAGTTTCCCTGCCATTTAGTTAGGCTCAATCTAGTTATTCTCTAGTTACTCCCTAAGTTATTCTCTAATTGCTTCCTAGTTAATTCGCATTCCAAGAAGTAGATTTGGAGGATTGGTTTAGCAGCTCAATTCCTTTTGTTTTCTTGTGATTAAATGGCCTTAAATAAAGCTTAAATAGGGGAAATTCTAGACTTAATTTGAGCCTTAAATCTAGCAATTTGATGGGTTAAATGCCGGCATATCTCTCTTAATTCCAATGCCCTAGTGAGGATGTTAGGGTTCATATTTTCTAATTTTTGTTTTGTACAATTTGATTATTTAGTAGAGTTAGATTTAATTAAATTTTAAGTATTCTCATATTAATGATAGAGTAATTTATCGCCGTCTACATTTTAGTCTCATTAGAATCGAATGTCAGGTTTTTCCGAGCTCAATGTTAGTTTTTCTAAAGTTGAAAGGAAATCTAAATGTTGACGGTTGGTCCTAAGACTTTAGGAATTGAATGTGGACTTTTTGAACATCTAAATTCAAGTTTATTTTTCCTAAGGTGATGTTCTATCACTAGGGTTTGGTAAGGTTTCAACTTCCTTTGCCTTCGGACACTTTAGTTGGTTCACATATTGCTAGGTGACTCCTATTTTATAGTCAGTTGTTCTTATTTGTTTGTCCTACGTATTTCTTAAGATTTTTCCTCCATACTAATTCTTGATTTAAAATTTTCTAAGGTTTACAGTTATGCTTTAGACTGAGTTGGACCTAAATTAGATGAGTTATGGGCCTTTAAACTTACAAATTCGTAACCATATGCAATCTAAACATTCAAGGGCCCAAAAGTGAATAAAATGAGACTTTTTATGTTAAATTAGATAATAGACATAATAAGGGTTCAAATGGCTTTGGTTTTACTTAGTTTAGTCATAAAAAGATTAAGTTATGGCCCTATAAAATTTGGACCTCCTAAAATGACGAATTAAAAATTGGTGTTGAATGATTAAAATAATTTAGACCAAAGCTAACCCAATCCCAAGTCAGCCTATCCGTATAGGCCTAAAGACTATCCTTTCACCCTTCTACATGGGTGGCCCAGTAAATATAATTAAGTAAGCAAGTTTAATTAACTTAGCTATCCTAAATAAACTAACATAAGGATTGACTTAGTGAAATGGATACCCAAGATCCAATTAGGCTTATCCTCCTTTAAGGATAATACCCTAAATGGCCTTAACAAAATAAAGAATCTAAATAAGGCCCCAAACTATATTAAGGCTTAGATCAAATTAAACACTAAAAAAGAACTAGACATAGACCTAATAAAATAAAATGAGATTACATGACTATAAAAGAATTTGAATGGGCCCAAGACCAAAAACATGCTAGGATCCATTTATCTTTAGAGTCGATACCTTAAATGGGCCATGACAAGTCAAATTAAAACCTAAATGGGCCTTAAACCCATTAAGGCCCTAAATCAACTAAATGCTTAAAATGAAATTAAAATTGGACTTAATAATGAGTTGGGCTTAAGCATAACAAATAGGATTGATTTGACATAATAGGCCCAAGTTAATTAAATTAGATTAAAGTAACCTAATTCGACTTAAAATGGGCTCAATATTAATAAATTGACTTAAGCAATTTAATTAAGGATAGTGGTCCTAATTCTAAACATAATTGGGCTAACTATTCTTTAAGGGCCTAAATACCTTAATTAGGCCTGTAACTACCTAGACAAAATTAATTTATTTAATATTTATTAAATAGTAGAACTAAGGTTAAAAGTAGGATTTGTATAAAATATGGGGGACAAAATGGTCGTTTCCTTAAAGGAGTACGTAAACCTAAGTTGACCTAGAACCCCTTGTTTTTGCCATATGTATAGTAACAAATAAAAGAGAACACTCTCTAGAGAAACTCTTATGTAGACTAGCGATTTCTACAGGGACTAAATCCAATTCAATCGGGTAAGGATTTATAACGAATGAGTTGTTATTGGAATATTAAATTGAAGATTAAATCAATTGTTATGTTATAATCAATAGAGTATGAATCAAGGAAGTGGTGAAATGAACACGAAATTAAGCGACTAAGGGATTTAAATTTCGAAATTGGACAAGTTCACTAATCCATTAACTGCATTACGAAATTACAAATTTTAGATTCCAATTAGAATTAGGAAAAAAAATATTAGAATTTGGAATGAATTGGAAAAAAAATGGAAAGTTGGGTTGGTGAAGGACAACATGGTATACGATCAAGTATATGCCTATATACTTGCTTGTGCAAGAATATGCATGTGTACAGAAAGGTACATGACTAAAGTACATGCTCATATACTTGGGCATGTTGAAATATGAAAATCTATGGAAGGGTACACGTCACTGTACACGACCGTGTAACTAACCATGCCAAAATGATAAAATCCATAAAAAGATACACGACTACTCTATACAATTGTATATCCCAATCATGCCAAAGTACATGATCGTGTATTTAGTAATATCATGTTTATAACTTTAATTGATGTGCCTAAATTAGGAGTTAAGCACATACAATTGGAGTAAACTATAATCCTCAAATGCATTAAACCAATCTCAGCTCAAACTAGTAGAATTTGTGTGAACCCTAATGGAGATGCAATGAAATCTAAATGCTCAAAGTTGCAATTAACAATTCAACAATGATAATTTCCTCAAATATAACAATAATCACAAGTAATTCCATGTGAATTATACATAAGAACAACAAGATCCAATTCCGTGATCCACTTCCCAAACAAAATGATCCATGGTTCAAATGAAGCTAAATTGAAGGTTAAAAACCAAGGCTAAAACCAATCAATTAAGCAATAAGAATTTGATTACAAATGCAATCAAATTTGACCTAGAAAACATCCAATTCAACCTTAGATATAACTCACTAGTGATGAAAAGGAAACACAACAAAAAGGAATTGATATTACTTACAATTTCTCCTTGTTGCACTTGCCATAATTCCAATTCTTAGTATTGAAATTGATAAAAGCAAATGAATTAGGAAGAAACCCTAACTCTCTCACGTAATATTGATATGCTCAGAATGTATATAAAATAAAAGCGCAATAGTAGCAAGTGCACTGGTCGTATCAAGTAATAGAGTGGTGAAAAGTAAGGTTGTCAATCCCTCGAGGAACCAATAGAGTACTAGACCTATGGTAATTCTTATCAATATCTAGGTGATTAAAAAGGGGTTTTGAAATGTCTAAGCTAAAAATTTAACTTAAAGCAAACAAGGAAAATTTTATGAAGAATCTATCAATTATGAATGAGGGAAATTAGAATTCACCTTAGATTCGTTAATCAAACTGCTACCATGTTATATCAACTAGTGGTTATAAGGTTATTCAAGTGAGTTTAGAAAATCCTTTTTAGGGAAGTTAACCTTAAATCAATTAGTCGGCTTCTACATCTCTAATTAACCAAGGAATCAAAATTATGTTCATACACCTCCCGATGCTACAAACAACTAATGCCCTAAATCAATTAACCCTAATCCCTTAGTGATTAATTAACAAGAAACATTGCATTGCGCCCTCCATAAACTCTAATTAAACCAATTATCACAACTCCCGTATTGACAATCAGTCTAATTAAGAATTCCTAACAAATCCTTATCAACTCCCATATCAAAAGGATTTCTAACAATTATAATCAAAGACCAATTATAATTGAAATCAAAGGAATTGCAATCATGAATAATCCTAATAATTCCTAATCATATAACATGGCTACAATTATCCTTTTAACATTCTAGGGTTTCATCCAATTTCCCAAGGAAAAGACTTAGCAATTCATGGAGATAAAGACATGATTATGATTCAAGGAGATTCTTGCAAAAGAAATCATATTCAATAGTTGGATCAAATACTTGAATTGCATATAAGAGATAAAGTTCAGAAATCACCAATTCAACAATACAAATAAAACCTTAATTGCAAGGAACTCCACAAATCCTTCACAAAGGATGATAATCTCCACCAAGATCACAAAGTTTTCTCCGAGATTTGATCTCCACAATTCTCCCTTAAAACTAAGTTAAAACTACTTTAAGAACAAGAAAAATTGACAAAAGATCCCGTACAAATTGACCTAGGACCTATATATATGCAAGGGGAGGCGAGGAGATGCAATTAAAAAAAGAACGGCTAAAGGCCGGCAACCTTCATTTAAGTCGGCCATAAAGGCCGGTGGTGTTGCATGGAAAGCTGGCCATAAAGGCCGATGGCCTTGATTTTTCCTTTGCCATCCTTCAATCTTTTCATGCTTCAATTTGTATGCAATCTCTCCAAATTGATTAAGCTTTGAACTCAAAGTCCTCCAACATCTAAAATGTAAAAATAAACATGATTAAGTACCATTTCCTTGTGATTTCTCTAAAATCAATAATGAATACTTGCAAATTGCTTAATGAATTATGAGTAAAATATGCCTTTATCAAATATGTGAAGTCTATTCTAAAAAATTCTCCTCCAAAACCCTACTTAAGCAACTATTTATAGTTACTCCCTTTAGGGTTAAAAAGTTCACAACATTACAACTATGTAACTTTTAGGGTAGCCGGTCCTAAAAGACAATTACAAAAAAAATGAAAGTGTCCCAAAAGAAATTACAAAATAAATAGTTCAAGTAAATAACAAATATATATATATATATATATAATTAGTCTTCAAGATGCTGGCCTTCAAGGTATTTTCGAAATGAGTCTTGATGAGGATCCCGACTCAATCAAAAGTGTAAGTGATTTGGCACCTTGTAGGACTAATGATGTGCTCAAAACCAAGTTCAAACACAATCAAATGACTCAAAGAAAACAATCCTCAAGTCACAGTCAAACCGATCTAATTCAACTAGGAAATTGCGTGACCCTAATGGAAATTTGATGAAATCCAATGGTTCAAAGATGCAATCAACTTCCACTAATGATCAATTTCACTAAAACAACAATAAGATCAAATGAATTTCACGTGAAATGGATGAAGAAGAAAAGCACAAAACCGTGATGTACCCTCTTCCAACACAAGCACAAATTCATACTACCACTAAAGAACACTCAATCTTAATAGAACAATCAATCTTACAAGATAATTGTCCACGAATTACATTCACAAATAAGTCCAAGAAAGCTTCAAATCCACCCTAAATATGACTCACTAGAGAAGAAGTGAAGAACAACAAAGAAGGAAATCGATATTACTCAAAATTTCTCCTTGTTGCACTCGCTACAATTCCAATTCTTGGGTTGAAATTGATAAGAGGTTTTGAACTAAGGAAGAACCCTAATTCCACACGTGAAGTGCTAGGATTTTTTTGCAAAATATGGCCTCCTCAAACCCTCTTCTAAGCAAGTATTTATAGTTGCTACACCTAGGGTTAGAAAGTGGTCAAAATTACAAGTTTGCCACTTTTAAGGTGGCTAGTCCTAAATGAAAATTGCAAGGAAATGAAAGTGTCCCAAAACCAAATACAACCAAAAAATAGTTCATAAAAGAAGAAATATATAAAAGAAATGGTCCTTCATGATGCTGGTCTTCAAGAAGCTTTTGAATCAGGTTCCGATGACAACCTTAATTCGCTCAGTAGCATAGGTGTTTTTGCATCCTATAAGACTGATAAGTGAACCTGCTGAAATGCATCAAAATTATAGTGCAAAGACATAGGAAGTAGGTTAGTTTTCTCAAGATTAGGTTTCTCTAGCAAAACCCTCAAAGCTAGATTATAGAGTCCCTTAGCTCGGGCCCTAGTGATAGGTTCTAGAGGAGTTTGATTCCTATCATCTCCTTGGGCTTTTGGAAGATTTGCCCTCAAATTTGATGGATCTTCATGCACGTCATCTGTTAAGTATGGTGAGAGATCTGAGACATTGAAAGTTGCTGATACTCCATACTCTCCTGGTAACTTTATGCGATAGGCATTATCGTTGATGCGCTTTATAACCCTGAATGGTTTGTCTGATCTAGGAGATAGCTTCTATGAGTTTTTATGTGGAAACCTATCCCTACTAAGATTAATCCAGACTAAGTCACCTGGATTATAGAGATGATTTTTCCTGTGTCTATTTCCCTGGATCCTCTACTGTTCCTGGGTCTTCTGAAGGTGTTCAGTTGTCGGATCATGGATGTGCTGAATTTGTCGGGTTCGGTCAACTCTACTAAGACTTTCTTCCTTTGTCGCTGGTCCAGCTATAAAATCCAATGGAATGGAAGGATTATAGCCATAAACAACTTCAAAGGGAAACTTACTGGTTGAACTATGAGTAGACCTATTGTAAGCGAACTCAACAATTGGAAGACACAAGTCCCAATCAGTAAGATTCTTGCCAACTGTTCCTCTGAGTAGATTCCCAAGCATGCGGTTGACAACCTCTGTTTGTCCATCTGTCTAGGGATAGCAAGAGGTACTGTACTTCAGTTTAGTACCTAGTCTTCTCCATAGTGTCTTCCAAATGAAACTAAGGAACTTAGTATCTTTGTCTAACACTATACTGTGTGGAACTCCATGTAATTTGACAATTTCCTACACAAAAAGGTTAGCATTAAAAAGAGCATCATCTATTTTGTGACATGGCACAAAGTGTGACATTTTGCTGAATCGATCAACAACCATCATAATAGAGTCTTTCCCCCTCTGTGTTCTAGGTAATCCCAACACAAAATCCATACTGATATCAGTCTACGATTTAGATGGTATAAGTAAAGGCATATATTCACCCTGTGCACCTTTCCTCCCTTTGGCTCTCTTGCAAACACCACACCTTTCTAGTACCCTATGGACATCCTTTATCATACTTTTCCAATAGAAATTCTCCCTCAATATGGCTAAAGTTCTCTTCTCACCAAAATGTCCTGACAAACCACCTGCATGTGCTTCCTTCACCAATAATTCCCTCACAGATCCAGTTGGAATACATATTTTTCCTGACTTATATAGAAAACCATCTATTACACAATATCCATCAGACATCCTGCCTCCAAGACACCTCTCTATGACAGTTTTGAATTCCTCATCACATACATATTGTTCTTTCAATAACTCAAAACCTAGCAATTTTGACTGAAGAGAAGTGATAAGTACATACCGTCATGATAAAGCATCAGCAGCAATATTCTGATTGCCCTTTTTATACTTTATCACATAAATAAAACCCTCTAGAAATTCTACCCACTTAGCTTGGCACTTAGATAAATGATGCTGTCTCCTGAAATGTTTCAAAGATTCATGATCGGTATAAATAATAAACTCCTTCGGGAGGAGATAATGCTGCCACGTCATGAGAGCCCTTACTAAGGAATAAAATTCCACATCATATATAGAATAGTTCAAAGTTGCTCCACTCAACTTCTCACTAAAATATGCTATTGGTCTCTTCTCCAGCATTAATACAACACCAATTCCAATCCCTGAAGCATCACATTCCAATTCAAAAACTTTGTCAAAATCAGGTAAGACTAGTAATGGAGCATAAGTGAGTTTTTCTTTTATCTCTTCAAAACTCCTCTAGGCCTTTTCACTCCAAATAAAAGGAACACTCTTCTTAGTCAGTTCTGTGAGAGGACTGACAATACTACTAAAGTTTTGGACAAAGCGACTATAAAAGTATGTAAGCCCATGAAAACTTTTTACCTCAGTAACTGAAGTGGGTGTTGGCCATTCTTTGATCGCCCTCACTTTCTCCTCATCCATCCTAATACCTGAACTTGACACAACAAAACCCAAAAATGTTACCTCAGTTTGGCAAAAGGAACACTTCTGAATATTTGCCAATAGCTGTTGTGTCCTTAATACTAAAAATACTACCCGAAGATGCTCCATATGTTGTTCTAGGCCTTTGTTGTAGATTAGAATATCATCAAAATAAACAACAACAAATTTTCCTAGAAATTCTTTCAATACATGGTTCACCAACCTCATAAAAGTACTAGGAGCATTACTTAAACCAAAGGGCATAACCAACCATTCATACAGTCTATGACGTGTTTTAAAAGCGGTCTTCCATTCATCCCCTTCCCTCATCCAAATCTGGTGATATCCGCTTTTAAGATCCACATTGGAGAAAACCTGTGAACCATGCAGCTCATCCAACATATCATCAAGTCTAGGAATAAGATACCTATATTTAATGGTGATTTTGTTGATGGCTTTGCTATCGATACACATTCTCTAAGTTCCATCCTTCTTGGGAACAAGAAGGGCGGGAACAGCGCATAGGCTAAGACTCTCTCTAACAAACCCCCATTCCACCAATTCATCTACGTGACGTTTTAATTCCTTAGCCTCCTTAAGATTCATGCGATATGCAGGTCGGTTTGGTAACACTGAACCGGGCATAAGATCAATAGCATGCTCTATCCCTCTCAAAGGTGGTAATCCTGCTGGTAAATCATCAGGAAAAATGTCAGTATACTCATTCAATACCTGAGAAATTGCTGGTGGTAGAGAATGTGGTTCTCGTAACCCTAATACACATCTCAATTGAAGTAAGTATGTCGGAGCCTCTTCTGTGATTAACCTCTCCATCTCACCCTGTCTCATCAACAACACCTTTTTTCCCTCAGAATCATCATATGGCATCAAAGTCTTTTTAACCTCTGATGGTCGATTAATCTGTTGCTGGACATTGTGGACCTCTAAAGGTGACATAGGATTCAGAATAATCTGTTTGCCCTCCTTTTGGAACACATATGTATTCCTAAAGCCATCATGTAAGACCCTCCTGTCATATAATTAAGGTCTGCCAAGCAAAATATGCGATGCACACATAGGCAAGATATCACATTCAATTTCTGCACAATACTTGTCCCCTATACTGAAGGGTACCCTAGCTCTTTGGGTAACATACAGACTTCCTTGATCATTAAGCCAATGCAGTTTATACAGTTTAGGATGTGGAATTGTTGAAAGCTTTAGCTTCGATACCAACGATGCAGCTACTACATTAGTACAACTACCACCATCTATTATAAGGACACACAAATTTCCTTGTATCCTACAAGAAGTGTGGAACAAGTTTTCCCTCTATTCTTCCTCCTTATTAGCAAATGTACTTAATTTTTGTCGCAATACATTAGCATATTGAAGCATTTCACTAGACATTGTGGAATTTAAATTCAATCAACACGTGAACAATATTTCCCACTTCTTTCAAAATCACGGCGCAACAAATTTTCTAAGTTCCACAAGTTCCTCCTTCACAAACAACTCCCACAGCAACAACACAAGTGGCAACAACAACAATTATGCTTCCACTTCCACAGCAAGGATATCAACACAACAAATATACCACTTTCCTCAAATGTAATCCGAAACTTAACAATAGGCAGCAACTCCAATTTGAATTTCAATCTCTTCACTAATTGCAAGCCTTCCTCAATTGGTATGAAATGAATTTCAAATTCAAATAACACTCATTAACTCCCATAACTTAATTAATGTGTTTGATTTCAAATAGATTCCTTACTACTCAACACAATGAAAATCTGTAAAATACACTTCCCCAATTCAGAATTTACATAATGGAATTACAACAACAAGCTTCACAACCTCCCTCATGCCACAAGCTAGTCACAGCAAGAAAAAGGTAATTTTTTTCAAGTTCATAAAATTGTTGAATTAACAATACTTCTATTCTTCTTTCCATCCATGAAAATAATTAATCACAAGAAGCTACAACAATCCTCCCAATCTAACTCCAACAAGCAGCAAATCAAATTTCAATTAAGGCAATTTCGCAACTCAAAACTACAACACATACAATTTTGGTTCAAATGTGAAGAACCTTAATTGAAGATGATGATCACGAAATAAACCAACAATTAATCCCTTCTCTCAACTTGTGCTCTGATACCAAAAGATGATGTGCTCAAAACCAAGTTCAAACACAATCAAATGACTCAAAGAAAACAATCCTCAAGTCACAGTCAAACCGATCCAATTCAACTAGGAAATTGCGTGACCCTAATGGAAATTTGATGAAATCCAATGGTTCAAAGATGCAATCAACTTCCACTAATGATCAATTTCACTAAAACAACAATAAGATCAAGTGAATTTCACGTGAAATGGATGAAGAAGAAAAGCACAAAACCGTGATGTACCCTCTTCCAACACAAGCACAAATTCACACTACCACTAAAGAACACTCAATCTTAATAGAACAATCAATCTTACAAGATAATTGTCCACGAATTACATTCACAAATAAGTCCAAGAAAGCTTCAAATCCACCCTAGATATGACTCACTAGAGAAAAAGTGAAGAACAACAAAGAAGGAAATCGATATTACTCACAATTTCTCCTTGTTGCACTCACCGCAATTCCAATTCTTGGGTTGAAATTGATAAGAGGTTTTGAACTAAGGAAGAACCCTAATTCCACACGTGAAGTGCTAGGTTTTTTTTGCAAAATATGGCCTCCTCAAACCCTCTTCTAAGCAAGTATTTATACTTGGTACACCTAGGGTTAGAAAGTGGTCAAAATTACCAGTTTGCTACTTTTGACGTGGCTAGTCCTAAATGAAAATTACAAGCAAATGAAAGTTTCCCAAAACCAAATACAACCAAAAAATAGTTAATAAAAGATGAAATATATAAAAGAAATGGTCCTTCATGATGCCGGTCTTCAAGAAGCTTTTGAATCAGGTTCCGTTGACAACCTTAATTCGCTCAGTAACGTAGGTGTTTTTGCATCCTACAAGACTAATAAGCGAACCTGTTGAAATGCATCAAAATTATAGTGCAAAGATATAGGAAATAGGTTAGTTTTCTCAAGATTAGGTTTTTCTAGCAAAACCCTCAAAGCTAGATTATGGAGACCTTTAGCTCAGGCCTTGGTGATTGGTCCTAGAGAAGTCTGATTCCTATCAACTGACAAGTGAACCTATTGGAATGCATAACAAGTATATGCTAAGAATGAAGAAATTAAGTTAGCTTCCTCGAGATTAGGTTTCTCATGAAGGATTCTCAAAACCAAGTTGTGCAGGCCCTTAGCTTGGGCCCTAGTGATAGGTCCTATGGGAATCTATTTCCTGTCATTAATTTACATTCAAATGAATTTATGTATAACCTAAAAACATAGAGTAACCTTAGAAACTCCATTAGCATAAGAGAAAGAATAATATAATAGATTAGTGAAGAGAATTAAAAACAAAGATTATTCTTAGATTATCACTAAAACGGAATCATTGCTACATTGATAGATTATAGACTAGCTTTAAGTCTAGGAACAAACATGCTTAAGACTAAGATTCCAAGTATATGTAACTTGTTTACTTCTTGTGCTTGTTAAGTTAGTATGAAATGGATTTAAGTTGGCTGATTGGTAAGTGATTAAGTGATTGTTGATTGTGCTTAGCTTGACCTAAGGGCCTATTGCGGCAGATCCCTAGAGGGCACCTTAATAACCCTTATGTGGCATTGTCCTTAGTAGAGTCATACTTAAAGATGATTTAGGTTGGTTAAAGGCTTATGGACTTATAGGTTGATAGGAATCAAAATCCGACAAGACTTATCATTAGGGCAATAACTAAAGGATTTCGAATCTTGGCGATGAGGACCCATTTTGAGAAAATAGACCCTGGAATTATTCGTTTACTAACTTCTTTTATCTTATTAAGGTATTTTATATTCCAACAGGAATACTTATCATGCTTTACAGAACAATGGACAAACTCACTTAAACTTAGCTTGTGGGTTATCTATGGACCGACCTGAACCGGCGATTAGCTGGGCCGATGGATCCTATAGAAGACCAGCATCTTGAAGAGCATTTCTTTTATGTATTTTTCATTTTTATGAACTATTTTTGGTTGTGTTTGGTTTTGGGAAACTTTTATTTCCTTGTAATTTTCATTTAGGGTTAGCCACCTTAAAAGTGGCAAACTTGTAATTTTGAGCACTTTTTAACCCTAGGAGTAGCAAGTATAAATACTTGCTTAAGAGAGGGTTTGAGAAGGCTAATTTTGCAGAACAAACACTTCACATTTCGTGAGAGGGCTTAGGGTTTTCCTAATTCCAAATTCTCTTATCAATTTCAATCCCAAGAAGTTGAAATTGTGGAGAGTGCAACAAGGAGAAATCGTAAGTAATATCGATTCATCTTTGTTGTTGTTCATTTCTTCTCTAGTGAGTCATATCTAGGGTTGATTTGGATGTTCTTGGACTTGTTTTAATTCCAAATTCGTGATCAATAGCTTGTTATAGGATTGATTTTGTTGATATATGATATCATTCTCTTTATTGTAGCGTGAATTGGATAGTTGAAGGAAAGGTTGGAATTTTCGGTTTAGCCATTTGATTTCTTGATTTGATTCACGTGGGTTTCAATTCTAATTGTTATTATTTGATGAAGATTACTTGTTTGGATTGATAATAGCAATTGGAGCTCTTTGGACTTCATTCCATTGCCTTAGGATTTCCGCATTTACCTAGTCAAGTGAACCGGTTTTTGTGTGTGTGAATTGACGAGTTTTCCTTGATTCTTTTGATTGTGCTTAAGCTTGGATTTAGGCACATCATAGGTGTTGGGGCCTGTAGTGTCAATTCCCAACACCGGACTAAGTTTTAAGGACTCATGGGTGTTAGGGCCCGTAATAGCAGTTCTCAACACTAGGTTAAGGTTTAAGTTCTTGAGTGTAATTGGTAGGCTCATGAGTACCCCATTGTTGTTATATGGATTAAGTAAAACCTAAGATTACTGCTTGATGTTTTAGATCTACATCTATATATGTGATTAAGTTCTTTCTTATTCATGTGTGTGTGTTTGCTATTATATGTATTGGGCATTAGCTTATCTCTTGGGGAAGATTTTTCAAATGTAGGTATAGAGGGTAATATTGCTTATGAAGAGGAGTTAGGTTTCAATGTACAAAAGAGTAAGAAGGAAGACTCCCATTACTATTATGGAGATTAATAGAGAACCAAATAGCTAAAGCTTAGACATTTTATTGAGATTTAAAATATTTTAATATTTTAAGTGATTTGAATTGATATATTAAGAATATTCCCTTTAAAAGTTGAAAGTATATACAGGATATATTTTTGTCATGTTGAAGTATTGGATATATATTTGGTTTATAAGATTTACAAGATTAAGTGGTATCAGAGTAGGTTTAAGGCCTTCACATGTCCTTTTCTGGTAAGAACACATGGTGAGACATAGCGCTCCCAAGTTTTGGGGCATTACAACTAAGATGGTATCAGAGCATAGGTTAATGATCCTTAGGAGATTAGGTTTTAATCTATAGAGCTTAGGTTTGATGATCCTTAAAAATTAGGTGATGGTTAATGAGTTTAAGTTTTAAACAATAGAAAGTAAGATATAATCTTTAGAGGGATTAAGCATTTGATTTGTAAGACGGTGAGACATGAAGAGAGCGAGAGAGATTATGGGATAACTATTTATTTTAGTACTTTATTTTACTGTATTATTATTTTAATTGCATTTCTTTTAATTGTTAAGATATTTATATATATATATGAATATGCAATTATATGTAGGGGTATATATGTGTATATATCGATACATAATAACTATAACGCCCCAGAACCTTGAGCACCACAGCCCACCATGTGTCACTACTATAAAGTAACATGCTAAGGCTCTAAAACTCCATAATACTTCAAAACATGATCATCTACATTAACAATCATACTACTATAACTTTAATAAAATAAATGACTCTCAAATGAGTCTTTCCAAATCTCATTATTGAATAATAATAAAATCTCAAGATAACTATTATCTTCACAACTTTAATTTAACTAATAAAACTTTAAATTACAATTATTCATATTTCTCCACATAATAATAATTCCCGTCTCATCTATGTAATACCCTACCAAGTCCCCATTCTCATCATACTCCACTTGTTCGTCATTCTTACTTGCAGCTAAAAAAAAAAGATATAAGAAGGGAGGTGAGCCTAAGCTCAATATATAAGTACTACACCCACATGCGCATAACACACCATAATAATAGGTCATGCATATATGCAACATTTACCCATGACATATTCACACTTCAACTTACACACCAATCTTAAAGTAAATTATACCACATAGGGGTACTCATGACCCTAGTATATACAAAATTTTATCTTAATAGGAACTGCCACCGTAGACCCCGTCTAACCCTAGTGGGAATTGCCACTGCGGGCCCTGTCTAACCCTAATTTACCTCAGATCATTTTGATATACGACTCCACTAAGGACAACACAGCATACCGATCATCAAGGTGCCCCCTAGGCATCTACCACTATAGGCCCCTAGGTCAAGTTAAGTTAAGCAAAATATCTCATTTAATTCATACAAAACTTTAACATTTCCTTATTTCACAAAAATTCATTAAATAGCCACCTAGCAATTACATACAACAAACAAGGTAAACAAGTACCTATAATCTTAGACTTAAGCATGTTTATCCCAAACTTAAGCTAAGTTAATATGTATACAATCATCAATACATCCTTCTTAGTATTAAATCTAAGAATAATATAACTCTCTTAATTTCCCTTAATCCATTAGGTTATCTAAGGTCTTACTAATTATCTAGGTTATGTGGAAATTCGTTTAATTTTAAGTTAAATAGATATATAATGATATTGTTTCTTACTCAATACAGCTATGTTAAAGGTTGTGTAGTTCAACACGGCTAGTATACAACCATATCAAAAGGTTATGTATCTCTCGATGGGTTTTCGATTCAATATGGTCAAAACACGACCATGTAAATAGGTCATGTATCTCTTTATTTCAACATAGTTAAAACATGATCGTGTAGACAGGCCATGTATCTCTCGATATATCTATTATGTTCAACACAAGAGTAACAAAACCATGTTAGGAGTTCGTGTATATCTCGGTATGTCTTTGGTAATCAACACGAGAGTAATACAATCGTATTGGGAGGTTATGTATCTCTTTAGTTTTACAAGGTCAAAACATGGTTGTGTTAGGAGGCCGTGTATCTCTCGGAAAACTAATTTTTTCTATATTAATTCCTCCTAAATCCTACTTACTATGCTTTTTAATCTAACTTATCGTTACATTAACCATATCTAACATAAAATTAGGTTCTAGTACACTCACTTGGCTCGAATTCACACCTAGAGCTTGAATTTGGTTGATTCCTCACTTGTTCAACCCATCTTTTGATCCGATCCCTATGAACAACCAAGTCAATTCAAGATTTTCTTATTTGAATTGTTATAATAGACCCTTATTTAACTAATTATGATTCTTACTTGTTCGATCAGCCACTTGATTCACCTTTAGTTGCCTTAGGTTTTCTTGTAGGGTTCTTTCACCTTCTATATCTCTATACTACTATAATTTGTCTAAGTGTGAAAAAGGAGAAACCCAAGGTTAGTCCGCTTTTATAATTCGACCAGGAAAAGGCACTTTTACCCCTTATCCCACATGTTTAATTATGACATTGCCACTCGTTATATTTATACATATATTTATTTTTAAAATGTGTATTACATTCTCCCCCCCTTATGAAAACTTTTGTCCTCAAAAGTTACTTGGGATTAGGAGGAGTTCTAGATGTTTTTCATCATTTCTTCTTCTAATTCCCATGTCGCCTCTTGTTCTGTTTGATTTCTCAACTGTACTTTGACATAAGGAATTGTTCTTCTTCTTAATACTTGTTCCTTTGTATCCACTATCCTCATAGGTCTCTCTATAGAGGATAAGTTTGGTTGTACCTTTAAGGGTTCTAAGGCTACCACTTGATCTAGGTTTAGTACATATTTTCTTAACATTGATACATGAAACACATCATGTACCCCGACTAGAATTAGTAGTAGGGCTAACCTATATGCAACTACTCCAACTCTTTCTAGAATTTTGAATGGACCCATGTATCTTAGATTCAACTTACCCCATAGTCTAAACCTAATTACCCCTTTAGTTGGAGATATCTTTAGTAAGACTTTTGATGTGCTCAAAAATCCAATGCACATATACATAATTGTAATTGTAGAAGCAATCAAACAAATCCACAAATATGGGCGTGACCAAGCTTGAATAACCAAGTATGATATACTCTGATACCAAAAGAAGATATGCCTTAATTTGATAAAAGCATATATGATGCAGAACTCAGAATGCTCTGAAACCAAATGATTTCGAAAACGGATTCTAATTCCTTCACACAAACCAAATCGTCAACAATAATCAAATAACACAAATTTTTAGGGTTTTCTGGATTTTGGTATTAATGTATAAAATCAAAGATATGGATAAAATTATCAATCTATAGATGCCAAGATTGATAAAATTAAACTGTTTCGCAATCAAATCATAGAACAATAGAGACCACGTTTTAGAAATCAATCACTATGGTTAAAGAATTATAAGAATTCAATAACGATGTTCGCCACAAATTCTATAGGAACCAAGAATTTGATAAGAACAATATGAATATAGTGAAAATTGATTCTCAATATTCTCAAATCTCCAAAAGAAGACTCACACGACTCAAGTGTCTCTATTTTACAAAACAAAAATGATAATCTCCCTCGAAAAACCCTAAGGACGCCTATTTATATCATCTAAAAAAATTTGTGCGAAAACATTCAAGGCCGGCGGCCTTCACTTAGGCCAGCACTAAAAGCCGGCGGCCTTGAAGTGAACTTGGTCGGCCTTTATTCAAGGCCGGCTTTAAGATGGCTGGACTTCGCCTTGGGTCCTCCCGACGCTTATGTCCTCCTTTTTTTGGTGCTCGTATTTTCGCTCTTGGAATTGTATCATTCCCTCCATGTTGAAAATGATTCGACCTCAAATCTGTATCGTCCATCCTGCTAAGCCACATAAACAGACTCCTCTTTCCCTTGGGCTTCTTAAGGCAAATCAGTCTTGTGCGTTGTACTTCAATTGGACTCATAGGAAGAAGCTTGTATGTCTTGTCTTGTTGCTAAATGGTATACTCATTAGTGTATCCATCATACTTGGCTCGAGGTCATACTGCCAAGGTCTTCCAAGGATCAAATGTGTAGCTTCCATGGGAGCTACATCACAAATAATTTCGTTAGTATTAATCACCAATAAGCAATGGAACACGAACCTATTTGTGTACATGAACAGCTCCCTGTAGACTCAACCAATGAAGTGCATAAGGTCTTGGATGCTGCTCCACCTACAAACCCAACTTAGTAACCAAGTTTGCTTAAGCAACATTACTGCAACTGTCTGTGTCTACCACAATCAAACAAGTCTTTCCCTGCACCATGCCCTGGACATGGAATAAATTGGCCCTCTAATTAGAAACAGTTTCATCCTGTTGAACCATTAGCATATCTCCATGTACTGGACTCGCTATAATGTCTTCATCTTCCACTTCTGCCTCAGTACTCTTCCGTTCTTCTTCCTCACTCTCAACTTTGTCCCCCTTGATGACCATAACCCTTTTATTAGGACATTGAGAAGCAATATGGCCAAGTCCTAAACACTTAAAACATTTGATACCTTTGCTCCTCTTTTGTTGTGTTTGGTCAACAACCTCACTAACGACTGCTTTTCCCTTTTCCTTCCTTTCCTTCTCCCTCTCATCATCATCTAATTTATGGTGTTGATATGATTTTTGATCCCGCCTGCGCTGATGCCGCTCTACCCGACTGGCTAATTTAATCACATCCTTAAGAGTCTGATAATGCTAGAGTTCTACTACACTGGCAATGTCCATCTTCAACCCATTGATGAAACGGGCTATGGATTCATCTGATGTTTCCCTGATATCACATCTTGCCACTAATGTCTCAAACTCCTTCATATACTCTTCTATGCTCTTCTTACCCTACTGATAGAGCCATTTTATACTCAATCTTTATAGTATAAATTGTGTTAAATTATTATTGATTTTATAGAAATCATAAGGAAATGGTACTTTAATTCTATCATCGTGATAAATCAGGTTAAATGGAGTCAGTGATGCTAATTCAAGTATTTTAGAGAAGTCATCTACAACTTGGATCAAGACAAGGAATTACACCACCGGAGGAAGCACGGTTTGAGGCACGGCCAAGGTTCAAACCGTGTTACACACTGGACAAGAAGGCAGAAATGTGGACTTTGAATAGAGAGAGATACGGCTTAGGGCACGGCCGTGGTGGAAGCCGTGGGAGAAATCGTGCTTGAAGCCGTGGTGGAAGCTAGGTGTGCTAATGAGAAGAAAGTGTGGAACATCAACCAGATGAAGGCACGGCTTGAAATCTAGCCGTGGGTCTAACCGTGGTACACACTGGACACAGATGAAGACTTGTAGATTATACACAGATGAAGGCACGACTTGACCCACGGCCGTGTATTGGGGCGTGCCAGGCAGATGAATCTTCACTTCTCGCAATCTACTTCGAAAAGGAAAGATATTTTCGTATCTTTCTAGCAAAAGATCACATGCCATCTCCCTAACAATATAAATAGAACCAACCCTAGAGGGTTAGAAGAATTTTTGCAATCTTTGAATCTTGGATCACTTTGGAGACAAGAAGGAAACGCGGAGGCAGACCAGGCAGCCGGAAACAGAGGCTTGTTATGTTTTTATTTTTATTTTTCGTTTTATTGATGAACATGAGTAGCTAAGCTACTTTTCTAGCCAAAGGGTCATAGATGTTTAATTCTCTACGAATTGTGAGGTCTAATTGACTTGTATTTATTCTATTCTTTGCTTTCGGGTATTCATATATCTTCTGATCATTTTTTCATTATTATCCTTGTTGATTGGTATGAATAGAGCTCTTCTACTCAATTAGCAAGTTAATATATTGTCAACTAGCACGTCAAATCCGTAATTGTTTGATTGTTCTAGTCTTAGTGACGCAATAACATGTTTGGTTATAAAAGAGATGATCGAATTCATGTTATGGAGGTGTGTGATCATGTTTAAATAGGTTATCTTATAATCTACTGGCATGAATTGGTGGTCTCTCTAGATCTTAATGCTATTGATAGATTAAATCTTAAGCGCTTGTCTAGGGTTGTTTAATCAATAAGAGAAATAATTCAAAGTGCTTGTCTGAGGTTATCGAGGAAGTAAGGAGAGATAGGTTGTTAGAGCTTGTTAATAACCATAACCAGTTTATCTAGAACTAAGAATAGAGAACATTTGCATCGATGATCAATTCCTTGAATTAAACTATCTTGATTCCTTTGGCTAGGCTTTTTATCAATATACAACTTTCTTATCTTGTTTTAACTTTATTCGATTCACAAACCAAACCCCCCATTTTCCTTTTCCTTTTATTCTCCTTGAATAGAAATAAGTTTAACCAATCTCTGTGGATTCGACCCTACTCACCACTATATGCAAATCATATAATTGTCTAGGAGTAGGTTTTATTTTTGTTGGATTCGACACCCATCAAATTTTGGCGCCGCTGCCGGGGATTGGTGTCAAATTTATTTCTATTCTTGTATGACTCGTTCTTCTCAGACAGGTGAACTAACTTATAATCTGGAGATTGAGAAGACTCTAAAGAGGTTGCGACAAGAAGCTAGATCATCCACTACACTGAACTTAGCATCGGATTTGTCTGATTCATCCTTTGATTCAGAAAAAGAAGACGATATGGCAAATCCCGAGAGAACCTTAAAGGAGTTGGCTGCACCGGATGTGAATCAACAACCACTTTGTATTCACTATCCCGAACTAGCTGTGGAATTCGAGTTAAAATCTGGGTTGATACATCTGCTACCCACCTTTCATGGTCTTGAGAATGAAGATCCTCATAAACATTTGAAAGAGTTTCATATAGTGTGTTCTAGTATGAGGCCGCAAGGAATAACCGACAATCAAATCAAGCTACGCGCTTTTCCATTTTCTTTAAGTACTAAAGCTAAAGATTGGTTGTTTTATTTGCCTCCAGGTTCTATAACCACATGGACTGATATGGTGAGACTCTTCTTGGATAAATTTTTCCCCGCATCCAGAGCCGCTGGTATAAGAAGAGAAATTTGTGGTATAAAACAGAGGGACACCGAGACTCTTCATGAGTATTGGGAGAGGTTCAAGCAACTGTGTGCAAGCTGCCCACAACATGGGATATCTGAACAACTCCTCATCCAATATTTTTACGAAGGCCTACTTCCGATGGAGAGGAAGATGATGGATGCTGCAAGTGGAGGCGCCATAGTAAACAAAACCCCTGGTCAAGCTAGGGAATTGATCTCCATTATGGCTGCCAATTCGCAACAATTTGGGTATAGGCATGATGCATCTTCAAGGAAGGTAAATGAGGTAAGTGTGTCTAACCTTGAACATCAAATTTCTAATCTAACCTCCCTTGTGCAGCAGCTAGCTCTTGGAAAAACGCAACAGGTGAAGGCTGTGGAATTTGCGTTGCTCCTAATCATCCGACCGGCATGTGCCCCACATTGCAAGATGACAATCATGAACACGCCAATGCTGTAGGAGGATTCCCAGGACAGCCACAAAGGAAGTATGACCCCTACTCGAATACTTACAATCCTGGATGGAGGGATCATCCTAGACCCCTACTCGAATACTTACAATCCTGGATGGAGGGATCATCCTAGACCCCTACTCGAATACTTACAATCCTGGATGGAGGGATCATCCTAACTTCCGATATGGCAATAACCCTCAACATGTCCAACAATTCCAGCCTAAGCCATCACACCACGTACCCCAAGCTCCTTCCACTTCAGGTATGTCTCTTGAGGAAATTGTTAAATCACTCGCTGTTAATACAAAACAATTTTAGGATGAGACAAAGCAAAGCATCCAAAACTTGGAGAATTAGGTAAGCCAACTTGCTTTAGCCGTAAACAGGTTAGAAACTCAAGGTAAGTTACCTTCTCAAACTATTACAAACCCGAAGCAAAGCGTTAATGCAATTACCTTGAGAAGTGGAACATAATTGCAGGGATCAAATAAGAAAGGACATCCGTCTAATCTTGAGGAAGAGACCAAGAAAGAGATTTCGACTCCGAGCCAGCAGGGCGACCAGATTAGCAAGTCTCTAGTTGATCCATCGAAGGTCACATTGATACCACCTCCTTTCCCCTCCAGATTAGCGAAATCTAAGAATGAAGCGGAAGAAAAAGAGATTCTGGAAACTTTTCGCAAAGTCGAGGTAAATATTCCTTTGCTTGATGCAATTAAGCAAAAACCGCACTATGCTAGATTTCTCAAAGACTTATGCACTAACAAAAGGAAGCTGAAAGGTAATGAAAAGATTAGTGTGAGTGAAAATGTTTCAGCTATTATTCAAAAGAAGCTTCCCCCTAATTGCAAGGATCCAGGTATGTTTACTATTCCTTGCAAAATAGGTAATCTTGGAATCGCTAAAGCCATGTGTGATCTAGGAGCTTCTATCAATGTCATGCCTTTGTCTGTTTATCAACGTTTAAATGTTGGTCCTTTAAAAGAAACGGGTATTATTGTTCAACTTACTGATAGGTCCAATGTTTATCCTGAGGGAGTTCTAGAGGATGTTTTAGTTCAAGTCAATGGATTGGTTTTTCCTGCTGATTTTTATGTGCTTGACATGGACGATAGTGATTCTCATACTTCATCACTGATATTATTAGGGCGACCATTCCTTATGACTTCTAAAACAAAAATCGATGTAAATGATGGCACCTTCACTATGGAATTTGATGGTGAAGTGATTAAATTTAACATTTATGATGCCATGAAACATCCTAATGATATCTCTCCTGTTTTTGTTACGGATGCTATTAACCCATCACCACAGGCACCAAGGCTGGAATCAAAATCCTTATCCGAATATTTAGCTAGGAACATCTAGCCAAAGACGTTAAAGAAAGGCGTTTCATGGGAGGCAACCCATGTAAAAAAAAAAAAAAGTTTTGTTTTGCATTAGTTTTGGTTTGTTTTAGTTTTGTTTTGTTTTAGTTTAGTTTGTTTTGATTTTAGTGTAGTTTTTGAACTCTTTGGATCAACTGCAGCAAGGATACACATAATCACATGACACTTTCCAGAGCTTAAAGGGAGCACTCCAATACCAGGGAAGTACCAATATTTCCTTTCTCTTATTCTCTAATGTCCTTTGTGTTGTTAATTCCTCTTCAATTGTGCTGAATTAGGAACAGTGAGGACACTGTTCAAGCTAAGTGTGGGGGAGAGGATAATAAAATATAGAGAATAGAGAACTAACTTATACTCTGAATGTTTGTCCTTAAGCAATTTTAAGCCAAAGTTTTTCAAAATTATCATGAAATCTAGAGATTGTACTAAATGTTGTAATAAGCATCTACAAAATGTGAAATTGACTTGTTCAAATGTTTTACTCACTCACTGCTGTGATTAGAATACATGGTTAAAATTAAGTAGTGAAATCTTTAAGAAACAAATTTACCTTGTATTTAGCTTTAGAATTGGAAGTCTAAGAGTAAGTCGAGTCCCTAAGTGAAAAATAAACAAGTTTACTTCTAGGTTATATTAGCTACTGTATACTCTTTGAAGTTCTTTGTAAAGCAATCATAACACTTAGTGAAAAAAAAAAAAATCAAGCATAGCCATTACTGCAATGATTCAACTAATTGAGTTAAGAGTATTCAAACTTGAATGTTAGAGTGAGGAAGAGTCCGTAGGGGTATCTCAAAACCCGGTCACTTGAGTGATGAGCTCGGGATGTGCCGACTCAATGAACTCACTATAACGATAAGGGCGAAAAAGGCGAAAGTTCATGAAAAGAAGCGGGCAAAAACCCGTCAAAACAGATGCTTGAATAAATCAAAAGAACATGAATGTAAACATTCATTGAATAAAACAAGACTAGAAAAGGGAGAAAATCTATGGAAAGAGTTGATACTATATGCTTTTACTTTATGTTGCAAGGATTATATGTTTGCTAATGTCCAATGAAGTTTAATTGGGTGTTTTTCCTTAGTGGATTAAGTATTTACTTTTGGAATAAAAATTCTTTTACTAAACATGAGGATTAAAGTTTGTTTTCATTAGATTAGCTATTGAATTTTGTCCACAGTAATTTGATCACAGGAAACCAGTTTGGTTGAAGTAGTAGACATTAAAACTACAAGTCATCAATTACAAATGAATAGATGCTTGGAATGATGAAAAGAAAGTTTGTATAATCTATGACGGATTTCTCAATTGATTTGATGCAATTACTTGAGGACAAGCAAGAGTTTAAGTGTGGGGGAATTTGATAGAGCCATTTTATACTCAATCTTTATAGTATAAATTGTGTTAAATTATTATTGATTTTATAGAAATCATAAGGAAATGGTACTTTAATTCTATGATCGTGATAAATCAGGTTAAATGGAGTCAAGGATGCTAATTCAAGTATTTTAGAGAAGTCATCTACAACTTGGATCAAGACAAGGAATTACACCACCGGAGGAAGCACGGTTTAAGGCACGGCCAAGGTTCAAACCGTGTTACACACTGGACAAGAAGGCGGAAATGTGGACTTTGAACAGAGAGAGACACGGCTTAGGGCACGGCCGTGGTGGAAGCCGTGGGAGAAACCGTGCTTGAAGCCGTGGTGGAAGCTAGGTGTGCCAATGAGAAGAAAGTGTGGAACATCAACCAGATGAAGGCACGGCTTGAAATCTAGCCGTGGGTCTAACCGTGGTACACACTAGACACGGATGAAGACTTGTAGATTATGCACAGATGAAGGCACGGCTTGACCCACGGCCGTGTGTTGAGGCATGCCAGGCAGATGAATCTTCACTTCTCGAAATCTACTTGAAAAGGAAAGATATTTTCGTATCTTGCTAGCAAAAGATCACATGCCATCTCCCTAACAATATAAATAGAACTAACCTTAGAGGGTTAGAAGAATTTTTGCAATCTTTGAATCTTGGATCACTTTGGAGACAAGAAGGAAACGCGGAGGCAGAGCAGGCAGCCGGAAACAGAGGCTTGTTATGTTTTTATTTTTATTTTTCGTTTTATTGATGAACATGAGTAGCTAAGCTACTTTTCTAGCCAAAGGGTCATAGAAGTTTAATTCTCCACGAATTGTGAGGTCTAATTGACTTGTATTTATTCTATTCTTTGCTTTCGGGTATTCATATATCTTCTGATCATTTTGTCATTATTATCTTTGTTGATTGGTATGAATAGAGCTCTTCTACTCAATTAGCAAGTTAATATATTGTCAACTAGCACGTCAAATCCGTAATTGTTTGATTGTTCTAGTCTTAGTGACGCAATAACATGTTTGGTTATAAAAGAGATGATCGAATTCATGTTATGGAGGTGTGTGATCATGTTTAAATAGGTTATCTTATAATCTACTGGCATGAATTGGTGGTCTCTCTAGATCTTAATGCTATTGATAGATTAAATCCTAAGCGCTTGTCTAGGGTTGTTTAATCAATAAGAGAAATAATTCAAAGCGCTTGTCTGAGGTTATCAAGGAAGTAAGGAGAGATAGGTTGTTAGAGCTTGTTAATAACCATAACCAGTTTATCTAGAACTAAGAATAGAGAACATTTGCATCGATGATCAATTCCTTGAATTAAACTATCTTGATTCCTTTGGCTAGGTTTTTTATCAATATACAACTTTCTTATCTTGTTTTAACTTTATTCGATTCACAAACCAAACCCCCATTTTCCTTTTCCTTTTATTCTCCTTGAATAGAAATAAGTTTAACCAATCTCTGTGGATTCGACCCTACTCACCACTATATGCAAATCATATAATTGTCTAGGAGTAGGTTTTATTTTTGTTGGATTCGACACCCATCACCTGCCTCAAGGATTGCAACTCCATCAACATCTCCTGTTTATAGTAGTCTGGCACAAATATGCGTCTCATCAACCTTTTCATCAAAGCCCATGAACGCACTTTCTCCTCATCAGCCCTACGCCTCTCAGTTTGCAATTTATCCCACCACAAACTAGCATATTCAGAGAATGCTAAAGATGCCATCTTCACCTTCATGCGCTCATCCCACTCATAACAGTCAAACACCTTCTCAACCCGTGGCACCCAGTCTAGGAATTCCTCTGGTTTACTACTACCAGTGAAAGGTGGAATTTTCAGCTTGATGCTTTCAATCCCCTTACGCCTGTCAACATTGTTTCCTCTCCTATTCCTTCCACTACTAGCATCAGATTCACTATTAGAGTGTCTCATCCTAATTCCTACACCACTATGGCTTCTTCTATCCCTAACCTCCAATCTATCCATAATCAATGTAAGATTTTCTTGGATTTGATTAAACTCAGCCCTAGTCACAACCTTACCCCTATTATCAGCATCATTCTTATTGTTGTTGTTATGAACACTTCCTTGCGACGACATCTTTACCTTTCAATAGTCAACAATAGAAATTCACCAACAACCCAATTCTCAACAATAGCCCCAAACACCAATTTCACAACAATTCAACACCTAACAACTGAATTCAGCAAAATCCCCAATTCTCAACTACAGCCCAATCACCAATTCACAGCAATACAATTCACAAAACAAATTTCCAAATTTCCCAACCAACAACAGTATTGAATTAAAACTACAATTGAATTGAGAATCAACAGCTTTACCAATTTAACCCTCGATCTGATCGAATCCTTCGCTCTAAATCTTTACAAATCCAACCTTCGCTCTGATACCAAATGATGCGGATTAGGTATGCTTTGATACCAAATGATGCGGATTCGGTATGCTCTAATACCAAATGATGCAAAACTCGTAATGCTCTAAAACCAAATGATTTCGAAAACGAATTCTAATTCCTTCACACAAACTAAATCGTCAACAACAATCAAATAACACAAATTTTTAGGGTTTTCTGGATTTTGGTACAACTTATAAAATCAAAGATATGGATAAAATTATCAATCTATAGATGATAAGATTAATAAAATTAAACTGTTTCGCAATCAAATCATAGAACGATAGAGACCACGTTCTATAAATCAATCACTATGGTAAAAAAATTCTAAGAATTCAATAACGATGCTTGCCACAAATTCTATAGGAACCAAGAATTTGATAAAAACAATACGAATATAGTGAAAATCGATTCTCAATATTCTCAAATCTGCAAAAGAAGACTTACACCACTCAAGTGTCTCTGTTTTACAAAACAAAAATGATAACCTCCCTCGAAAAACCCTAAGGATGCCTATTTATATCATCTAAAAAAATTTATGTGAAAACATTCAAGGCCGGCGGCCTTCATTTAGGCTGGCTCTAAGGCCAACGACCTTGAAGTGAACTCGACCGGCCTTTATTCAAGGTCGGCTTAAGGCTGGCCGGACTTCGCCTTGGGTCCTCCTGACGCCTATGTCCTCCTTTTTTTGGTGCTCGTATTTTCACTCTTGGAATCGTATCAATATACATACAAACAAGGAAGCAAACTTAATCAAAATCCGATCACAATCCTCCTCAATGGTGTGAACCCCTTAACCCTTTATAATCTAATTTATAAATCTAATAATCTTAACACCAAAAGATGATGTGCTTAAATGGATTAAGCATACAACACAAGCTTAATTGGAAATCCAATAAACAACAGTACTAAAATGGCATAAACTGCTTATACAAAAGCCTCCATGCAAATGAAGAATTCCATTAGCAATTGAATAATTGCAATCAACAAGATAATATAGAATCCAATTTCCACTAAATTGTAAACTATATAATGATAGAATTGACCCTACAATTGACGTGAAATCAAGAACCAAAAGAACACAATCCTAATCAAAACTAGATATTACACACTAGCATGAAATGGAATTTAACTAAGGAAATGATATGACTCACAAGTCCTTTAGTTGCTACTCACCACAATTCCTTGAAGATTTGATAAGAGTCTTACGAAAATTTGAGTAGAACCCTAAATTCTCATGAAAATTGGCAGAAAATTGTATACTCTCAACCTCCCTTATAAACCTTACTTAAGCAAGTATTTATACTTGCTCCCTTCAGGGTTAAAATGACTGAACAATTATAACTATGCCACTAAAGGGTGACCGGCCTTAAATCCTCAAAATACAACCAAATAAAATATCCTAAAAGCTTACAAAATAAATGGTTCAAAAAAATAAATTACAAGTACAAAAGATAATAATCTTCAAAGAGTCGGTTCGTTGAGTCAATGTTGATCACGGTGGACCATTGAATTTGAATCCAATGATGTCCCTAATTTGACCAACAGTGAAGTTCATGTGGCATCCCGTGAAGAATGATCGTTATACCTGCTAGATTATCATTTAATCTTTTATTAGATAAAGAAAAATATGTATGCATGCAAGTGATTTGGATCATCATCCAAATCAAGTTCCCTATCCATAAAGATCGCTAGGTAGATTCCATCATCTCTTCGACCTTCTGAAAGCTTTGCCCTCAAATCTATAGGGTCACTTTTTGGACTAAACCCGAATGCCTTTGTTGCCCTGTTTTCTTGATTATTAGCTGAAACAGAAGTAATCCTGACTTGCACTTGGAAATTGTGCACCTCTGATGGAGACATAGGTATCAATACTATTCGAGACCTTCCCTTTCAAAACATATAGGTGTTTCTAAAGCCATCATGCATCACCTTTCTATCAAACATCCATGGTCTAACCAATAGTAAATGAAAGGCACACATGGGGATCACATTACACAGGACCTCATCATGATATTTCTTTCTAACACTCACTAACACCTTTGCCCTTTGTGTAACATGCATACCACCCCGATTGTCCAACCAATGCAAGTTATAAGGGCTAGGATATGGACTAGTAGATAGTTGTAATTTGTTTACTAATGCAATAGATATGACATTTGTGCAACTACAACTATCTATAATCAGTACACAAAGGTTACCTCTGATCCTGCCTGCAAGAAGTGTGGAATATGTTATCGCTCTGTTTGTCCCTAGCATTAGGAGATAAAGTCAAAACCTTGCGCAACACATTAATTGGTAAATACTGTTCACCTATTCCCTCCTCATGTGTTTTAGCAATCTGATCATCATAATACTCTTGTAATGCTATAGATAGGTCTGTAGGCTCAACTAGTTCCTTCTCATCCTCATCCTCTTCTCTAGCACCCTCCATAACTGTCATCACTCTTTTATTAGGACACTATGCTGTTATATGCCCAAATCCAATGCATTTAAAACATTTAATTTAATGCAATTTCCCACTAGTGGCTTCTAGTACAATCCGCCTAGCATCAGGTACTATTACCTCTTTACCCTTACCAAAGGTCATGTTCTCCCTATCTATGCTGGGGGTAGCTCTATCTACTACCTTAATTGACTCACCTACTACCTTTAGTCCTCCTGATCAACCATCAGCTCCTATGGGCTTGGTAGTAGCACTAGGCTTGCTATTAGTAGCCTTGAATGAGTTCGATCACCTCTGCCTCTCAACTTTTAAGGCTAGTTGTATAGCCACGTCAAGTGTACTATATCTCTGTAGATCAACTACACATGCGATCTCATATTTCAGCCTTGATACAAAGCATGTTAGGGTTTGCTCTGGAGGCTATACTAACCCACATCTAATCATCAGGGTTTCAAATTCCTATACATAATCATCGACTGCTTTGCCTCCTTGCCTTAAAGTCTGAAGATGCATAAACAGTTCCTACCTGTAGTGTTTAGGAATGAACCTCTTCCTCAAAACCATCTTCATATCCCTCTATGTTTAAATTTCAGCCTCACCATCCCTACACCTACTAATCACTAAATTCTTCTATCACAAGGCGGTATACCCTATGAACTCAATAGCAGTAAGTCAAACTCGGGTATTGTCATCAATTTCATAACACTCAAAAAGGCCTTCAACCTTATCCTCCCAATCTAGATAATCATCTGTTGAACCCTTACCATCAAAGGAAGGCATTTGTAGCTTCACATACTTTAATCCCCTGGGTAGCTTGAAATCCCTATTTGGGTAAGGATTAACCCAAAAATTATCATCCCTCTCATCCCTATAGGGCTAATGATCTCCCTCCATTCTTCTACCCAAATTTCCTCCTCCCACTGCTCCTTCTCTCTGGGTATTTTATAGAGCTACTCGAGGTAGTGCCTAAGTGATGTGCCTAAATCCACTTGGAAGCACAATCAATAAGAGTCAAGAAAACAATCTCAAATCTCATACAAAACCGGTCCACCAAGGAAGCAATTCACGTGACACCTTTGAAGATTTTGATGGAAAATGTTGTTCAAATGATTTAATTGTAATCCCCATTGGTAACATTAACCAAATAACCACAATAAGGATTGAAATATCATGTGGAAATTAGATCAAAGAAAGCAATAAACCAATGAAATCCACTTTCTCTTTCAATCACAAATTCACGTCAACAATAACCATGAAGTATGTAATTCAAGTGCTCAAGGAAACAATCAATCTTACAAGATTGATATTCACGAAATAGAACCACAAATATGTCCAAGAAAGGTCCAAACCTACCCTAGATATGAATCACTAGAGAAGAAATGAACATACAACAAAATTGAATTGATATGACTCACAATTCGCCTTTGTCGCACTCGCCACAATTCCAATTCTTGGGTTAAAATTGATAAGAGTTTGGAACTAAGGAAAGAACCCTAATTCACACGTGAAATGTATCTCTTAAATCTGTAAAAATTGGCCTCCCTCAAACCCTATTCCAAGCAAGTATTTATACTTGCTACTCCTAGGGTTAGAAAATGGTCAAAATTACAAGTTTGCCACTTTTAAGGTGGCTAGTCCTAAATGAAAATTACAAGGAAATAAAAGTGTCCCAAAATGATTACAACATAAATAGTCCATGTAAATGAAAAATATATAAAAGAAATTGGTCTTCAAGATGCCGGTCTTCTATAGGATTCATCGGCCCAACTCATCGCCGGTTCAGGTCAGTCCATGGAGAACCCACAAGCTGAGTTTGAGGGAGTTTGTCCATTGCCCTATAAAATATGATAAGTGTGCCTATTGGAAAACACAATACAAGAATAATAGAAAAGAGGTTAATTTATAAATAATTCGGGGTTGATCTGCTCAAAATGGGCCCTCATCGCCAAAATTCGAATTCCTTTAGTTCTTGCCCTAATGATAGGTCTTGTCGGATTTTGATTCCTATCATCTCCTCGGCCCTAAAAAAGATTTGTCCTCAAATCTGGTAGATCAAATGCAGTAGAGACTTTGTTTCCTCCTAGCAAGCCACCTGAAGAAATATCACTGCAGAATCCTAAAATCTGAAATACCACGGGTGGTGATTGTTTTCTCTCCTCCATTTCTAGGATGTATCTCATCTGCAACACAAATAATGCTCCATTATCCAATAAAGTCGCCCCTGTATCAACCTGTTCCACTGAAACCGTTTCCTCCTTTTCTAACTCATCTGTATGTTGTTGATCCTCATGGTCTTCTAATGGTTGGCCCAACTGCTCATTACCCTCTGAAAAGTCTAAAGGTGAACATAACTGTCTCTGAACAGTCTGGCTCTCTGGTGGTCTGCTCGTCTGGCTATGACCATCAAGATCCTTTGAAGGTTGGCACATTGGTGTTTGACAAATTTTATGCTCCAACGGTTGGCTTGTGTCACTAGAGCCCTCAAGAACCATTGAAGGTTGGCATACCTGCGTTTGCACAGTTTGGTCCTCTGAAGGTTTGATCATGTGGCTATGATCCTCAAGATTATGTGATGGTTGTTTTATCTGTCTTTGCATCTCTTGGATCTCTGATGGCGACATAGGGTTCAATACTATACGTTTTCCATCTTTTTTGAACATATAAGTATTTCTATACCCATCATGTAATACCATCCTGTGATACAACCATGGTCTACCAAGTAATATATGGGATGCACAAAGAGGAAGAATATCACATTCAAGCTCATCATAGCACTTGTCCCCTATATTGAAGGGTACCCTAGCCCTTTGGGTCACATAAAGACCATCTTGATCATTCAACCAATGTAATGTATAGGGTCTGGGATTTGGGATAGTTTCAAGTTTCAACTTCGATACTAATGATGCAGCTACAACATTAGTACAACTACCATCATCAATAATAATTACGCACAACTTTCCTTGTACCCCACAAGAAGTATGGAACAAGTTTTCTCTTTGTCCCTCATCAATGGTTTGAAAGGAAGTCAAGTCCTGATGCAATATTTTAGTAGACAAATACAACTCACTTGACATTATTGCTTACTAATTTCAATAACCTCAATACACTTCACCACACCACGGCAACATACGCTTACACGCCCCTACACACCTACGGTGCTCACAATCAACTAATACAAGAAATGCTTATTGTTACTTCAAGTAAAGTAAAGTGAAATAATTGAAGCACAGTGAAATAATTCTTGGTACCTCAAGTAAAGTTAAATAAATGAAGTACACACAATTATTTCTAGGTAGTTAAGAATTAAATTCAACTAGCAAGTGTTTAAGAAATGAGTTTCAATTACTTTCACACTTTAATGCTTGTTTTTGAATTCAAACTTCACCACTCAACTTTCCTTTCTTGCTAAAGTTTTACACCCACAATGAGTCTTAATGTGCAGCACCTTACACTACACACAACTCCACAAATTTACACCACCACACACACCTCACTCTTACACGGTGCAACCAATTCACTACAACACTGCTACACATTGTAACTTTTTTTTTTTTAAACACTCTTACACCACCACACATACACACAATCACGATGCACTCACTTCACCACAACACCAATTCACCACGTTGCAACACCTTCACTCACAGACTCATTACGCCACACACATAGCCCCTTTACATCACGGTGCAACACACATACACTTCCAAGTATACAATCTCTTGCCACTACACAATACAATTTACACTGCAACTCACACTCAAAGGTAGCAATAAATTCAAATTCAAATCACTTTACTAAATGCAACCTCCTCCACAAATGGTAAGAACAATTCAAATTCAAATAAAACTTATTAAATGCTACTCAATGAATTGCCTCAAACTTAAAGAAGGTGTTTGAATTCAAATGATTTCCTTTTTTTTTTTTTTCACACAATGCAATCTGAAAATTGCAAATACATAACTCAATTTCCAGAATCCTCTTGCAACAATTCAAGATCACACTCTTCCACACTTAAACTTCTCCACTTCTATTCAAGTTTCAAGCCACAACTTACAATAAAAGGCAACTGAACTTTCAAATTAAAAAAGAAGTTCAATAAGTGCAAGATTCCACAAATGGTAAGAAGCTATTTTAAATTCAAATGACACACAATTAACTATGACTTAATGTGTGTTTTGAAATTTGAAATTGACTTCTTAACTCGCAGTTTAATTCTAAAAATTTCAAATCTGAAATCTCAATTGCCACTCCTCAAATCCAAAATGACACAAGACAATTTTCACTTCTCCACTTGATCATAAAGGACCAATACTCTTTTCTCTTCATGTTTCACTTCAAAGACACTTCACATTCACGGTCAATTCTCAAGGAATCCAAGAATGTTACAAGTCTCCAAGTGTACAATAACTAAACAACAAGATAGCACTTCAACAACACAAGAATAAAACAGAACTCCACTTCACAATTCGGATCAATGTAATAAGTCAATAATCATTAAATTTGGAATTCCAAATTGTAAATCCCTCCTCTTAAACCTCAATCTCTGATACTAAAAAGATGATGTGCCTAAATCCACTTGGAAGCACAATCAATAAGACTCAAGAAAACAATCTCAAATCTCATATAAAACCGGTCCACCAAGGAAGCAATTCACATGACACCTTTGAAGATTTTGATGGAAAATGTTGTTCAAATGATTTAATTGTAATCCCTATTGGTAACATTAACCAAATAACCACAATAAGGATTGAAATATCACGTGGAAATCAGATCAAAGAAAGCAATAAACCAATGAAATCCACTTTCCCTTTCAATCACAAATTCACGCCAACAATAACCATAAAGTATGTAATTCAAGTCCTCAAGGAAACAATCAATCTTACAAGATTGATATTCACGAAATAGAACCACAAATATGTCCAAGAAAGGTCAAAACCTACCTTAGATATGACTCACTAGAGAAGAAATGAACATACAACAAAATTGAATTGATATGACTCACAATTCGCTTTCGTCGCACTCGCCACAATTCCAATTCTTAGGTTAAAATTGATAAGAGTTTGGAACTATGGAAAGAACCCCAATTCACACATGAAATGTGTCTCTCAAATCTTTAAAAATAGGCCTCCCTCAAACCCTATTCCAATAAAGTATTTATACTTGCTATTCCTAGGTTTAGAAAATGGTCAAAATTGCAAGTTTGCCACTTTTAAGGTGGCTAGTCCTAAATGAAAATTACAAGGAAATAAAAGTGTCCCAAAATGATTACAACATAAATAGTCCATGCAAATGAAAAATATATAAAAGAAATTGGTCTTCAAGATGCCGGTCTTCTATAGGATTCATTGGCCCAACTCATCACCGGTTCAGGTCGCTCCATGGATAACCCATAAGCTAAGTCTAAGGGAGTTTGTCCATTGCCCTATAAAATATGATAAGTGTGCCTATTGGAAAACACAATACAAGAATAATAGAAAAGAGGTTAATTTATAAATAATTCCGGGGTTGATCTGCTCAAAATGGGCCCTCATCGCCAAAATTCGAATTCTTTTAGTTCTTGCCCTAATGATAGGTCTTGTCGGATTTTGATTCCTATCACTAAGGATTTACCACTAGTGGTTGTGGCAATGTCATCCTAACAATCCTTGTTGCTAATGTAGCAATAATAGTAATAAGATCCTGAAGTTGATCTTCCAAAGTCCTTTTACTTGTAGTTTGATGACCCTGACCTCCACTAACCTAGCTATTAGCCTCATTGCCAATTCCCCCATTTACACTATCATTTGATATGATTGTGATTTGATGAAGTACACTCCCATAATTTACAGCACACTCCTTGAACAACACCAAGTCACAAGAACATGTTTAATAACCACACTAATATACAATGAAATCCACGTTGCAAGAAGTTAACAACATAATGAAATAATTCTTGGTACTTCAAGTAAAGTCAAATAAATGAAGTACACACAATCACTTCCAAGTAGTTAAGAAATTAAATTCAACTAACAAGTGTTTAAGTAATGAGTTCAATTACTTTCACACTTTAATGCTTGTTTTTGAATTCAAATTCTACTACTCAAACCTTCCTTCCTTGCCATAGTTTCACACTACAATAAATCACAATGTGTAGCACCTCACCATATACACAAATGTATAATTTCACTTTGCCACTCCTTCCCTTACTTACGGTGTAAACACTCACCACCACAACTTACACCACTTGCAATCCCCTTTACTTCAACATACATAAACATAATGCCACACACACACACACCCTTCACTAAATACATAAGAACAACGCCACACACACACACCTTCAACTCACAGTGCAGCACACACACACACACACACTTCTACACGTTGCACTCCTCCACTTCAAACACACTTTTCAAACTGCTACTTAACAAGGTGGCTCAAGTCAAATTCAAATGATTTCAATTATTGCAACCTTTCCACAAGTACATTGATAAAGGCATATTTTATCATGTTATATCTTGTGATTAGTATATATATTATTGTCAATTATTAGAAATTTCCAATAAAAAGATACTTAAATTTCATTTATGTTAATATCTTAGGGATTAATGGACTTGAAGATGTACATGATGCAAAACATGAAGAAATCACAAGCAAGGGATGAGACATGGCCGTGCCTTATGTGGTGTTTTTCCTTTCCACAACTATTAAAGAAAAACAAAGGACGAGAGGCTTAAGGGGATAGCCCATGGCCATTCTTCATGTGGTGGGTGTGTTTACCCCCTGAGCCACGGTCGTGCCTAAAAGAAGAAGGAAAGAAGAAAATGCCGAGAAGCTTATGGAGTTATCCCACGGCCGTGGTTTATGTGGTGGCAGTAACAACCACATTACACACGGTCGTGCCTCATGTGGTGGACTACCGACTTTTCATATTCTTGTGCAATTTGTACGTTTCTGCGAAGCATAAAAGGGGGGTGAGAAAGAAAAGAAAAGGGAACCGGGGGGAAGGAGGGAGACTTTGAACAATTTAGATTTGAGAACTTTGTTTTGAAAAATTTTAGCTTTTTACAAGGGAATTGAAGATTGAATTCAATTGTACTTCCATCAATTGAGATCAAGTCAGAAATCTCTAAAGAGTTGTTTTAGGATCTTATTTCCATATTTGCTACATATTGGTGACTTCTTATCCTAATCATATTTTGCATTTCTATGAATTGGTTTTTATGTCTTTAATGGATTCTTTAACATTTTTTGTTGAATTTTGTCTTGTTGTTATCAATTGTATGGCTGGCTAATTTCATATGTGGGAATAGTGGATGAAGTCCTAGTTTGCTAAAATGATCAGTGTAGTTTGGTTATGAGATTGACATATCTGTGGAGTATTCATGTTGTGAATTCCTATAATTTCAATTTAATTGTGATAAGATTAGATTGTTAGAAATCCAATCAATACGAAAGTGGAGATAGGATTTGTTAGGAATTCTTAATTAGACTAATGAGACAATGCGAAAGTAGCGTTAATTGGTTTAATTAGGGTTCATATAGAGATTAAAGCTATGTTCTAATTAATTATTCACTAAGAGATTAGGGATAACTGTATTAGGGCATAAGGCGATCATAGCATTGAAAAATGTATGAGAGTATATCAGAATCCTCTGTTAATTAGAGATACGAAAGTGGACTAATTGATTTGAGGTTTAAAATGTTGAACTCATGTGAATAACCACATATAAGTTGATTTTAATAACTTAACGGTAGTTTGATTAGCATGACTAGGGCGAATTCTAAATTCCTGCTATTCAATTGGAAGTATTTATAAAAATCTTATAATTCTCATTAGCATAGCACTTAATTTAATCTCTTTAGTTAAATATATAAAAGATTCCTGTTTGAATTACCTAAATATCAGTATAAGTTATTATAGGTTTGGTAATCTTTTTAGTCCTCGAGGGAATGATACTCTACTCATCATATATTACTTGATTGCGACCTAGTATACTTGCTAGCGGTTTCACATATACATTTCACGAGTGATCATACATGCATAACTACTTCCAAGTAGATAGAACTAAATTCAACTACAAGTGCTTAAGTAATTAGTTAATTACTTTCACACTTTAATGACTTGTTTGAATTCAAATTCTACTACTCAAACCTTCCTTTCTTAGCCACCACACACACTCACACTTTAGCTTCAATGTGCAGCACTTTAGTCCTCATAACTCCACAAATTCAAAAATGGCAATTCCCTCACTCAACATATAAACACAATGCCAACAATTCAATACTCCTTTTTACACCACAATTCATACACATATAACTATGGTGCAACAATTGCCACAAATTTTTTTTTTTTTTGCAATCATGACTCGATACACACTCTACGATTCACACTCCCAAACATATAAGTTTCACCACTACAAACACTAAAGCAAACCACAACTTATACACCAAAATAGCAACAATTCAAATTTGAAAACCAAACTACTTCACTAATTGCAACCCTTCCTTAAATGGTAAGAAGTAATTTTCAAATTTAAATAACCATTCATTAACTTCTTCAACTTAATATTTAAAAAAAAATCAAATAATTTCCAAATCTTCCACACAACTTAAATCTGGAAATGCTCAATTACACCCTCCATTTTTCCAAAAACAAACATGTAAAGATCACAATTCTTCTTCCTACACATTTGCACTTTCAAATTTATTTTCAAAATACATTAACTCTCCTCATCCTTCGTGGCGAAGTCCAGAACATAGAAGCTTCAACAAGTACTCAAAACTCACTCCAACAAGCAGTGAGCTCAACTTCTACTCAAGACAAATCAAACCACTTCAAGCAATTACAACAACAATTTCAATTTACTCCTAATTTCAAAATTGAAGATGTCAGAACATAAACCCTAAATTTCCAAAATTCAAAATCAAACAACCCTTCTCACAACCTCAAGCTCTGATACCAAAAGGATGATGTGCCGAAACTAAGATTAAGCACATGCAAAACCAATTTGAAAGACAATTAGCAAATGTTAATCAAACTAGTTTTAATCACATGAACAATGGCGTTAAATCTTCACTACTTATAACCAATTATTGAAACAATAGCATGATCAATCTTAATTCCAAGTATGATATAGCTCTGATACCAAAAAGATGATGTGCCTAAAACCAAGATTAAGCACAAGCAAAACAATCCAAATAACAACCCTAAAAGATAAGACCAATTTGGTTCACTTTTAGAGAAAAATTGGACCGTAAACCCTAAATGCAATCTTTTATCCGAATGATGTATTTCATTCAATGATTAACACGGTGAAGTATTCCTCAATGAAGATCACAAATTATACTTGAAAAAGCCACGTGATTACTAATCACAAACAACAAGAACCACTTCCGTGATTCACCTTCTAAATGGATTGATTTCACAGTTCAAGAATTGTGCACAATGGATAAATCGAAAAAAACAAGTATGATAGTAACTCAAATGAAGCACAATATTTCGAATAATACTAATTCAAATTTGACCAAGAAATTTTTCAATCCAACCTTAAATATAACATACTAGAGAAGAAAAGAAAACACAATAAATAGAAATTGATACAACTCAGAATTTCAAGTTGTTGCACTCGCTACAATTTTAACTCTAGGGATTGAAATTGATAAGAGGGATTGAACTAGGATGAACCCTAAGCTCTCTCACGTAAAAGTGATGTGCTTAATCTAAAAGTTCTCCTCCTCAAAACCCTACTTGAGAAAGTATTTTATACTTGCTCCCTTGAAGGTTAGAAAGTCCATAAAATTACAACTATGCCACTTTTAAGGTGGCTGGTCCTAAATGAAAATTACAAACAAATGAAAGTGTCCCAAAAGAAAATTACAACATAGAATGGTCCAATATCAATTACAATGTAAAAAAATAATATAAATCTTCAAGAGCCAATGCTTCAGAGTGAAATCAATCATAGTGGGCTTTTGGATGCAAATATGATGATGTCTCATGGCCATCAACTAATGTAAGTCATTTGGCATCCCATAGAGAAATATTATTGTACCTATAAGATTATTACTCAAATAATTTTTAGATAAAAGAAATAGAGTAAAATATGAGCGATTTAGATCATCATTTAAATCAAGTTCTAAGACATCTTTGGTGCCGAAAAATTTCCCATCAATTGATAAGATTCTTATGAAAATTTGAGTAGAACCCTAAATTCTCATGAAAATTGGCAGGAAATTGTATACTCTCAACCTCCCCTACAAACCCTACTTAAGTAAGTATTTATACTTGCTCTCTTTAGGGTTAAAATGACTAAACAATTACAACTATGCCACTAAAGGGTGGCCAATCCTAAATCCTCAAAATACAACCAAATAAAATGTCCCAAAAGCTTATAAAATAAATGGTTTGAAGAAATAAATTACAAGTACAAAAGATAATAATCTTCAAAGAGTCAGTTCATCGAGTCAATGTTGATCATGGCGGGCCATTAGATGTGAATCCAATGATGTCCCTAATTTGACCAACAGTGAAGTTCATGTGGCATCTCGTCAAGAATGATCATTGTACTTGCTAGATTGTCATTCAAACTTTTATTAGATAAAGAAAAATGTGTATGCATGCAAGTGATTTGGATCATCATCTAAATTAAGTTCCTTATCCATCAAGATCGGTAGGTAGATTTCTGTTAACTTTATCTCCAACTTGGAATTCTAGAGGGCATCGCCGTTTGTTTGCGTCTCGGCTTATAGAATTCATTGCTTTATTACTTTAACCTTGTCTATTGTCTCCTGTACTATTTCTAGCACTAATATCAATCTTTCTCCCACTTCATCTCAATGTAAGGGAGATGTGTACTTCCTGGTATATAATGCTTTATATGGAGCTATCTGTATAATAGCCTGGTAACTGTTGTTATAAAAAAATTCTATTAAAGGTAAGTGATCATTGTAACTACTCGCATGATCTAAGGTACAAGCTTATAGTAAATCTTCTAGAATTTGAATAATTCTCTCAAACTGCCCATCTATCTGGGGATGAAATATTATACTAAACTAGAGTTTGGTTCCTAAGGCTTCATGTAAACTTTTCTAGAATCTACTTACAAATCAACCCTATCAGATGTAATTTTGTCGGTACCCCATGTAATCTGACAATGTATGTAATGAACATTTGAGCAAGCTTTCTTAGTCTATAGTCCACCTTAATTGGCAAGAAATGAGCAGACTTAGTCAATCTATCTACTATCACCCAAATTGTGTCATATTTTTCCTTGGTTTTCAAGAGTGTTGTGATGAAAACCATAGTTACATGTTCCCACTTCCATTAAGGCATAGGAAGAGGTTGTAACTTTCTAGATGGTCTTTTGATAGGAATCAAAATCCGTCAAGACCTATTATTAGGGCAAGAGCTAAAGGATTTCAAATCTTGGCGATGAGGGCCCATTTTGAGCAAATCGACCTCGGAATTATTTATAAATTAAAATTTTTTCTATTATTCTTGTATTGCATTTTCCAACAAGCATACTTATTTGGCTTCATAGGGCGATGGACAAACTCGCTAAGACTAAGCTTGTGGGTTATCCATAGACCGACCTAAAAACCGAAGATGAGTTGAACCGACGAATTCCATGGAAGAGCTAGCATCTTCAAGACTAATTTTTATATATTTGTTATTTACTTAGACTATTTATGTTGTAATTTCTTTTGGGACACTTTCATTTGCTTGTAATTGTCTTTTAGGACCGGCCACCCTAAAAGTGGCATAGTTGTAATTTTGTGTACTTTCTAACCCTAAAGGGAGCAAGTATAAATACTTGCTTAAGTAGGGTTTTAGGGAGCTTTTGATGAAATTTCAGAATACACTTCACATGTGAGGGTTAGGGCTTTCCTAAATGTAAATTTTCTTTTATCAATTTCAATCCCAAGAGTTGAAATTGTGGCGAGTGCAATAAAGGGAAATTGTGAGTAATATCAATTCCTTCTTTGTTGTGTTTCTTTTCTTCTCTAGTGTGTAATATCTAGGGTTGAATTGGAAGTTTCTTGGTCAGATTTGATTGCATTTGTAATCAAATTATTACTACTTAATTGATTGGTTCTTAGCATTTATTATTACAATCAAATTTTGCTTCATCTTGTGGCGTGAATTAGGTCTTGTTCGAAAGGAGGATTTCGGAATTGTTCTTGTTGATCTTGTGTATTATTCACGTGATTGTCAAGTATAATTTTTTATCATCATTGAGGAATATGCTATTGTGGATCCATTTCATGCAATACATCATTCGGACCATATATTGCAATTAGGGTCACGCTACAATTGCTTCACCTTGAACTAAGTTAACCTTGTCCTTTAGGGATTGTTATTTGGTTCATTTGTATGTGCTTAATCTTTGTTTTAGACACATCATAATTTGGTATCAGAGCTATATCATATTTGGATTTAAGATTGAACACATCCTAATTGAAGAATTGGTTACATTCATTGGAAATTGATGCCATTGTTCATGTGATTGAGACTAGTTTGATTGTCTTTCAAATTGGTTTTGTATGTGCTTAATCTTGGTTTTAGGCACATCATCTTTGGTGATCAATCCCTATTTTCTGACATTTGAAACACCCAGACACATATTCCACTCTCCCGTTTCATATTTTTCCACTAGTAAGTGTTCTTGAGATCCTTGTACATCTTGGTGCTTCCTAGGTATACTATATAACTTGAGTAATGGGCTTCCTTCATGATCTTCTTCTTTAATTTTGTATTATTTGGGACACACCATATGTTTCCATACTTGACTACCCCTTTAACGTTTAACATAATTTTTCTAGCTTCACCCTATTCTATTTTGTTCTTTATCTTCTAAATTTCAAGATGTTCCATTTTTGAAGCTTTAATCTAATCAATGAAACTCGGTTGGATACCAAGTGTAGCCAACCTATTTCCCATTTCCTGTGTCATCATTTTCAATTTCAACTTATCTATGTCTTTTAGTATTTTCCTTTAGGATGTGATGTGCCTAAACACACTTAAAAGCACATCCAAAAGACTTAAGAAAAACTATCTCAAGTCAAGGCAAAATCGGATCAAAAAATGGCACTTTTCAATTGAACCCTAATGATGAAATGATGAAATTCAAACAACCAATGGTATAATTAGAATAACACAATGAAAATACCTTCTAACAACACTCTAATTTCATGTAATCCACGCAAATGAATCCCCAATTTGACAAAAGAAAACCGTAACAAAACAATCCCTTTTCTAATAATGAAGAACACGTTATCAAAGAAATCCTCAAAGATGAATCGGATCAATTTGATAATTCCTTCAAATAAGCATAAGAATTCGTGAATAACAAGTAATTCTGACCAAGAACTATCTCAATTCAACCCTAGATATGACACACTAGAGAAGAAAAGAAATCACAACAAAATGAAATTGATATAACTCACAATTTCAAGATGTTGCACTCGCCACAATTTCAACTCTTGGTATTGAAATTGATAAGAGTTTGGAACCAAGGTATGAACCCTAATTCTCACATGAAAGGAGGTGTTTAATCTGCAAAATGATAAGCTCCTCAAACCCTCTCTTAAGCAAGTATTTATACTTGCTACTCCTAGGGTTAAAAAGTGCTCAAAATTACAAGTTTGCCACTTTTAAGGTGGCTTACCCTAAATGAAAGTTACAAAGAAATAAAGCGTCCCAAAACCAAAATACAACCAAAATAGTTCATAAAAGAAGAAATATATAAAAGAAATGCTCTTCAATATGCCGGTCTTCTATAGGATCCATTGACCCAACTCATCGCCGGTTCAGGTCGGTCCACGGATAACCCACAAGCTGAGTTTGAGTGAGTTTATCCATTGCCCTGTAAAGCATGATAAGTATTCCTGTTGGAATATAAAATACATGAATAAGATAAAAGAGGTTAGTAAACGAATAATTCCAGGGTCGATTTGCTCAGAATAGGTCCTCATCGCCAAGATTCGAAATCCTTCAGTTCTTGCCCTAATGATAGGTTTTGTCGGATTTTTATTCCTATCATCTCCTCGGGCCTCAAAAAGATTTGTCCTCAAATCTAGTAGATCAAATGCAGTAGAGACTTTTTTTCCTCCTAGCAAGTCACCTGAAGAAATATCTCTGCAGAATCCCAATGTCTAAAATACTACAGGTGGTGATTGTCTTCTCTCCTCCATTTCCAGGATGTATCTCTTCTACAACACAAATAATGACCCATTATCCACTAAAGTTACCCCTGTATCTACCTATTCCACTTAAATTGTTTCCTCTTTTTCTAACTCATCTGTATGTTGCTAATCCTCATGGTCTTCTAATGGTTGGCCCAACTGCTCATTACCCTCTAAAACCTCCAAAGGTGAACATAACTATCTTTGAACAGTCTGGCTCTCTGGTGGTTTGCTCGTCTGACTATGATCATCAAGATCCTCTGAAGGTTGGGACATCGGTGTCTGACAAATTTTATGCTCTAAGGGTTGGCTTGTGTCACTAGAGCCCTCAAAAACCTTTGAAGGTTGGCATACTTGCGTCTGCACAATTTGGTCCTCCCAGTCTAAGTAATCATCTGCAGAACCCCTACCATCAAATGAAGGCATCTGTAGCTTCGCACACTCTGGTCCTCGAGGTGGTCTAAATTCCCTGTCCGGATTTGGATTAAGCCCAAAATTATCATCTCTATCTTCCCTAAGAGCATGATAATCTACCTTTACTCTAGGTGGCACCTGAAGGTTTACCACAGGTGGTGGTGGAAATGTCATCCTATCAATCCTTGTTGCTAATGTAGCAACAATTTTGGTAAGGTCCCGAAATTGTTCATCTAGAGTTCTTCCATTTGTACTTCGACGACTGGGTCTGCTACCCACTTGGCTATTGGCCTCATTGCCAATGTACCCATTCACACTATCATATGACATGTTTGTGGATGCGATTAATCTAAAGTACAAATGTAATCTCAAATAATTTGTAGCACACTCCCTTCACTTCACCACATCACAATAACAAGTTTGGATAACTACACACACACTTGTACACTCACGATGCAACAAGTCACCAATGCAATAAATACTACTTATCACTTCAAGTATATTAGACTAAGTGAAGCATAAATAAATACTTCAAAGTAGTTAAGAAATTAAATTCAACTCACAAGTGTTGAAGTAATAAGTTCAATTACTTTCACACTTTAATGTTTGTTTTTGAATTCAAATTCTACTACTTCAATTTTCCTTTCTTGCCACGATTTCACACCTACAATTGATCTTGATGTGCAGAACCTTTAATCCACATAAATCCACAAATTTACACCACCACACACACCCTCAATCACGGTGCACTCACTCCACCAATAACTCTATGACAACAACACAAACAACAACAACAATTAAGATGTATCACTTCCATAGCAACAATAAGGTGAATATTGATTACAAGTAGTCTTCAACTTCTACGGCAAATAATGAAGACAAAAGATTAATAAGTAGCTTTCCCAAAATGAATTCCGAATCCCACTATAGGCAACAACTTTCAATTTGAAATTCAAATAACTTCACTTATTGCAAGCCTTCCTCAATTGGTAACAATGAATTCAAATTCAAAAAGCAATCATTAACTCCCACAACTTAATTGCATATGATTTGAATTCAAATAATTCCTTACTAATCAAACTTCATGTAATATGCAAATTGTACTTCACCAATTCAGAATTACACAATGGAATCCAAAGACAACAAACAACACAACTCCTCATGCCGCAAGCTACTTCACGGCAACAATTGGTAAGTTTCACAATTTCAAAAAAAAAATTGCTAAAGTAAACTTCACTTTGTACTTCTGCTCTTCCACATGAATTATTGTCCACAAAGTGATATAATAACCTTCCCAAATCAACTCCAACAATCAGCACATCAAATCCCAATCCAAAGTAATTTCGCAATCTCAAACAACAATAACAACACAATTTCGGTTTTGACTTGATCAACCCTAATTGATGATCACTTCCACGAAATTGAATACAACCAATTCCCTTCTCTCAACAAGAGCTCTGATACCAAAAAGATGATGTGCTCAAATCCAAGATTAAGCACATATAAAAATCAATTTGAAAGACAATCCAACAATGTCAATCAAACTAGTCTCAATCACATGAACAATGCCGTCAATTTCCAATGAATTTAACCAATTCTTCAATTATGATGTGTTTGAATCTTAAATCCAAATATGATATAGCTCTGATAACAAAAATATGATGTGCCTAAACACACTTAAAAGCACATCCAAAAGACTTAAGAAAAACTATCTCAAGTCAAGGCAAAATCGGATCCAAAAATGGCACTTTTCAATTGAACCGTAATGATGAAATGATGAAATTCAAACAACCAATGATATAATTAGAATAACACAATGAAAATGCCTTCTAAAAACACTCTAATTTCATGTAATCCACGCAAATGAATCCCCAATTTTACAAAAGAAAACCGTAACAAAACAATCCCTTTTCTAATAATGAAGAACACGTTATCAAAGAAATCCTCAAAGATGAATCGGATCAATTTGATAATTCCTTCAAATAAGCATAAGAATTCGTGAATAACAACAAGTAATTCTGACCAAGAACTATCTCAATTCAACCTTAGATATGACACACTAGAGAAGAAAAGAAATCACAACAAAATGAAATTGATATAACTCACAATTTCAAGATGTTGCACTCGCCACAATTTCAACTCTTGGTATTGAAATTGATAAGAGTTTGGAACCAAGGTATGAACCCTAATTCTCACATGAAAGGAGGTGTTTAATCTGAAAAATGATAAGCTCCTCAAACCCTCTCTTAAGCAAGTATTTATACTTGCTACTCCTAGGGTTAAAAAGTGCTCAAAATTACAAGTTTGCCACTTTTAAGGTGGCTAACCCTAAATGAAAGTTACAAAGAAATAAAGTTTCCCAAAACCAAAATACAACCAAAATAGTTCATAAAAGAAGAAATATATAAATGAAATGCTCTTCAATATGCCGGTCTTCTATAGGATCCATCGGCCCAGCTCATCACCGGTTCAGGTCGGTCCATGGATAACCCACAAGCTGAGTTTGAGTGAGTTCGTCCATTGCCCTGTAAAGCATGATAAGTATTCCTTTTGGAATATAAAATACATGAATAAGATAAAAGAGGTTAGTAAACGAATAATTCCAAGGTCAATTTGCTCAGAATAGGTCCTCATCGCCAAGATTCAAAATCCTTCAGTTCTTGCCCTAATGATAGGTTTTGTCGGATTTTTATTCCTATCAGGATGTGATTAACACTACAATATGTATGGGTTTCTTCTTGCTTAAAGCATCTAGAACCACATTTGATTTTCTAAGGTGATTGTGAATTTTCACATCATAATCATTCATCAGTTCCAGCTACCTCCTCTACCTCATGTTCAATTCTTCCAGGGTAAATGGATACTTCAAACTTTTATAGTATGTAAATATTTTACACTTCTCCCCATAAAGATAGTGTCTTCATAATTTTAGTGCCAAGATCATAGTAGCTAATTCTAGGTCATAGATGGGGTAATTCTTCTTATACTGTTTCAATTGGCGGGAGGCATATGTAATGACTCTCCTATTCTGCATAAGCATATACCCCAAACCTTGATTTAATGCATCATTGAATACATTAAATTCTTCTCCCGTCTTCGATTGGGTCAACATTGGAGCTATCATTAATTTGTCCTTTAATGATGTGAAGTTGCTCTCACATTCATCACTCCATTCAAACTTAGCCTTTTTCTTTTTTAGTTGAGTTAAAGGAGTTGCTAACCGAGAGAACCCTTCTATGAAATGTTTGTAGTACCTAGCTAGTCCTAGAAAACCCCTTTCCTCTATTATAGTTCTCGATCTTGGCCAGTCACTTACTACCCTTCTTAAGGTCTATTGATATTCGGTTCTTATTCACCACTTATCATAAGAAGGATACCTATTCTAACTAAAATTCGCACTTACTGAATTTTGCATAAAGCTTCTCTTCCTTAAGTCCTTCCAGTATGGTTCTGAGATGTGCATATGTTCTTCTCAGCTTATGGAAGAGATGAGGATATCATCTACAAAAACTACTACAAACTAGTCTAGTTAGTCTCTAAGCACTCTGTTTATGAGGTCCATGAACATTACTAGAGCGTTTATCAAACCAAAAGGCATCACTTGAAACTCGTAATGCCTATACTAAGTTCTAAAAGCAGTCTTCTGTATGTCTTCCTCCTTGATTCTTAACTGATGATACCCTAATCTTAAGTCAACTTTGGAGAAGACTTCAGCTCCTTGTAATTGATCAAATTAGTCATCAATCTTAGGGAAAGGGTATTTGTTCTAAACTGTGACTAAGTTTAGCTCCCTATAATATATACACACCCTCATACTCCCATTCTTCTTCTTAACAAACAACATTGGAGTACCCCATGGTGAGAGACTTGGTTTAATAAACCTACTATCTTGAAGCTTTTGAAGTTAAGTCTTCGATTTAGATAGTTTAGTAGGTGCCATTTTGTATGGTGCTTTAGATATGGGTGTTGTTCTTTGTACAAGATCAATACAAATCTCTATCTCTTTGCTAGTGGTAAACTCAGTAAATTCTCTAGAAAAACATTTGCATACTCATTCACTACATACATTTTTCCCAATTCCTTAACACGTCTTATCTCTACTAATAAGGTTGATAGTCTTCCTTATTCCATAATTTGTATGATGGAAGAGTTGCAGGTCTTTGTGGATCTAAATTGAATACAATTTGTTCCTCATTAGGAAAATCGAACCTAACCACTAGATTGTGACAATCTATAGTGGCATTGTACTTAGACAACCAGTTCACTCCTAGAGTTAAATCAAACTCTATCATCTCTAATACAAACAATTTAGCTAGAATTTTCTTGCCATGTATTACAATCTCCACATGTTTACATGTGGGATTTTTATAAAATAAGGAGATTACATGTCAAATATTCATAACATGTAATCTCTTACATTCATAGCATGTAAAATATGGAGTCAAAAGTGGGATTTGCCATTTGCATAGTAATAGATAAAAGAGAATGCTCTCTAGAGAAACTTTGAAGCAAACTAATGATTTCCATAAGGAGCAAATCTAATTCAATCAAGTAAGGAGTTATTACAACTGAATTGTTATTTGTTAATATTGAATTGAAGATTAAATCAATTATTATGTTATAATTGATAAAGTACAGTTTAAGGAAGGGGCTGAACGAACATGGAATTAAGCGACTAAGGGATTCAAATTTTAGAATCGGACAAGTAACTCCACTAATTTGCTAATTTCATTAGGAAATTACACATTTTACATTCCAATTAGAATTAGGAGAAAATATTAGAATTTAGAAGGAATTAGAAAAACAGGAAAACAAGGTTTGTGAAGAAAAACATGGTATACGGTCAAGTACATGCCTATGTACTTGCTCATGTAGGAATATGCATGCGTACGTAAAGTTGCATGACTAATGTACATGCTTATGTAGTTAGGCGTATCAAAATATGAAAATCTATAGAAAGAAACACGACCTGATGTGCCTAAAACCAAGATTAAGCACATACAAAACCAATTTAAAAGACAATCAAACAATATCAATCAAACTAATCTCAATCATGACGTCAATTTCTAATGAATGTAACCAATTCTTCAATTAAGATGTGTTCAATCTTAAATCCAAATATGATATAGCTTTGATACCAAATTAGGATGTGCCTAAAACCAAGATTAAGCACATACAAAAACCAATTTGAAAGACAAACAAACAATGTCAATCAAACTAGTCTTAATTACATGAAAAATGGCGTCAATTTCCAATGAATGTAACCAATTCTTCAATTAGGATGTGTTCAATCTTAAATCTAAATATGATATAGCTCTGACACCAAAAGATGATGTGCTCAAAATTAAGCCCAAGCACATGTAAATGAATCAAAGAAATAACGTCAACTCACACATATGAACCGATTCAATTGGACTAGGAAATTGCGTAAACCCTAATGGAATTTTGATGAAATCCAAAGGTCCAAAGATGCAATCAACAATCTAACAAGGTTAAACTTCACCAAATAGCAATAAAAACAAGTGAAATCCATGTGAATTACACCAAGATGACTAGATCTAATGCTATGATTTTCCTCTTCCAACAATAACCATTTACGTCACAAATGATTCAAATATTGATGATGATAACAAATGCTAAAACATTCAATCTTATAACATGATAATTGATCACAATTGCAATAAAAAATCTGACCAAGAACATCAAAATCAACCCTAGATATTACTCATTAGTGATGAAAAGGAAACACAACAAAGAAGGAATTGATATTACTCACAATTGCTCTTTGTTGCACTCGCTACAATTTCAACTCTTGGAAATTGAAATTGATAAGAGAAATTGGATCTAAGGAAACCCTAAGCCCTCTCATGAAAATGTGAAGTGAATTCTAAAATTTTTTTGCCTCCTCAAACCTTACTTTAAGCAAGTATTTATACTTGCTGATGAGATCCATGATGAGAGCCAAGCCAGAAGAAGAAATGTGGATCCTCTTGAAGTGCCGCCTGGACCGATCACAAGAAATCGAACGAAACGATTCAAGGAAGCACTTAACGGGTTGATAAAGGTTGTCCATGAAGCTGGAAAGGATTGGAGCAATCATGAAGTTGGAACGGAATGGAACAACCAATGGGAAGACCCTTGCTTTTATACAAGTCACACCGGACACAGGTTGAAAAGGGCGTGTATTTTCAAGGCACGACCGTGTAGGAATTCCAAGATTGCACAGAATCATACATGGCTAGACACACGGCTAAAAGGCACGACCGTGTATGGAGACAAGCAAATCCACAAAAAGATACACGACCAGAAGTACACGGTCGTGTATGTGACCGGAATGTGCACAGAAAAGTACATGGCCAAAGTACACGGCCGTGTATCCCCTGCCAGCCAGCTTGTTCTGTTTTCGTGTTTTTACGCAACTTATCTAAGCTACGTCGTTTTGGACTTGTTTTTCATGAATTGTAACCCTAGTATAAAAGCTCCTAGGGTTTAGAACAACTAAGAATTTACATCTTTGAACATTAAAAAACTTTTGAGAGGCACCTCTCTTGGTTCTTCAAGAACTAAATCGAACTTATCGGATTAATTTTCGTAGCGTTCAGCCCGACTTATCAATCGGTCTTTCATCCCGATTGTGGCATCTTTACATTATACCAAGGTTCTTGTCTCGCTTATAGACAACGGGTCACGGTTCCCAATTTAGGTGTTTGGGCGTCTTAGGCAATGAATTCCGAACGTATTGGTATTAGGTTTCGTCACGGGTTGGCGTGGTTCGTATCAGTTTGGTATCAGAGCTTAGGTTTGTCAAAACATCAAGTTCGGTTGAGGAAGGTAATATCAAAAACCCTAACTCCAATCGTTCATATCAATTATCGTATTCAATTTCGTAGTATTGATTGTCTTTTGATAGTGTAATATCGACTAAGCGATTGTTACAAAAAAAAAAGGGTAAAAATCACGAAAAAAAAAAAGAAGAGAAAAGAAAAGAAAAGAAAAACGTGATCAAGAGCAACAACCAAGACAAAAAAAAAAAGAAAAAAATTCGGATAGAAAAATAGAGGAAAATTTACAAACCGTAGAGTTGTTTTGAATTCTACGGAAGGAAATTGGTGTAGTTCGGGTTAGTTCCAAGAGAATTGAGAAGAGGAAATTGGCAAGTTGATATCATCATTATTTGTGAGAATACACGAGTGACTGTGTGATATCATCATTTGAGCGAAACACGTAAGGGAGTGTATCGTAAGGATTAATTATATATATATTTGTGTTAGTACTAATCTTTTTTGTAGGGACTATGTTGAGACAACATTCTCCTGAAGGTGAGAGGGGAAGGTTTGATGCTAGGTTAGTAATTGAGGCATTGAGGGGTGAAATGAAGAGGATGTTCCAAGAGGGAATGGAATAAATTCATGAGACGGTAGAGCAAAGACTCGAGCAATCCACAAACGTATTCCAAGGGCGTAAGAGGGAGAGTCATTCTAGGAGAGTACCGAAGGATGGAGATGAAATGTCGGATGATGACTTTGATGAGCCTTCTGTCGGGAGTTACAGAGGATATAGTGGTCGAAATAGAGGAACTAAGGATTAGGACGATAGAGGAGATAGGAATAGAGAGGATGATCAATTGAGTAGCATAAAGATGAAGATTCCTCCTTTCCAAGGGAAGAATGATCCCGAGGCGTACTTAGAATGGGAGAAAAAGGTGGAGATGGTGTTTGATTGTCACAACTATAGTGGGAGAAAGAAAGTAAAACTTGCTACCATTGAGTTTTCGGATTATGCTATAGTATGGTGGGATCAACTAATGTTGAATAGGAGAAGTAGTGGTGAGCCACCTATTGAGTCTTGGGAAGAGATGAAAAGAGTGATGAAGAAGCGGTTTGTGCCTGCGTATTACTATCGTGAATTGCACAACAAGTTGCAAACTCTGAGGCAGGGAAGCCAAAGTGTAGATGAGTATTTCAAGGAGATGGAAGTCACTATGATTAGGGCGAATGTAGAGGAGGATAGAGAGGCTAAAATGGCTAGATTTCTTGCGGGGTTGAATAGAGAAATCCAAAATGTGGTTGAATTGCATCATTATGTAGAATTGGAGGATATGGTTCACATGGCTATAAAGGTTGAGAACCAGCACAAGAGAAGAGGTAGTAGTAATGCACGGTTTCAACAGGGTAATGGTTCATCCACTTGGAAGACTAATCAATGGAAGAAGGAAGAAAAGCCTTTACCCACCAAACCAAAAGGGGAGCTAAGGCAAGCGGGTTCTACTCCTGGTAACCAAGGTAACCCTGATTCTTTTACTTCTAGAAATCGTGACATTAGATGTTTTAAATGTGAAGGTAGAGGCCATATTGCTAGTCAATGTCCAAATAGGCGTGTGATGATTTTGTGTGATGATGGGGAGTATGAGACTGAGGGGGATAGTGAAGAAGATGATATGCCACCATTAGAGGATGCTAGTGATGATGAGGAGCCTGCAATGGGAAGGCTGATAGGAATAAAAATCCGACAAGACCTATCATTAGGGCAAGAACTGAAAGATTTCGAATCTTGGCGATGAGGACCTATTTTGAGCAAATCGACCCTGGAATTATTCGTTTACTAACCTCATTTATCATATTCATGTATTTTATATTCCAACAGGAATACTTATCATGCTTTACAGGGCAATGGACAAACTCACTCAAACTCAGCTTATGGGTAGTCCATGGACCGACCTGAACCGGCGATGAGCTGAGCCGATGGATCCTATAGAAGACTGGTGATAAGATCACATTATACTTATATTTTCTTTTGGACTTATATTAAATTTATTTCAATGTTATAAGAAAATATAAAAAAATGATACTTAATGGTGTTTATTGTGAAAATACAGGTTTTGAGCACCCAAAAGTAAATTACAATTTAATTGGAGGAGTTTTTCACAAAATTGAAGAAGCGAGCGGAGGATTGCAATAAAGGCCGCCGGCCTTGGGCCGGCTTACATTCAAGGCCGCCGGCTTTGAGCCGGCCTTGAGCCGGCCTATATTAAACCGGCCTTAAAAAGCATTAAAGCCGCTGGCCTTAAAGCCGACCTACATTTAAGGCCGCCGGCCTTGAACCGGCCTTGAGCCGGCCTTCATTACTTCCCGGATATCCATTGCGAAAATCTCTCCAAATTCGTATCTTAATTAATTTGCTGACTCAAATCCTCATCAGATCAACCTTATCCCCCTCCTCTTTGGATCTATAAATAGGCCCCTTGTGTGAACCTTGGAAGCATCCCCTTTTGTTTAGAATCCCCTTTTATTTTGAGAATCCTTTTGTTTTGATTCTTTGTTTAGCATCCTTTGTCTTTCTTTGAAATCATTAGAATTCCCTTACAAACTTTAGGATTTTATGTTTTCTTTAATTCCTTTACATTTCATGTTATTCCAAATTTTAGTTTGAAGAAAGAAAGTTATTTTGCTGAAGTTCTTGAAGATTATAGCTATTGTTTCAATTACTTTATTTTCTTTTATGCCATTTATTAGTTTATTCTTGTTGTTCAATATGAATTCCATTGCACCTATTTATTTCAATTGTTTTTATGCAATTCATACTATAATGTTCTAAATCATCCTTGTGGGAAATATGATGACGCCATAATTTAAACTAAAATGATCATTGTATTCATGTTATAGGAAATGTAGATATGCGGAATTTTCATATAAGAAGTCCTGCTATGAATTGTATTTTGTAATTAAAATCAATGCATAGAAATGTAAATGACTCGAAAGAGAAATTTAGGTTTTATCAGGAATTCCTAAGTAAGATTTAATAATTTATGTGGAAGCAGCGTTATTGAATTTTATTAGAAATTGACCTAAGTGTTTCATGCAATATTTTTATTAAATTTTTCACTAAGGGATTAGGAGAAATTATTTTAATGATATTAGGCAATCATATAATTGGGAAATTTATGATTGTGAATTAGAATCCTCATTTGATTTGAATTAGCGGGAGCTATTAAATTAAATTGAGGTAACATTACTTTAACACTTAATAAAGGATTAAGGTTTTGTTAATTTCTTGTGAAAATCCATATAGCTATGAGTTATTATAACATGAAGGCAATATGATTAGTAAAATTAGGGTGGATTCTATTTCCCATCATCAATTCATCATTTTTCAAACACAATTCTCTTTTTGAGCATTTAGTATAATTCATTCAATTCTCATCAAACATCATTGCCTAAATAATAGTAGAAATTGATATAGGTTTATTACTTAATCAATCTTCGTGGTTCGACACTTTTCTCTCACTATATTACTTGATCCGATCCGGTACACTTGCCGGTATTTATTCACGCTCATTTTATATCTCTTTTTGCGTGGATCAAGTTTTTGGCGCCGTTGCCGGGGAATGATTAATATTAGACCATCTTCAGATTCTATTGTTAATTTGAGCGCAATTATTTTGTTATTTTATTTTTTTTCATTGTGTGATCGTTTCCTGTTCTCTTTGAGGTTCTTTTTATGCGCAAGGGTAGAAGTGTTGAACTTCTACCCATTAATCTTGAGATAGAACGCACCTTGCGACAACTTAGAAGAGAGCAGAGAAGAAAGGAAGAAGAGAACATGGCAGATGAGAACAACAATCAGATTCAAGGTGTTGGTAGAGCACTTCGGGAATACACGATACCTGTTGTTTCAGGTCCTGCAATAAGAAGACCAACAATTCAGGCTAACAATTTTGAATTAAAACCAGCACTCGTTCAAATGGTTCAATCAAATCAATTTGGAGGATATCCAAATGAGAGTCCTGATGAGCATATTGCAGTATTTCTTCAATATTGTAATACAGTGAAAATGAATAATGTATCTGATGATGTAATTAGGCTACAACTTTTTCCGTTTTCACTTAGAGAAAAAGCTAAGGCTTGGTACAATTCATTGCCACAAGACTCTATAACCACTTGGGTTGATCTCTCATCTAAATTTTTAAGGAGATTTTTTCCACCTGCTAGAACTGCTAGGTTAAGAAATGACATCACAAAATTCACTAAGTTTAGTGGTGAATCACTGTATGAAGCATGGGAAAGATTCAAGGAGGCAATTAGAAAATGCCCCCATCATGGATTACCAGATAATCTCCTTATTGAGATATTCTATCTCAGTTTAGATGATACATTGAGATCTCTAGTAGATGCTGCTTCTGGTGGTGCACTAATGAGTAAGACATATGAAGAGGCTAGTGCTTTGATAGATGAAATGGCCTCTAGTGCACATAATTGGCAACATGAAAGAGGTAAGTCTAGAGTAGCATCTGTCAATGACATGGACACCTTAACAGCTCAGATTTCTGCTCTTACCGCTCAGGTAAGTAAACTCACCTCTACACCATCTTTTAATGTTAATCAAATTTCTTGTTGTGAGTTATGCTCAGGACCACACTCAACTCTTGAGTGCCCATCTGGAAACTTTTCCTCCTCATCCTATGGAGAGCAAGTAAATTTTGTCAATAATTTCCAAAGAGGAAATCAAGGACCTTATTCAAACACCTACAATCCAGGGTAGCGTAATCATCCAAATTTCTCATGGAGAAATGATAACAATGCACTTAAACCCCCTGGATTTCAAAAGCAAGGTCCTAATCATAATACTCCCCATCAACAATATCCTAATCATAATACCTCTTCTCAGCAAGGTCAGTCTAAAATGGAAGAACTCATGATAAGTTATATGCAGAAGACTGACACAATGTTGCAAAATCAACAAGCCACCATTAGGAATCTTGAAAATCAGCTTAGTCAAATGTCTTAATAGTTGAGTAATAGACCATCTGGGTCTTTACCTAGTAATACTGAGCAGAATCCTAAGGGTGTAAATGCTATTATGCTAAGAAGTGGTAAGGAATTGGTTGATAAGAAACTTGAGGAAGAGGAGGTTAACCTAGAGAAAGATAAAGGGAAACAAAAGGAAGAGGAACCAAAGCAAAATTCACCAAAAGTGCAAGCATATGTTCCTTCTATTCCTTTCCCAGGAAGGCTGAAGCAACAGCAATTGGATTCACAATTTGCTAAATTTTTAGAAGTCTTTAAAAAATTGCAAATTAACATTCCTTTTGCAGAGGCACTTCAGCAGATGCCATCATATGCTAGGTTCATGAAGGATTTACTCACAAAGAAGAGGAAGATTGAAGGGAATGAACCAGTGATGCTTACAGGGGAATGTTCTATGATCTTACAAAAGAATTTATCTAATTTGCCAAGAAAACAAAGAGATCAGGGAAGTTTTACTGTTCCTTGCACTATTGGTAATTTTCATTTTGATAAAGTACTTATAGATTCTGGTGCAAGTATAAATTTAATGCCTCTGTCCATTTTCAGAAAACTAGGACTTGGAGAATGTAAGGAGACGCACGTCACCTTACAACTTGCGGATAGAAGTGTCAAGTACCCAAAGGGTATAGTGGAGAATGTCCTAGTAAAAGTGGACAAATTCATCTTTCTAGTTGACTTTATAGTCTTGGAAATGGAAGAAGATAGAGAGGTACCCATGATCTTAGGAAGACCATTCCTGGCAACAGGTAAGGCATTGATTGATGTGGAACAAGGTAAGCTTACTTTAAGAGTTATGGATGAACAAGTCACGTTTAATGTGTATGAGGCTACAAAGAAATTTGATGACTGTAAATCCTGTTACACTATTGATAGTGTTGATGAGCTTTCCTTTGAGTTCATGGAAGAGAATGTAGGTGTGGACACGATGGAGTCAGTCCTTAGGGATTTAGATAATTGGAGTGATGATGAGGATGAACCCCAAGCAGAACATACTGAACAAGTTTATGAATTCAAGACTCGACACTATGAGGAGCTGGGCACCACTGAGAAGAAACCGATGCCGTCATTGACACAACCCCCGGTGCTTGAACTTAAACCTTTGCCTGGTCATTTAAAGTATGCTTATCTTGGAACAAATGATACTTTGCCAATAATCATTTCTTCTTCTTTGACAGGTGATCAAGAGCAACAACTTTTGGCTGTTCTAAGAGAACATAAGGAAGCTATCGGATGGACCATTGCTGATATTAAGGGAATTAGCCCTTCAATTTGTACTCATAGGATATTTCTTGAAGCTGAGTGTAAACCTACAGTACAACCACAAAGAAGACTTAACCCAACTCTTAAGGAAGTTGTAAAAAAAGAAGTACTTAAATTGTTAGATGTTGGCATTATTTTTCCAATTTCTGATAGTAAATGGGTTAGTCCTGTCCAAGTTGTACCAAAAAAAGGTGGTATGGCTGTAGTACAAAATGAGGCTAATGAATTAATTCCCACTCACACTGTAACTGGTTGGAGAGTCTGTATAGACTATAGAAAACTGAATGATGCTACCCGCAAAGATCATTTCCCCCTCCCTTTTATAGATCAGATGTTAGAAAAACTTGCAGGGCATGATTATTACTGCTTTTTAGATGGTTATTCTGGTTACAATCAAATCCATATAGCACCCGAGGACCAGGAGAAAACCACCTTTACTTGTCCCTATGGCACATTTGCTTTTAGGAGAATGCCCTTTGGTCTTTGTAATGCATAATTGTTTTATTGGGAAAAAAAATTTCGGAAAGAGGGAAAAGAGGGCAATATTAGAGGAATTGGGGTTGGGGGGGAAAATGTTTAAAAAAATTTATAGGGAAAAATCAAACTTTTTGGGGCTTTTTTTCTAAAAAAATTTTAGGGTTTTAAAAATTTCCCCTTTAATTTATAGAAAAAAATTCTGCCTTTTTTTTTTATGATTTGGGGTTCCAATTTAAATTTTGAAAGGGAAATATACTGCCCCGGGTTGGCAAGAAAAGGGGGGTTCCCCTTTAGTTATTTGATGTAGGGCCCCAATTTTTTTTTTTTTTTTTAGCGGTTTTGGCAAAAAAATAGCTTTATTTAAATTTTTTAAGTAAACCTTTTGGGGCCCAAAAATTTTTTTCCCAAAGGGGAAAAAAATTTTGGTTAATTTGATTCTAAAATTTGGTTATAAAGGGTTTAAAAATGTATATACCACTGTTAATTTTTTATTTGAAAGGGCCCTTGGTTTTAAATTGATGGGTTTTAAAAACAAAATTTAACCCGAAAAATTTTAAAATAAAAGGGGTGAAAATTTGGGGGGTTTTTTCCCCTGGAAAATTTTTTTTATTAATTTTTTTGAAAAACCCATTTTAAAAAATTTCTGAAAATTAAGATTATTTGGGACTGAAATAAAATTTTAATTTGGGTTTTTATCCAAGGTTTTTTTTTTAAAAAAAAAAAAAAAACGAGGAATTTTATTTTTGGGGTAGCCATTTCTTTTAAAAAATTTGCTGCCAAAAAAAAGAAGCCCGAAATAAAGCTTAATTTACAATTATTCTTGAATTGGGGGCCTTTGGTTGGAAAAAAAAAGCAAAAAAATTTTTCTTCATTTTTTTAGTTTGTTTATGTTGGAATTCAAGGGGTTGTTGCTCTCCAAACCAAAATTTTTTAAAAAGGGTTTTTTAAAAAAAAAAATAATTTTTTAAGAATTTTTTGACTTGGGGAAAAATTTTTGGTTTTCCCCCCTTTTTTAAAAAAATTATTTTTTATTGGGTTTTTAAAAATTGGGAAAGGGGGTTCCACAAACTTGAAAGGTTTTAAAAAATTTAAAAAGAAAAATTTTTTTAATTGGGAACTTATATTAAAAAGGTGGGGAAAATTTTTAACAGGTTTGAGAAAATTTTTTAAAAAAAAAAGGGGCCACAAAATTTTTTTAAAACATCCCCAAAATGTAAGGTTGAGACAAAGGGGAAAAAAGGGGGAAAATTTTAAAAAAATGTCAATGCAGAAAGGTTGGTCTTTAAAAATAGATGATTGGGGGGCTTTGAAAAAAAAAACCAAGGAAGCCCCCCCGATTGTTTTTAAAAACTTTACCCCCCGTGGCTTGGGCCGGCAAGGGCCATTTTAAAAAAAAATTTTAGTTCCCAAATAGGAAAAAGGTTGTCCTTGAATAAAAGGCCAGGAGGAGGAAGAAAGCAAGAATTTAAGGGAAAGAAAAATTTATGAAAAAAAGGGGATTTTTTGGTAAAAAAAATTTAAACTGGGATTGAAAACCCCCCGGGAATTAAAAGGTTTTCCCAATTTAAAGAATTTTTCCCAAAGGTCTTGGTTAAAAGGGGAAAAAAAAAAAAAAGGAAATTATTCCCAAAATTATAAAGGGGGAAATTAAGAAACCCAATTTTATTTTGGAATTAAAAATTTTCGGAAAATCCCGGGATAAAAACAAGGTTCAAAGGGGGCCCCCCTGTCTGTTTAATGTGTTTTTAAATTTGACAAAAAAAAAAAAAAATTGGGGGGATAAGGGGTGGTAAGACACCCCAAGGTATAACTTTTGGGGAAAATTTTTTTTGATGAAACTTTTTAAAAAAAGTCCCTTTTCAATTTTTTCATTAATTTTTTTTAATTTTTTTAAAAATTTGGGAAAAAGGGTTTCCAATTTTTTTTGGCGGGAAGGGGTTTAAAAATTTTTAAAAAAAAACAATCTAGGAAAAAATCATTTAAATTCCTTAAATTGAAATCCTAAAATTTAAAGATTTGTATAATATGCTTTTTTTAAAAAAAAAATTTTTTAAAATCAAAAGGGGTTTACCCATTTTATTTAATTTAGAGAGTCCTTTGAAAAAAAAAAAAAAAAAAATTTTTTTAGGAAAATTTTTTTCGATAATTCCCGAAATTTTTTTGAAAACAAAAGTAAAAAAAAAAATTTTTTTTTGTGTCCCTAAAAAAAAAAAAAACCTTTTCCAATAAAGGAAAAAAAAAATTTTTGGGAAAGGTTTAAAGGGGCCCTTTTAAAATTTGGAAATTGGGGGATGACCCGGATACCAATGAATAAAATAAAACCAAAAACAAAATTTTTATTTTAAAACCCGGGTTAATGGGGATTTGGGTTAAAATAAATTTTAACTGTTAATTAAAAGGGAAAAAAAAAAAAAGGGGGAAAAAAGGAAAAAATGGTCCTTTTTTATCCTTTTTCTTTTTGGAAAAAAAAATTAAAGGGGGGGGGTTTAAACCCAAAAATTTTAAAAAAATTTTTTCCCTTAATAATTTTTTTTATTTTAAAAAATTATTAAAAAAGTTTTTTAGGGTTAATATAAAAATCAATAGAAAAAGTTAAATTATTTTGTCACCAAAATTAATGAGGATTTTTTCCTTTTTAAACAAAGGGGGGGTGTGGGGGGGGGGTTTAAAAATTTTTTTTTTTTTTTTTTTTTTTTGGGGGGGGGGGGTTTTGGGGGGGGGGGGGGGGGGGGGGGGGGGGGGGGGGGTTTTTTGGGGGGGGGGAAAAGGGGGTTTGGGGGGGGTTTGGGGGGGTTTGGGGGGGGGGGGGGGGGGGGGGGGTTAAAGGGGGGGGTTGGGTTTGGGGTTTTTGGGGGGTTTTTTTGGGGGGGAAAATTGAAAAGGTTTTGGGGGGGGTTTTGGTTTGGGTTTTGTTTGGGGGGGTTTTTTTTTGGTTTTTTTTTTTTGGAAAAAGGAAAGGAAATTTTTTTTTTTTTGATTTTTGGGGGGGGGGGGGGGGGGTTTTGGTTTTTGGGGGGGGGGGGGGGGGGGGGTTTTTTTGGGGTTTGGAAAAAGTTTTTTTTTTTTGGTTTTTTGGGGGGGGGGGGGGGTTTTTGGGGGGGGTTTGGTGGGGGGGGGTTTAAAAGGTTTTGTTGTTTTTGAAGAAAAAATTTTGGGGGGGTGGGTTTTTGGTTTTTTGGAAAGAAATTTAAAAAGGGGGGGGGCTTTTGGGGAAAAGAAAAGCCTGGGGGCTTTTTTTTTTCACGGGGTTTTTAAAAATTTTTTAAAAAAAGGCCGGGTTAGGTGTTTTTTCCCCCGGAAACGGGGGGTTTTTTTGGAACAACTTCCTGGGGTTTTTTTTTTGGGTCCTGTTGGTTTTTTCGGGCTTTTTGGTTTTAGGGGGGGTTCTTTTTTCCCCCCCCAAAAACCCCGGGGCTTTGTTTTTTTTAAAAAAAGTTTTTTGGGGGGTTGGTTTTTTTTTGGGGGGGGGGGGGGGTTTTTTTTTTGGGGGGGGGGGGGGGGGTTTTTGCCCCTTTTTTTTTTTTGGGGGGGGGGTTTGGGGTTTTTTTTTTTTGGTTTTTTTTTTTGGGTTTTTTTTGTTTTTTTTGGGGGGGGGGGGGGGGGGGGGGGCCCCTTTTTTGGGGGGGGGGGGTTTTTTTGGGGGGGTTTTGGGGGGGGGGGGGGGGCCCCCCGGGGGGGGGGGGGGGGGGGTTTTTTTTCCCCTTTTTTTTGGGGGGGGGGGGGGGGGGGGGGGGGGTTTTTTTGGGGTTTTTTTTTTTTTTTTTTTTTTTGGGGGGGGGGGGGGGGGGTTTGTTGTTTTTGGGGGGGTTTTGGGGGGGGGGGTCCCCGGTTTTGTGGTTTTTAAAAAGGGGGGTTTTTTTTTTTTTTGGGGGGGGGGGATATTTTATAACTGAAGGAATGATTATTTAAAATTAGGGTGGATTCTTTTTCCCCATCATCAATTCATCATTTTTCAAACACAATTCTCTTTTTGAGCATTTAGTATAATTCATTCAATTCTCCTCAAACATCATTGCCTAAATAATAGTAGAAATTGATATAGGTTTATTACTTAATCAATCTTTGTGGTTTGACACTCTTCTCTCACTATATTACTTGATCCGATCGGTACACTTGCCGGTATTTATTCACGCTCATTTTATATCTCTTTTTGCGTGGATCAACTGGCATATTGAAGTGCATTTCTTTTATGAATTTTTCATTTTATGAACTATTTTTTTGTTGTATTTGGTTTTGAGTCACTTTTATTTCCTTGTAATTTTCATTTAGGGTTAGCCACCTTAAAAGTGGCAAACTTGTAATTTTGAGCACTTTTTAACCCTAGGAGTAGCAAGTATAAATACTTGCTTGAGAGAGGGTTTTGAGGAGGCTTATTTTGTAGAGCAAACACTTCACATTTCGTGAGAGGGCTTAGGGTTTTCCTAATTCCAAATTCTCTTATCAATTTCAATCCCAAGAAGTTGAAATTGTGGCGAGTGCAACATCTTGAAATTGTGAGTTATATCAATTTCATTTTGTTGTGATTTCTTTTCTTCTCTAGTGTGTCATATCTAGGGTTGAATTAAGATATTTCTTGGTCAGATATCCTTGTTGTTATTCACGAATTCTTGTGATTATTTGAAGGAATTATCATATTGATCCAATTCATCCTTAAGGATTTCCTTGATAACGTGATTTTTCACCATTGGAAAAGGATTCATGTTTTACGGTTTTTCTTTGTCAAATTGAGGCTTCATTTGCGTGGATTAAAAGAAATTAGAGTGTTGTTAGAAGGCATTTTCATTGAAGTTATTCTGATTATATCATTGGACTTTGAATTCATCATATCTTCACTTGGTTCACGTCATTTTGCCTTTATTTTTTGATCCGGTTTGCTTGACTTGAGATAGTTATTCTTAAGTCTTTTGGATGTGCTTTTAAGTGTTTTAGGCACATCATCTTTTTGGTATCAGAGCTATATCATATTTGGATTTAAGATTCAACACATCATAATTGAAGAATTGGTTAAATTCATTGGAAATTGACGGCATTGTTCATGTGATTGAGACTAGTTTGATTGACATTGTTGGATTGTCTTTCAAATTAGTTTTTATATGTGCTTAATCTTGTTTTTAGGCACATCATCTTTTTGGTATCAGAGCTCTTGTTGAGAGAAGGGAATTGGTTGTTTTCAATTTCGGGGAAAGTGATCATCAAATAGGGTTGATCAAGTGAAAACCGAAATTGTGTTGTTTTTTGGTTGTTTTGATATTGCAAAAATTGTTTTGGATTGGGAATTGATTTGCTGGTTGTTGGAGTTGATTTGGGAAGGTTATTATATACTTTGTGGACACTAATTCACGTGGAAGAGCAGAAGTACAAAGTGAAGTTACTTTTGCATTTTTTTTTTTTGAAATTGTGAAACTTCCCAATTGTTGCCATGAAGTAGTTTGTGGCGTGAGGAGTTGTGAAGTTTGTTATTTGAATTCCATTGTGTAATTCTGAATTGTGAAGTAAAATTTGCAGATTACATTTTTTGGTTAGTAAGGAATTATTTGAATTCAAATCATATGCAATTAAGTTGTAGGAGTTAATGATTGCTATTCGAATTTGAATTCTTTTATTACCAATTGGGGAAAGGGCTTGCGATAAGTGAAGTTATTTGAATCTCAAATTGAAAGTTGCTGCCTATAGTGGGATTCGGAATTCATTTTGGGAAAGCTACTTATTAATCTTTTGTCTTCTTTAAATTTGCCATGGAAGTTGAAGACTACTTGTAATAAATATTCACCTTGTTGTTGCCGTGGAAGTGATACATCTTAATTGTTGTTGTTGTTTGTGTTGTTGCCGTGGAGTTATTGGTGGAGTGAGTGCACCGTGATTGAAGGTGTGTGTGGTGGTGTAAATTTGTGGATTTATGTGGATTAAAGGTGCTGCACTCAAGATCAATTGTAGGTGTGAAACCGTGGCAATAAAGGAAATTGAAGTAGTAGAATTTGAATTCAAAAACAAAAAATTAAAGTGTGAAAGTAATTGAACTTATTATTTTCAAGACTTGTGAGTTGAATTTAATTTCTTAACTACTTAGAAGTATTTATTTGTGCTTCACTTATTCTAATTACTTGAAGTGATAAAAAATTTATTGCATTGGTGATTTAAATTGCACCAGGTGTACAAGTGTGTGTGTTGTTATCTAAACTTGTTACTGTGACGTGGTGAAGTGAAGGGAGTGTGCTACAATTATTTGAGATTACATTTGTACTTTAGAAAAATCGCATCCACAAACATGTCATATGATAGTGTAAATGGGTACATTAGCAATGAGGCCTATAAGCCAAGTGGGTAGTAGATCAAGTCATCGAAATACAAATGGAAGAACTCTATATAAACAACTTCGGGACCTTTCTACACTTGTTGCTACTTTAGCAAAAAGGATTGATAGGATGAACATTGCCCAGCACCTGTAGTAAACCTTATGGCACCCCCTAGAGTAAAGGGAGATTATTATGCTCTTAGGGAAGATAGAGATGATAATTTTGGCTTAATCCATATCTGAACAGGGAATTAGACCACCTTGAGGACCAGAGTGTGCGAAGCTACAGATCCCTTCATTTGATGGTAGGGGTTCCGCATATGATTACCTAGACTGGGAGGACCAAATTGTGCAGACGCAAGTATCCCAAAACCTTCAAAGGTTCTTGAGGGCTCTAGTGACACGAGCAAACCCCTTTTAGAGCATAAAATTTGTCAGACACCGATGTGCCAACCTTCAGAGGATCCTGATGATCATAGTCAGACGAGCAGACCACCAGAGAGCCAGACTGTTCAGAGACATTTTATGTTCACCTTCAGGGTTTTAAAGGGTAATGAGCAGTTGGGCCAACCATTAGAAGACCATGAGGATCAGCAGCATACAGATGAGTTAGAAAAAGAGAAAACATTTCAGTGGAATAGGTTGATATAGGGTAACTTTAGTAGATAATGGGTCATTATTTGTGGTTTGAAGAGATACATCCTGGAAATGGAGGAGAGAAGACAATCACCACCTGTAGTAAATTTTAGTTATTGGAATTCTGCAGAGATATTTCTTCAAGTGACTTGCTAGGAGGAAACAAAAATCTCTACTGCATTTGATCTACTTGATTTGAGGACAAATCTTTTTGAGGCCCGAGGGATGATAGGAATAAAAATCCGACAAGACCTATTTATTAGGGCAAGAACTGAAGGATTTCGAATCTTGGGGATGAGGACCTATTTTGAGCAAATCGACCTGGGAAATTTTTCGTTTACTAACCTCATTTATCTTATTCATGTATTTTATATTCCAACAGGAATACTTATCATGCTTTACAGGGCAATGGACAAACTCACCAAACTCAGCTTGTGGGTTATCCATGGACCGACCTGAACCGGCGATGAGCTGGGCCGATGGATCCTATAGAACCCCGGCTTTTTGAAGAGCATTTCTTTTATGAATTTTTCATTTTATGAAATATTTTTTGTTGTATTTGGTTTTGGGACACTTTTATTTTCCTTGTAATTTTCATTTAGGGTTAGCCACCTTAAAAGTGGCAAACTTGTAATTTTGAGCACTTTTTAACTCTAGTTGTAGCAAGTATAAATACTTGCTTAAGAGAGGGTTTTTAGGAGGCTTATTTTGAAGAACAAACACTTCACATTTCGTGAGAGGGCTTAGGGTTTTCCTAATTCCAAATCTCTTTCAATTTTAATCCCAAGAAGTTGAAATTGTGGCGAGTGCAACATCTTGAAATTGTGAGTTATAGCATTTCATTTTGTTGTGATTTCTTTTCTTCTCTAGTGTGTCTATCTAGGGTTGAATTGAGATATTTCTTGGTCAGATATCCTTGTTGTTATTTTACGAATTCTTGTGATTATTTGAAGGAATTATCATATTGATCCAATTTATCTTTTAAAGGGTTTCCTTGATAACGTGATTTTCACCATTGGAAAAGGGTTCATGTTTTACGGTTTTTTTTTGTCAAAATGGGCTTCATTTGCGTGGATTACATGAAATTTAGAGTGTTGATAGAAGGCATTTTCATTGAAGTATTTTTGATTATATCATTGGTTGTTTGAATTTTCATCCTTTCATTATTAGGGTTCATTTGAAAAGTGCCATTTTTGGATCCGATTTTGCCTTGACTTGAGATAGTTATTCTTAAGTCTTTTGGATGTTCTTTTAAGTGTGTTTAGGCACATCAAAGGCTAGTGGCAGTAGTGAAGCGAGCTTTGAATGTGTAGGGAAGGAAGAAGAGGAGGTGCAAAGAGAGAATTATTTTCATACTAGATGCTATCTAGGAGATCACATAGTAGTTTGATCATTGATGGAGGAAGTTGCACCAATGTAGTGAGTAATTTTTATTGTTAAGAGGCTGGGGCTCAAAACTGGTAGCACCCTAAGTCCATATAAATTGCAGTGGTTGAATGATAGTGGTGAGACTAAGGTGAGTAAGCAAGCCTTGATTTTGGGTTTTCGCTTGTAGGAAAGAGGATGAGGTTTTATGTGATGTAGTGCCAATGCAAGAAAGTCATGTGTTGTTGGGGATGCCCTGGCAATTTGATAGGAAGGTTTTTCATGATGGCTTTTCTAACAAGTATACGCTTGTTTACCAAAAGGGGAAATCTTTAATCTTAAACCGTTAACACCCAAACAAGTGTATGAGGACCAGTTGCAGCTACAACAGTCTTTTGCAAAACATAAGGTGAGTGAAAAGCAGAGTGAGAGTGGGAGAGCAAAAGACAATAAGAAGAAAAAGGAATATAAGAGTCAAGATCAAAAAGGAAAAAGAGAGGAAGGCTGGAAAGAGTGTGAGAGGCCAAGTTGAAGGGAATCAACTTTGGTGGTGAGTGAAAAGGAGAGGGCAGCCTTGCAAAAGGAGAGTTGTGTGGCAAGAGCGAGTGTAGTGAGGAGAGCGTTAGTGATGAAGCAACCTATGTTGTTGCTAGTTTTTAAGGAAACATGTTTGACTACTAACGACTTATCTAACTCTTTACCTAGTGTGGTTGTGTCTCTTGTGTAGGACTTTGAAGATGTCTTTCCTGAGGAGATTCCAAAGGGATTACCACCTATTTGTGGTATTGAGCACCAAATTGACCTTATCCCTGGAGTATCGATTCCAAACAAGCCAGTTATAGGAGCAATCCGGAGGAGACCAAGGAACTCCAAAGGCAGGTCAAAGAATTAATGGAGAAGGGGTACGTGAGAGAAAGCATGAGTCCATGTGCAGTGCCTATGATTTTGGTGCCAAAAGAAGGATGGGACATGGAGAATATGTGTTGACTGCCGCGCCATCAACAACATCATGGTAAAGTATCGTCATCCCATTCCTCGTTTAGAAGACTTCTTAGATGGGTTATATGAGTATAGTGTCATTCCTCGTGAGCCATGGATAAACATTTCCATAGATTTTGTGTTAGGATTATCTAGGCCTAGGCATGGTCGAGGTTCTATTTTTGTGGTTGTGGATAGGATTTCTAAAATGGTTCATTTCTTTTCCTTGTCATAAAATGGATGATGCTATACACATTGTTGATTTGTTCTTTAGAAAGGTAGTGCGTCCACATAGTATACCTAGAAGCATTGTTAGTGATTGAGATGAGAAATTTTTTGAGTCATTTTTGGAGAGTATTGTGGAAAAAGTTGGGAACTAAATGGATGTTTTCGACTATCTGTCACCCACAAACTATGGGCAAATTGAGGTGGTTAACAGGACTTTAATTCAATTGTTAGGGGCAATCATAGAGAAGAACATTAGGACTTAGAAGGATTGCCTACCATTTGTGGAGTTTACATGTAATAGGGCTTTAAATAGCATTATTCATTGTTCACCATTTGAGATTGTGTATGGTTTTAACCTACTGAATCCTAATTATTTATTGCTATTGCACTAACAAGTTTGTGAGTTTGATGCTGATTCTAAGGCAGACTTCGTGAGAAAGCTACATGCACAGGTAAAGAGTAGGATTGAAAACAAAATGCAGGGTCGTTTCAAGGGTGAACAAGGGCAGGAGACCCATGATTTTTCAGCCTGGAGATTGGGTTGTTGGTGCATTTTCGCAAGGAGAGGTTTCTATTACAGAGGAAATCCAAGTTGAACCCTCGGGGAGACGGTCCATTTTCGATGCTTTGGAGAATCAATGATAATGCCTACAAGAAAGATTTACCAGGTGAGTATCAAGTAAGTGTCACGTTTAATGTTACTGATCTGAGTCCATTTTGATGCAGGCAATGATTTGAGGACAAATCCTTTTCAAGAGGAGGGGAATGATGAGAGCCAAGCCGAGAAGAAATGTGGATCCTCTGAAGTGCCGCCTGGACTGATCACAAGAAATCAAGCGAAACGATTCAAGGAAGCACTTAACGAGTTGATAAAGGTTGTCCATGAAGCCGGAAAGGATTGGAGCAATCATGAAGTTGGAACGGATTGGAACAACCATGGGAAGACCCTTGCTTTTATACAAGTCACACCGGACACGGGTTGAAGAAGGCATGTATTTTCAAGGACACGGACGTGTAGGAATTGCAAGATTGCACAGAATCATACACGGCTAGACATTACGGCTAAAAGGCACGGCCGTGTATGGAGACAAGCAAATCCACAGAAAGATACATGACCAGAAGTACACGGTCATGTATGTGACCGGATGTGCACAGAAAAGTACACGGCTAAAGTACACGGTCGTGTACACAAGCCGTGTATCCCCTGCAGGCCAGCTTGTTCTGTTTTCCTGTTTTTACGTAACTTATCTAAGCTACGTCGTTTTGGACTTGTTTTTCACGAATTGTAACCCTAGTAAAAAGCTCCTAGGGTTTTAGAACAACTAAGAAATTACATCTTTGAACATTAAACACTTTTGAGAGGCACCTCTCTGGTTCTTCAAGAGTTAAATCAAACTTATCAGATTAATTTCCGTAGCGTTCATCCGATTGTGGCGTCTTCACATTATACCAGGTTCTTGTCTCGCTTATAGACAACGGGTCGCGGTTCCCACTTTAGGTGTTTGGGCATCTTAGGCAACGAATTTCGAACGTATTGGTATTGGGTTTCATCACGGGTTAGCGTAGTTCGTATCACTTGCTCCCTTTAAGGTCAGAAAATGCACAAATATTACAAACTATGCCATTTTTAAACGTGGCTAGTTCTAAATGGAAATTACAATCAAAATGAAAGTGTCCCAAAAGAAAATACAACATAAAATAGTCTAAATAACAATTAAAAAATAAAAGAAATAGTCTTCATCATGAAAGCTCTTCTATAGGATTCGTCGGCCCAACTCATTGCCGGTTTAAGTCAATCCATAGATAACCGCAAGTGAGTTTGAGTGAGTTTGTCCATTGCCCTATAAAATATGGTAAGTGTGCCTATTGGAATATATAGTACATGAATAAGATAAAGGAGGTTAGTAAATGAATAATTCCAGGGTCGATTTGCCTAAAATGGGCCCTCATCGCCAATATTCGAAATCCTTTAGTTCTTGTCCTATGATAGGTCTTGATGGATTTTGATTCCTATCACGACCACTCTACACAACTATGCACCTAGTTGTGTACCTGAGTGTGCCAAAATGACAAAATTCACCAAATGATGCACGACTACTCTACACGATTGCATATCCAAATCGTGCTAAAGTTCATAGCCTAAAATAAGACAATGTACTTAGTAATATCTTGTTTATCTCTTTAATTTATGTTTTAAAAGAATTTCTATGCAACCTAAAAACATAGAGTAACCCTAGAAACTCCATTAGTGTAAGAGAAGGAATCGTATAATTTATTATAAGAGAATTAAGAAATATAGATTAGTCTTAGATTAGTACTAAGAGGGAATCATTATTTCTTTGATCGATTAGAGACTAGCTTTATGTTTAAGAACAAACATCTTAAGACTAAGATTTCAAATACGTATAACTTGTTTGCTTCTTAAGCTTATTAAGTTAGTATCAAATGGAATTAAGCTGGCTGATTGGTAACTGATTAAGTGATTGTTGAATGTACTTAGCTCGGCCTAGGGGCCCATTGTGGCAAATCCTTAGGGGGCATCCTAATGATCTTTATACGATGTTATTCTTAATGGAGTCATATTTAAGATGATCTAGGTTAGTTTAAGGTTTAAAGACTTATGGGGTGTTGGGACCCATAGTGGCAATTCGAAACACCGAATTAAGTTTTAAGGATGTTTATGTTTTAAAGACTCATGAGTGATGAGGCCTATAGTGGCAGTTTCTAACATCAGGTTAAGGTTTAAGTTCTTGAGTGTGTTTAGTAAGGTCATAAGTTGCCCCATTGTTGTTATGTGGATTTAAGTAAAACATAAAACTGTTACTTGATGTTTAAGATCTACATATAAGTATGTGATTAAGTCGTTGCTTATTCATATGTGTGTTTTTGTTGTTATTCATACTAGTAATTAGTTTACTCTTTAGGGAAAATTTTTTAGATGCATGTACAAAGGATAATGTTTACTCATGAAGAGGAGTTAGGTTTCAATGTGTGGAAGAGGGATGAGGAAGATTTCCATTACTATTATGGAGATTGATTGAGAATTGAATAGCTAAAGCTTAGGCATTTTATTACGATTTAGAATTTTTTAATATTTCACGAGATTTGGTTTTAATGTATTAAGAATATTCCTTATAAGAGTTAAAAGTTTATATAGGATGTATTTTTGTCATGTTAGAAATATTAGATATATATTTGATTGTGGTTTACAAGATTTATAGGATTAAGTGGTATCAAGTAGGTTCAAAGCCTTAATGTGTCCTTATTTAGTAAGGACATGTAGCGAGTTGTAGCATTTCTAGATTTTAGGGCATTATAGGGCCATAGACACAACTAAACTTAAATCTAATTAACATAACATGCTTATGTGAATAAAATCTAGAAAAAATCAAGCTAAATTAGCAAAAGGTAAATTGGGCTTATGCAACCTTAATGGGCACATAACTAATATAAGCCTTAAGTAGTCTAAACCAACAATAGAATAAAATTCAATTACTTAGAATAATCAACTAACTTAAGTTTTCACTTTCATTACATAAAATCAACTCAACTTACTCAATTAGACTTTTAAGCTTTGATTTGAGGAATCTTGAACCTTTCTAGGTACACAATAACAAGTGTATTGCTTGCTACGTTAGAAAATTTAAATTAAACTAATAATCAACTCATTAAGTATCTACTTGTTCCTTGTGCTTGATCCTTTGAGCCATTAAATGATAACCCCTAAATTGAGATTATGGTTGTGGCCATATATCTTGAAATGACATGATAGTTAAGCACTTAGGCCATCAAATGATATCTTAGTGGATAGTTGATAAATGAAATCATGTTAAATAAATGAACACTGGAAGCAAAAAGGAGCTATATTAAGAGTCATCCAAGGTTTACAGGACCTAGTGGATGAAATGATATAGCTGAACCATGATTAGATGAGGATCACATAACAATGAGGTCACTTAAATGAGGCTACTTTGGTTTTAGTTTCAGCAATGTGATGTATGGTGCTCCAGTCAACCTTTGATTGCCGCCTATGGTGGAATTGAACCCTAGGTATCCTGTTATGTTGTTAAAAGTCATGAGTACTCCCTTACTAGTTGTTTACTTAAATAAAATAATTAATAAACTATAAGACAATTAATATAAAGTGTTTGTGAGGTTTTAACTGAAGGTGATGGGAAATTTTTCTGGCATCGTCAATGCTTCCAAAACTAGATTTGGATAATGATCCAAATCTCTCTTCTTTGACTTCATTTCTTTATCTAGTAATGTATTTGAGAAATAATCTTACAGGTACAATAATAATTCTCCATGGGATGCCAACATGTCCTATAATAGTTGATGGCCACGGGACATTATCAAATTTTTCATTCAAAGGCCCGCTGTGATGATTTCCATTTCGAAGCATTGGCTCATGAAGATTTATAATATATTTTGTACCTTGTAATTGTTCTATGAACTATTTTATGATGTATTTTCTTTTGGGACACTTCCATTTTGATTGTAATTTTCATTTAGGACCAGCTACCCTAAAAGTGGCATAATTGTAATTTTGTGCTTTTTCAAACCCTAAAGGGAGTAAGAAATAAATACTTGCTGAAAGTAGGGTTTGAGGGGGCCCATTTTTCAGATTTGAACATACACTTTTTCATGAGATTAGGGTTCTCCTAATTGTCATTAGACTCTTATCAATTTCAACCCCATTAGTTGAATTTTTGGCGAGTGAAAACACTTGAAATTTGTGAGTAATATCAATCTCTTTTTGTTGTGTTTCATTTCATCTCTAGTGAGTCATATCTGGGGTTTGGATGAAACCCACTTGGTATCATTTGATTACTTTTGCCAATCAAGTTGTTATTTCCTAGTTAATTGTATCAAGCATTTCTTTTTTCTCTCAATTGTACTTAATTTTGAACCGTGATTTGCATTCAGTGAAAAGGGGATCTTAGAGTTGAAAATTTGTTGATCTTGTGTATTATTCACAAGGATTTACATGTGATTAGTTTTTATGTTGGAAGAAATTATCCTTGTGGAATTGTAATTTCTCATTGAGTATTTGGATCTCATTACATCTTCACTAGGGTTCACGTAGTTTTTTACCCTTTTGAATGGGTTTTGATTTGAGAGTTAAAGTTGTTCCTTTGGGTTTTCATTTGCATGTCATTAGACCCTTGGTTTTAGGCACATCAGAAGGAAATAAATGTGTAAATCTTTTTTTATTAATATAATAATGAAGGTACTAAATATTCAAACATTGACTAAAAAGCTTTGTAAAAAGTTTAACCCAAATTAAATGATACTAGTTTTATGCCTCAACCAATGTTTGGGCTTCATAAAAATATTTTAAAATATACACAAATGAAAGATAAAATTGAAATACTTGCATAAGTCTACTTTGCTACAACAATTGTATCCTTAAATTATAAAAATAAGAGAAATGTTTAAATGAAAAAGTCTTTAACTTACAATATCAAAAGGGTATTTAATGAAAAAAGTAATATTGAAGAGATATTAAGTGAAAAGAAAATAGTATTGGGGGGTAATTTAAAAAATGGTAATATCAAAGGGGTACGAAAAATGGTTTTTGAAATCTATTCTATCGTACCTTTTTTTATTTAGCCTTTTAAAAAATATCACTTATGAAATAAACAAAATCTCAAACAACCAATGGTGGTTTCAAAGAAGTACAATTTGTAAAAGTTAAACCAAAAATTGTAAAAAAAAAAAAAAAGAGTCTTTGAATAATGGTGTTATTTAGAAAAAGCAATGCTTGTTTCCAAATTGGTACTATTTTTAAATAATTTTATCAAAAAAACTAAATATTGACTATGAATAGAAGCTATTTTTGGGAAAAAGGATAAATGGAAAAGGTACAATAATTAAAAAGGCTTGCAAAATAATAATGAAGTACAAATAATTAAATATAAGTATGGCAATACAACAGATTTTATGTAAATTATCTAATATAACCAACCTAGCTTTCACGTATAGTAAAAAAATAGAAAGTAAGTAAATAAATAAAAATTATTTTAATGGGCCCACATAGGTAATATTATTGTTATATAGAGGCCATTTTACATTTTTTTGACCCTTGACTATTTAAGCTCTCTCAAAACCTTATTATCCACTTTTTGAATTTCACCCCTCTCAATAAACAACATTCAAATAGGTAAACTAAAGTCTCTTTCGACTAACTTGACACATGAAATCCTTTGAGGTAAGTGTTAATCTAAATTTGTATTATGGTGTGCCCTCTTGATAAGAGTAAATTAACCCTTATAAATCATGGGCGTTAATGATGAATTTGTGTAGTCTTTGAATAAAATCAATGTGGATTTAGTACTTACAGATAAATATATCAGTTTCGGGATATAATCCCAAAAAGAAGTGGAAAGAAAAAAAAAGAAGCATGATTAAAGCTTAAAAGATCAAGTTAAAGCTACTTAGGGACAACATAGGGAAAGCCACGCTCGTGTCATGAACCATGTACACACCTGAGGATAAAAGTTGTCACTTGGAAAGGAAGCACCGGCTTGTGATATGGGTGTGCTTGAAGCCGTGGCAAACGCTGTAGAGAAGTAAAAAAAATGCAAAACATGGCCGGTTCATAATCTAGCCGTGTTTTATACCCGTGCCACACACTGAACAAGATGGGGAATTGCGGTTTAAATCAACACAGAGGGAGACACAGTTAAAATCTGCCCGTGTTGGTGGATGGTGCAGGCGAATATTACACTTTTCGAGATTTACTTGGAAAAGGAAAGATACACTCGTACTTTCCAGTAAAGATCCTCTACCTTTTCCCTAGAAAGTTAAATTGAAAAACCCTAGGGAGAAGAGGACGAGGCGGCACGAGAGAAACCCTAGACACGAAAAGTTAGAAGAGTTTTCAGGAATTGAAGCCAAGATCTTTGTGTTTGGATTTATTTTTGATTCAATTATTTTCTCTTTTGTTCTTTTTATTAGATTCATGGGGTAGCTAATTGTTTTATACCCGATCCTTTGAGAAACCCCTAATTGTCATGTAACGGATTTGTTTGATGTTTCAATAATTAATCCTGATCTTTGAGTTTTATTCATCTTGCAATCATGGTTTGTTCTCTTGATATGTGCGTAGTATTAGGATCGAACTAGATCTCTGTTATTAAGATTGAGAAATCGTTTAATAGAGTAGTTTAGCATGAATAAAAAGACCACTTGCAATCCTAGAGATAGGTTATAGGGGTTTTCTGTATTGAAGAGGTCATTGTGGTCTGGTTCAATTGAGAGTCCTAGGATTTTATTGCAATCTTAATTTATCTAATTAAAGAGAGATCTTAATTGACTTCATTAGGATTAGGGGTTTTGATCTTGAGAAAGACCTCAATCTAGTGTAAGAAACTCCGCAGATCAAAGATGTTTGGTTAATCATTGGAAAGTTTGTAATTGAATAAAAGTTGCATGAGAATTAGGGGTGGATCTTAGGTAGGGTATGTTTAGATAATTTAATTAACTAAAGGAGTATTTCAATATCTTTACTTTGATATTTTATTCGTTCCTTTTAGATTAATCAGTAATTAGGATAATTGAGATTTATCAATAGTGAGAAGTAAATAGTAGGATAAAATGTTAGTACTAGTACTTATAAGTCTTCGTGGGATCGATACCCGTACTCCAATGCTATACTGCTAATTTATAGGTACACTTCCTGAGAACTGATGTAAGCTAAGATTGAGTAATAGGATTTAACTTGTTAGAGTGTCAGATTTGTCTATCAAGTTTTTGGCACCATTGCCGGGACTTGTAATATTAGGGAAAAATTGACGCCTACTACTTTAACTATAAATTCTTTTAAATTTTTTTTTCTTAGGGTTTTATTCGTGCCTCCATTCAAAATTTGTTGAGGAAACTAAGCTCATCATTTGTTTTTTGCAGTTTATGACAAGGAGCTCTTTCTCTAAGCTTCTTGATCTTGATCCTGAGATTGACCGAATTTTAGAAGGCGATTGAGAGGTGTTGAAGAGATGGTAGGGAATTTAATTTCAAGAACCTTTGGAAAGTGAAAGAAGCAACATCAGTAGCTGAAAAGGAAACTTCTATCACCCGTGGTAACACAGAAGCTGAACCAATAGCAGATGAACGAAGGGACGATGGTCGAATATGCTCGACCTACTTTTAGTAGCACTGGTTCGTGTATTGTACAACCGCAAAAGAGGCCAGCAACTTCGAGATCAAGGGCCTCTACATTGCACTGATTCACAATTTAATGCCCGTTTTACGGTTTGTCTGATGAGGACCTCATGGCACATTCAGATGTTCTTGGATATTTGCGCAACTGTCAAGCAAAATGGGGTATCTGAAGAAGTGTTGAAATTGCGACTTTCCCTTTCACTCTCCGGGGGAAGCAGGTAGTGGTTTAGTTCACTAAACCGGGATTCATAACCACTTGGACCCAGATGGCGGAGACTTTCCTGGACTATTATTTCCCAAACCCTCGAAAACTGCCAAGTTTAGAAATGATATAAAATCATTCACCCAACTAGATCACGAGCCCCTACATGAAGCGTGTATCAGATTCAAGGATTTCTTAGGCGGTGTCACATCACCAAATGCCTAACTGGCTGCAAGTTTCTACTTTCTATAATGGGCTAGATTATGCAACTCGACAGACCCAAAAAATGCTGTTGTAGGGTACCCCTAAATGTGAAGACGCCGGAAGAGTCATTGAGTTTTTTTGAGAACATGGCCAAAAATTGATGAGATCCGGGATGAGAGCCAAGCCGGAAGAAGAAATGTGGATCTTCTTGAAGTGCCGCCTTTGGACCGATCATAAAAAAATCGAGCAAACGATTCAAGGAAGCCTTAACGAGTTGATAAAGGTTGTCCATGAAGCCGGAAAGGATTGGAGCAATCATGAAGTTGGAACGGGTTGGAACAACCATTGGAAGACCCTTGCTTTTGACAAGTTATACTGGAAAACGGGTTGAAGTGGGCGTGTATTTTTAAGGCCGGCCGTGTATTAGATTCAAGCAATCCACAGACAGGTACACGGCTAAAGTACACGGGCGTGTATGTTGCCAGAAGTTGCACAGAAAGATACACGGGCAAAGTACAGGGTGTGTATGTTGCCAGAAGTTACACAGAGAATACACGGGCGTTACATAGGCCGTGTATCCCCTGTCGGCCAGCTTTTTCTGTTTCGCGTTTTTATGTCACTTAACTAAACTATGTCGTTTTGGACTTGTTTTTACACGAATTGTAACCCTAGTATAAAAGCTCCTAGGGTTTAGAACATTATAGATTAGACATCATTGAAAAATTAAACACTTTTGAGAGGGACCTCTCTTGGGTTTTTCAAGAACTAAATCGAACTTATCGGATTGATTTCTATGGCGTTCATCCCGATTTATTAATCGGTTTTCCATCCCGATTGTGGCTCTCACTTTTATACCCAAGGTTTTGTCTCGCTTAGACCGGGTCGGTTTTTTCCACTTTAGGTGTTTGGGCCTTGGGCAATGAATTTCCGAACGTATTGGAAAGTGGTTTCGTCCGGGTTTGGGGTTTGGTTGTATCAGTTTGGTATAAAAGCTTGGTTTGTAAAAACTCAAGTTGGGTTGGGAAAGGTTTTCAAAAACCCTAACCCCAAATCGTTCATTCAATTATCGTGTTCAATTCCGCAATTTTAAATTTGTCTTTTGTAGTGTAGTTTTTACTAGTCGTTGTAAAAAAAAAAAAATAAATCGAACTATGGATTGATTTCCTGGGTTCATCCCGTTATTAATCGGTCTCCACCCGATTGTGGCATTTCATTTTATCCCAAAGGGTTTTGTCTCGCTTATAGACAAGGGTCGGGGGTTTTCCATTTAGGTTTTTGGGGGTTTAGGAAACAAATTTTAAGTATTGATATGGGTTTTTTTCCCCGGGGTTGGCGTGGTTCGTAAAAAAAATAATCCCAATGGAGCCTGGTAGACAAAAGCACAGGGCGGGGGTATTTATGGGTCAATTTGATGACAGCAATTGCAGCAAAAGTGGATGCGCTCGCTTAAAAAAGTTAAAGGGATGGTGTATCTCAACCACCCCAATACTGCTCGTAACCTCATTCTAACAAGTGAATCTAGGCCAGAGCATGTTGATTATGTGGGGAACTTAAAGGCCACAGAACTTCCTATAGCAAACACTATAATCAGGGTGGCATAATCATTAAATTTCTCCTGAGTAATTGAAATTTAAAAGGGGAAATGCACCTGCCCATGATTCCTAAGATGCTCCACCCCCTTTTCCAAGAAAAGAAATCAAATTTTTGGGTATGTTGCGAAATTCATTCAACGCTGGAACGCCAGCATCTAAGAGGAGCTCTAAGAAATCATGAAGCCTCAATCCACAACTTGGAAAAAAGTAGGGCAGATCGCAAAGTTCTTCCCCGAGCGACCAAAAGGGTCCCCCCCTAAAAAATACAGAGACCAACCTAAGGGAAACACGTAAAAGGCATGATTCTTGGGAGGGGAAAAGGGAAGTAAATCAGATAATGTGGGGAAACCCCTATTGTTTGGAAGGGGGAATGGACTTTGAAAAGGGCGAACCACTAATAAAAAAAAAAAAAAGGCAAAATTATAGAAAAAAGAATAAAAGACTCGGAAGTAGAAAGACCCCTTCGTCCAGCCTTATAAACCCTCATTCCCATACCTGCCAGGCTGGGGAAAAACAAGGTTCGGGAAATTTCGGTGTTTTTCTGGATTTGTTAAAACATTTACATACAACTTCCACTTTGGAAGCTCTTTTCAGATGCCCAGGTATGCCAAGTTCTTAAAAGATTTACTATCTAATAAAAAGAAGAGGGAGAATCTCCACTGCAAAATTGGTGCATTGTTCTGCGTTTTTACTAAAAAATTTCCCAAAAGAAATTGAAGGATGGGAGTTTCACCATACCGTTTCATTGGTAAATCTACCCGTAAAAACTTAGCAGATTGGGGCTGCATAAACTTGTCCATTTTCCCCCTTTTTCAAAGCTGGGTTTTAGGGGAGCCAAAACCCCCCGAATGGCCTTCAATGGAAACCTATTAGTAAATTTTCCCTAGGGGGGTTTTGAAGTTTATTAGTAAAAAGTAAAATTCATTTTCCGGGTTTTTTGTGATCCGGACATGGATGTTGACATGAAGTTCCTCTGATTTTGGGGACCCCCTTTTTACCCATAGCCCGACAATCATTGTGTGGCTGGGGCCCCGATAGGCTTTGCTTTGGGGGGGAAGGGTTTTAGTGAAAAAATACCAACTTGTGAAGAAATCGGTATTTCTGATGATATTTGTTATGAAATTTGTTTTAATGTTTCATTGGGGAAAGATATTTAGCAAGGATCCAAAAAATTTGGGTTGGGGAAAGGGGGGTTTTGAAGAGACAGAAATTGTGCAATACAAAAAATGTGACCATTTTGATGGCAAGAAGAACTTGGGGGTAAAACCAAAAAAAGGGGGAAAATTTTATGCAGGGAAACCCTTATTAGATCCTCTAATTTTGGAGCTGAACAACTCCCCCTGACTATTGGGTTGCTTTTTTTAGAGAAGGATTCTCAGTTCCCGGGCATCATTGCAGCCGGGGGTAACCTTGTTAGAAAGGGAAAAATCTTGAAGAAACTTTAAGGGCAATTGCGTTCCCTTTGGGATGGAAAAATTTAGATATCCAAGGGGTTAGTCCCTCTTTATGCACACACAAAAACCTGATGGAAGACATTTTTAAAAAACCCGTGGTGCAAGCCAAAGCAACTTAAACCCAAAAATGAAGAATTTTAAAAAAGAGGGAATCAAATTGTTTTTATGCTGGCCTAATTTTTTTTATTTCTGTAGTTCAGGGTAAGCCTCGTCCCGGTGGTGCCAAAGAAGGGGGGGAAAGAAAAGGTGGTCCCAAATGAAATAAAGGCTTATACCAATGAGGAGGTGACGGGGTGGCGAGTCTGCATTGCATCGCAAATTAAATGAAGCCACTGCAAGGAATTTTCCTTTCCTTTGTCGATTAGATGTTGGAGAGGGTTGCTGGACATATGTTCTATGTTTTCTAGATGGGATGTCGGGGTATTACCAGATCCAAATTCCCCTAAAAAACAAGAGAAAACTACCTTCACATGTCCCTTGGCAATTTGTTATAGGAGGATGCCCTTTGGGTTATGTTGACCCCCACTTTTTAGCGGTGCTTTCTGGATTTTTTGAAAATTTGGTTGAAAATCATGGAGGTATGATGGGTGTCGAACCAAAAAAAATAAAACTACTCCTGGGGCAATTATATGTTTGCATAAGTGGGAGTAGGGTCGAATCCACAAGATTTGGGTTAAATTATTTCTATTTAAGGAGAAAAAAGGAAAAAGGGAAAAAGGGGGGTTTTTTTTTGAATCGAATAAATTTAAAACAAATAAAAAAGTTGATATTTATAAAAGCCAGCCAAAGGAATCAAAATAGTTTAATTAAGGAATTGATCATCGATGCAAATGTTCTCTTTCTTAGTTTTAGATAACTTTTGGTCATTAAAAAGCTCTAACAAAACCCATTTATCCCTTTCTTCCCCGATAACCTCCGACAAGGCTTTGAATTATTTCTTTATTGATTAAAAAAAACCCCAATAAGGCTTTGGATTTAATCTATCAATGCTTAAGATCTAGAGAGCCACCCAAATTTTGCGGATTTTTAAAATAACCTATTTTAAAAATGAAACAACATCTATAACATAATTCGATCATCTCTTTTATAACCAAACATTTTTTACGTACTAAACTAGAACAACAAACATTACGGATTTGACGTGCTAGTTGCAATATTAACTTGCTAATTGAGTAGGGCCTATTCATACCTCAAACAAAGTTAATGCAAAAAGATCAGAAATAATGAATACCAAAGCAAAGAATAGAATAAATACAAGTCAAATTTGACCCACAATCGGGAGAATTAAACATCTATGACCCCTTTTGGGTTTGAAAAATAGCTTGCTTCAATGTTCATCAATAAAAAGAAAAAAAAAAAAAAAAAACATAATGAAATGGGTTCCCCCTCTGTCTCTCGTTTCCTTCTTGTTCCCAAGGTAATTCTAGATTCCAAAGTTTAAAAGTTTCCCCTTTAACCCTCTAGGGTTGGTTCTCTTTATTGTTTTGGGGGATAGCATGGATCTTTTGCTAGCAAAATACGAAAAAATCTTTCTTTTTCAAGTGATTTTGAAAGTGAAAATTCGTTTCCTGGCACGCCACCACACGGTCGTGGGTCGCCGTGCCATACTTGTGCAATTCTTCAAGTCTTCATCCCGCCCAGTGTGTACCACGGTTCCACACCGGCCGATTTCAAGCCGTGCCTTATTGTGCATAATCTAAAAGTTTTTCCCCGTATTTGTGTACCACGTTAGCCCCATGGTGATTTAAATGTGCCTTCTCTGGTGATGTTCCACCTTTCTTTCATTGGAAACACCTAGCTTCCACCAGGCTTCCACCCGGCCCGTGCCTTAAGCCGTTTTCCCCTTTGCTGTAAGTCCACATTTCCCCCTTTCTTGTCCAGTGTGTAAACGGTTTGAACCTTGGCCGTCCCTCAAAACCGGCTTCCTCGGTGGGTAATTCCTTGTCTTGACCCAAAGTTGTAGATGGATTTCTCTAAAATGTTTGGGAATTACATCCTTGACTCCTTTTAAAACCTTTTTTCACGATGATAAATTTAAAATCCCTTTTTCCCTTATGATTTTTTTTAAAAAATAATAAAATTTTAACCAATTTATACAAAAAGATTGGAATAAAATGGCTCTATAAATTTCCCCCCACTTAAACTTTTGTTTCCTCAAAAAATTGCATCAAATCAATTGAGAAATCTGTATGATTAACAAACTTTTTTTCATCTTTCCCCAAAGCACTATTATTTGTAATTCATACTTGTAATTTTAAATGTTACTACTTAAACCCCTTTGGTTTTCCCTGTGTAAAATTACTAGGCAAAATTCAATAGCTAATCTACAAAAACAAATTTTAAATTTCCTCATTTTTATGTTAAAAATTATCGCAATCACAAAAATTAAAACCTTTGTACTCCGATTTTCCTTGCGATCAATTAGGCAAGTGCACCTATCAATTTCAAAAGTTAAGTTGAGTTCAGGTATCTTTCCCCTCAAGGTTGCAAGTACGTCTAACCTAAAAACCGACTTTTAAAACCGAAAATTTCGGGGTGAATTGATTTAACCAAATTACCAAAATTAAATAAAATTCTAAAGAAATGAAATAAATGGATATCAAACAATGAGTTAAATTTCAAATTCAAGTTCCCAGGGCAACCCACTCTTATATCATCAAATATATGCACTTCATCCTTAAAAAAAATAATTAAAAGAATAAACTAATTATCCTATCCCGGGGGGCATTAACCTAAGTTAATTTTCTTCCAAAAATCCAAACTCTAATCCTAACCGTTTTTAAAAAAGATCCTCTTTTTTTAAACAACATCAAAATTTTAAAATTTAACCAAAACCCTCAATTAGATTAAACATTACATTCATCTAATGGAAGATTTAAACGCTTTCTACCCCTAGATTGCATCAACCCTTTTCTTCGATGTATGATCTATTAAAACAAGAGTTTTTCCAAATAACTTATCCAAAATAAATGTAATTAATGCTGGCCCAAACACAAATCAACAAAAAATAATAAATAAAAGGGGATGAAATCAGTTTTGCCAATCGTCTTAAATTTTTGAAATAAACCATTGTCACATATTAACAGCTTTCGTAAGATTCGGGTACGTTTAAAATTTTTGTTTCCATTTTTCTCAAAGAATAACAAAATGAAAAAATCAAATCCATTGTGAAACACTTCTAGATTAAAGCTCGAAATTTTCCTTTGGTTTGTTGTTCCCCAAAAATTTCCCAGTACGATTTTCTCCCTTTTCCTCCCCTTTCTCTCTTTTCAAAGACAAATTTTTAAACCTAAGGTGCTTCCTCTCGGGTGTAAAAGATACCCTTTCAAATATGGACGAAAGAAAAAATATTTTTCCTTCGTAGATCCGGGTCTACTACCGGGCGTTTGATAAAGTTATGTTCTGGTCAGTAAATTTTGAGCGTGTTATCCCCCACTGGCCATTTGAAATACCCGGTATATCCTTCTTTCTTTGTTCTTCATAACATTTTTCTACCGGGTGTGTAATAAACGTGTGCCCTCCTCAATGTGTTCTTATGCACGTTGGTTTAAGGGGTTTTTCCCAAATGGGTTTTTGATTTTCCCTACAAACTCTTCCACGCTGTTTCCCGGTCATTACACAGGCGGTATCCAAAACGGTAGTCTCCTGTTTCCCTTCCCAGGGCCCTTTGTAAAACGGTGTAACTTCCTTTCTTCAAAGCACCCCCTTTTTTACTTGCTTTTTATCCCCAAATTCGTCTTGAATTTAATATTTTCATCAAATCCCCCTTTTTCCCAACCTGAACATGAAATATAAACAATTAAGCTCATAATCTCATATTTTCACACCCATTACTAAAAAAATTAAAATTAATCATCCCCCAATTATAAGAGTTAAAAGAGATTTATCAAATTTCTCCCATTTAAAGCATTTGCTTGTCCTCAACAAATTACAAATGAAGTCTCAATTTTAAAAATTTTTAAACTCAGGAAAAAATTCAATCATTAACCCCCTTTATACCAGGATGCCCCCTTTTTCCCAAAATTCGCCTTTCTTATCATCTCTTTTTAAACTTTTTTTCAAAATCCCAATGTAGTTTCCCAGTATTAAAAACCCAAAGTAAGTGAAACTTTACCTTTCATTTAACTAAAAACCCTCAAAGTTAAGATCAGATTACAATCATAAAACTGGGCATATACACCACTTTTTCCGGGGAACTTTTTCCCTTTTTAGTTTGGGGGATTCAACCTTTTAGTACCTTTTTTAGTAAATTTAAACCGTAACGAATTTTAATGAAATTCCCGGGCCTCACCCAATTTAAAACAGACGTTTTTCCCCTAAAGATACGGGCGTCCCTCGGATTTAAACTGTTCGAGTTGAATTAACTAATAATTCATTTTTTTAGTGAATAAAGCGGTTTTTTGGCCAGAAAAGTCCCGACCAGCGATCTTGGCTACTAGGTTTTAAGATCCCCCCAAACCCTCTACACTGAATCCAAATATTCAAATTTTTAAAACCTCATTTATTTTCAGTTTTCTCGGATTTTACTAAAAAACCCTTGTACGAGCTTTCACCAATGATCCGAGTTCATAACCCAAAGTCAATAGATGTTTTCCCCCAAGAAAGGGCACCCCTGGGGATTTTAATTACTCGGTCAATGAATCCACTTCGAACTATTTGTTATTGTTCATCATTTTTTTTTTCAAAAATTTACTCCCAATTTGTTTTTTCTTTCCATTATTTTTGTGGGGGAAAATACCAAGCTAAATATCACTTGTTCCTTATTAAAGATCGCAAAACAACCCTAATTCTAAAAAAAAAGCTTAATAACAAGTAAGTCTCCCTCCAGGATACCATACTAAAACCAAAAAAGGTAAAGAAAATACAAATAAGAAATAATGCAAAATTCAAAAAATTTCCCCATAAAATACTGCCTTCAAGTGAAATTTTTATTTTCCTGAGCAACTTTTTTCTCATCACATTAACCTTCCAAAGTTATTTAAACAAGGGAAAAGGGAGCTTTAAAAGTCCAAAAGTTCATTGCTCTTTGATATTTTTCTTTCTTTCACCTTTCCCACACTTAAATCAGACATTGTCCCCAATGTTTCCCCACAAAGTACACAAAGAAAAAAAATAGAAACAAGGAAAAAAAAAGGGAAATAAGGGAAACCCCCCTAAAAATCTTAAGGGCAAGTCATTCATAGGGGAAATTAGCAAGTGCAAAACCCTCGAATAAACCTTCGGAATCTCGCTTTAAAATTTCAATCCGCAATCAAAAGCAAAATGGGTATAAAGAAAATCCTAAAAAACAAAACACACTAAAAGAGAAACTAAAAAAAATGGTATCACAAAACAAATAAGCACAGGTCAATATCTCAAAGTTTATCACAGATAATAAATGTCACAGAAAAAAATATTTAAATAGAAACAATTCGGGGTTTTAAAACAAAAATTTTAGCAAAAAGTTAGGAAAAATAGCATCATCCTTCTCGACCTAGTCGTCTCGTCGGAGTTTTCCCTAACAACCATTCGCTCTTGCCTGGTCTGGGGGGGTTTTCCCTCTGATGGAGCAAGGGGAGAAAAAAAACCTCCCCCTCAGACCCGTGTCGGTGATCGGTTCAAAGGGGGGTTTTCGTTTTTCGCGGGAGCTGGCACGGAAAGAAAAACTAAATGTCTAACTTCTCCCCAAGTTTGGTAAAGCAATCGATTAAAAACTTCTTCACCCCTTTTTGCCTTTTTTCCCCATCTTAGTGATTTTCTGCTTCATCTTTTTGGCTTTTTTTTATTTCCCCCCACATCACCGATGTGAGAAACCATCTCTAGCATCTGCACATTGCGGATGGTTCAGCCGCTTTTTGGGGTTTCCCTCTTTTCCTTTTCCCTATCTCCCCTTCAGCGCCACGTCTTTGGGGGGAAAATTCCCAATGTTTAAAATATCCTGGCTTTAAGCTTCAGAGATCACCAATAAAATCACTAGGTGCTCGATGTGGGAAAAGACCCAGTTTTTTCAAAAATTTAAAAATTTATAGCACTTAGGAAAACCCTTTCGGCCCTTTCTCTGCCTGGCGCTAAAGACAAAAAGCGGCAAAAACACCAACATTGCGCGGGTTCCAGAGCAGGGCCCCACAATGGAAAGTTTTGGGGTTAAAACGCCCTTAAATCATCCTACCATGGTAGAGCGAGCCATAATGAAATGAGGATTGATGTACTCTATTTCTCATTGAAGGCCTTGGTGTGAGGGCATATAGGCACCAATACCTACAAAGCCCTTTTGGAGATAAAATTTTTTGGGCCCCCATAAAACCGGAGGGCGCAAAAACTCGGGGTTTGAAAAAAAACCCCCATCATAAGCCCATACCTTTTTAAAACTCAGTATGGACATTTTTTGGTACTCATTTGGCCAAAACTCAACTTGTTTCTTCCCAGCATTCATGGTACAAAATTTTGAAGGTGGCTAAGAAATAAAAATTAAACTCCTCATTAAGTCTTTTTCGATCATAAAAAAGGGGGAAAACCAGGTGGGGCAGCTAAGGCCTTCAAATTTTTGGGGAAACCCAAAAATCTTCTAAAAACGTCCAGTCCAAAACAATTTGGTTTGATGACCTTTTTTACTTATATAGGGAAAAAGAGTTCTTTATCCTTCTCTCGAAATTTACAAGGTATAAAGAGCTTGATTGGCTTTGAACCCCCCTTTTGGATGGGCTTTTTTTTCTTCTTTGAAGCAACGTCTTGAGCGTGGCTTTTTGAAAAGGGAAATAAGCAAACCCTGATCATACCAAGAAAAAAAAGGGGAAAAAACAAAAAAACCTGTGGGTAAACATCAAATAACCACTCGCAAACGGGGGACTCACCATTGCATCACGGAAGCAGCAAAATCATCAAAATTAGGTTCCCAGTAATACACTTTTTGGGCAGGGGAGTGTTTTTATCGTGTATTCAAAAAAACCCCCCGCCAAAATTTTGAAAAAAAAACTCAAAAACGGCCCGTGTATCAGAAATTAGAGAGAATCATCAATCACATGCCCTATGGTGCTTAAAGCAAAAATCCCTTTAGCATGAAATCCAAAATACGTTCCAATCAAAAAAGATCCGTAAACGGTTCGAAACCCTGTTTTCTAATCCAAACAGGATGGCAAGGGAGAATGGAAAACTTCACAAATCCATGAAAAACATCATCCTTACTCTTTAAACAAAGCCCAAAGGTTTCTTATCCTCCACTTCATAACATCCCCTTTTACAGGAAATCACTTTGAGTGAGAAAATGAGGGGAAAGCAAGAAAAAGGAAAAAAAGAATAAAAAGATCTTCCCTTGTCAAAGCAACGGGAGAGGAAACCAAAAAGGCAATGGGAAGGGAATGTTTAGAGAGAAAAGTATGTAGTAAAATGTAGTGAAAATGAGGGGTACGGTTATCAAAAAGGTTTAAATCCCCAAAAAAGGGTCCCCATACAGGGGCTGTAATTCGCCCTGTTTGGCCTAAGCTGTGAAAGCACGGGTATAACACACGGCTGTGTTTTAAAACCGTGTACCCCTCGACTTCTGTTAGAAACTTACCCCCCATACACGGGGGGACCCGCCCGTGTTAATGACCGTGTTTTCCCTTGTGCTCGCTCCCCATCAGGATTTAAAAAACGGCCTTTCCCATTTCCCGTGCTCCTTGTTAAAAATTTTCCTTTTTAACAGGTCGGGACACATGGGGTGTTTTTGATCGTGTATTACTTTGGGTCCCCCTTCTCTTCCGGGCCGTACACCCCCCTGTTTTTAAATCCTTGTCCCCTAAAGGGTTAAAATTTTCCACCTCTTGATTATTTCTTGAAGTCCATCCCCTAAAAAAAAGTTTTTCAAAATACCCCCTTGCACAATTTTGGGAAAAAAAAAACAAATATGGTGATACAGAAACAAAAATGAAATTACCTAATTGCAGGGGTTGCCCCCATCAAGCGTTTTTTGTTTAAGGGTTTTTTGCTGACGAATAAAGCTCCTTGTGATTAGTTACCGGGGGGTGGAGTCTAAACCCTCTTAGCCTCTTTTTGTTGGGTTTTTTTTTGAGGTTGCACACGGGTTTTGAAATCCTCCCCCAACGGGATCTTATGGGTGCAAAACAAAGGACTAATACCTTTTATCAGATACTTTCGACAAGAACCCCTTGGCTTCTTAAAAGGCCCTTAGAAAGCTATCCCTTTGTCCCTTGTCAGACCGTGAAAAAAATTTATGGGATTTTTTGAAATCGGCCCCCAAAAAAGGGGGGGCATATTAAAGGACTCAGGGAGTTGCTTCAACTTGTTCGGGGGGTTTTCCAACGCGGTTTCAATTTTTCCTTCTCACTGACCCCAATTTTCTCAACCCCCTTTTTTAAAAACTACTTCCTCAAAAACTCTCAGATGAGTTTTAACTTTTTGAACTCCACATTTTCACCCCTTCATCTCATCCGTATAAAAACTCAATTAAAGGGATCTCTACAATCAACTTTGCAAAAACAATTTACGACCTGTAAACCAAAATTTTGCATAACATGTATCGTAGCGTTCAAAGTTTGTTTCAGTGCGTGGGATTTCACTATATTTTTCCCTCCCCCTTTCTAAAAAACAAATTTCCCATCCCCATCAATCAAGCTCTTGATGGCCAAAAAAATGGTGCCCTAAGATCAGGGGCCCTCCACTCTGCACCCTATCTGGGATTACAAAATAAAAAGGGGAAGAAAAAGTTTTCTACCTTAACCAGGACGCCCTCAATGATTCCCTTTTGGGGAAATTGATCGGCGATCTGCCAGGCAGGCTCATCCCGTTTGCTTTGGCTCTCCCAAGTTCATTGTTTTGAACAATGAGTATGCATCAGGTTTAGCTCGCCCCGAGATCCCCAAAGCTTCTCCATTGGTAGTTCACATTTTAAGCAGGAATAGGAAAACCCGGTCCTTGAGCTTTCTTGGGAAAAATTTGTTTTTGCAAAACGCGAACACTCAGCCCCAAACAACTGTAGTGAGAACTTCCAACTTTTCTTATTCGAGGCAAACCCTTTAGGAATTTCGCGTCCCGGGGCATCTGCGCAAGGGCTTCCAAAAAGGGTATGTTGATATGTAATTGTTTAAAAGTTTAGAAATTTCCCAAAGTGCTCTTGCCCCTTACCCTTTTTCAGACGCCCCGGATACGGAATTGGGGTTTGTATGGTTGACAGTGGATGTTTTAACTTTCCAAAAACACCTCTTTCTCTTTGATCCCTCAGCCCCTTGTTCCTTTAGCTCCCCCCTTCTTCTTTCTTCTAAACCCCTTTTTCAAGCGAAACCCCCTTGCACCCCAAATAGGTCAGATTGAAATTCCTTACCCTCCTTGAGCAATCTTTCCTGTTCCCGGGGGAGGGTTCGGTTTTTCCCGGGCAAAGGACCCTTGCGGTTTTTTCGAAAGAAATTTTTGCTACGACCCCCCTGAGTTTCCAATTATGAAGGGACCCTCAGTTTCCTTAGAGCTCCCTCTGTGGATTGTTGGCTTTTGTGGGATGTTTGTGAAACTTGGAGATCTGTCTCTGATTGGATTTTTTTCTGGAAGAGGGGGTGGGGGGGCCTTTTGGAATCTTGGTGCAGGGCTTTTCCCCCGAGGGGTTTTTGGGGTTTTACTCCTGAAAAATTGGGGGTGATTGCCCAACCCGGATTATGGTTTGCTGTAAGGTTTTTTGGGGCCCTTGTGGGTTACCTACAAAACAATTTGTTTTGTAGTCTCTTGTGCCATAAAAAGGGTTGATAAATGGGTTTTGGTAATTAGGGGTGGTGCAGAATCGCCATCCCATCGACCTTTCTGCTAGGCATCGACCTATGCCGCAATGGGGTTTTTCATATCCATTTCATGAACACCTCCCATTTGGGTCTTGCTCTGGGTTTTCCATGATGGTTTTCTTGGCCATGTTTCAAAAAATTCAAAAGTTCTTCGGGAGTTTGAATCAAGTGTGCCACTCCACATCGAGGGTTTTGGTGGGGAAGTAAAGCCCATTATAAAAGTTGAGGCTTGAAACCAGTTGGGATTTGGGGGTTGGGCCCGCCTAAGAAAAGTCCTTAAAAAATCGCAACCAAGTTTCATGGATGGCTCATTTTCAATGAAGGAACGATGTGAAAAATCATTCCTCACCTGGATTTTTAGAAGGGGGGAAAAAAAATAGCCCAAAAATTTTTCCGCCGCGGGGGTCCAAGTGTGATGGGTCCCGATCTAAAGAACTGAACCACTCCCTTTTTCCCTCAAAGTAAAAGGGAAAAAAACGCAATTTTGTGCTCATCGGACCCCCCGTTCGTTTAACGGAACACAAATGTCAAAAAACATTTAATTGAGCATGAGGGTCCTCGTCGGGTAATCCAAAAAATTGGCATTGATTGTGGTCTTATTCTTTGAGGGCCTTTGACTTCAAAGTTGTTGGCCTCTATTGCGGGCATCCTATCACGACCCGGTTACCCAAAAAGTAGGCCAGGTACTGAACCAGGCCCTATTTCCGCCGCCATTGCTTCGTAGAGTTTCTTTGCTGTTCACTGTTTGATATTCTTATCTTGAATTCTCCCTCTCACTCGAAATTCCTCTTCACTAAGTAGGTTCGCACTCTTTAAATTTTCCTTTTGACTGTCCGATAAATTCCGGGGGGAATTTAAGGGGTTTAGAAAAAGAACCCCTTGTCATAAACTGCAAAGAAAACCCAAATTTAAATTTGTTCCCTTTATAGAAAGTAAAACCAAAGGGTAACAAAAGATAAGGGAAAAATGGTCAGATTAGTTACGTTTGTGTTCTTTAAATCGCCGTCCCCGCAACGGGGCCCAAAAAATTGTTGAAAGTATCGCAATCACACAAATTTTTAAAAACCTTTGTACTCTGCTCTTCCTTCATCCAAATTTGGCAAGTGCACCTATCGTTCAAAAAGTATAGGGTTGAGTTCAGTTTCGTCTCCTCAAGGTCAGCAAATATAATACTAACCCCAAAACCCATACAAAAGCACAATTTCGAAAGGGAATTGATTTCCAAATTACCTAAATTAAAATAAAAAACTAATAGAAATGAAATAAAAGGATAAAACATAGTTTAAATTATCAAATTCAAAGTTCCAAAGCAACCCCACTCTTACTATCACTAATTATATGCGACTTTAAACCTTAGAAAACTAATTTAAAGAATATGATTTTCTATCGTTTGGGGCATCTAACCCCCCCCCCCCCCCCAAATTAATGTTTTTTCCAAAAACCTAACTCTAATCCCAACCGTATTAAAAAAGACCCTTTTTTTTTAAAAAAAACAATCGAATTGAATTTACCACAACCCTCAATTAGATTAAATCATTTCTTCAACTAAAACGGAAAACTTACGTTTTTTATCCCTAGTTGATACAAGCCTTTTCATCCAATGTTGATCTATTCAAAACAAAAGATTTTCCAATAACTATCCGAAATCAATTAATCTAAAGTTTGGCCAAAAATAAATCAACAAATAATAATAAATAACATGGTGAAAAATATGCTCAATCGTCATTAATTTTGCAATAATCATTGTACATGTAAACAGACTTTCGAAGATTGGGGGATATAATTTGCTCACTGGTTCTCAAGAATAAAAAAACGAATAAACAAATCATGTGTGAAACCTTTTAGAATTTAAAATCGAAAATTCCTTTGGTTCTGTGTTTCTCCCAAAATTCCAGTACGTATTTTCTGCCTTTTTCCCCCTTTTTTCCCTTTAAAAACACTATTTATACCTAGGGTAGCTTCCCCTTGGCGTGTAGAAGGATTCCCTTTAAATATGGGCGAAAGTTTAAAGATATTTTCCTTCGATGATACCGGTCATACTACAGGGGGTGTAGATAAACCGTGTATGCTCGGTCAATAACATGGCGTGGTATTCCCACAGGCCGTTTTTCAATACCGTGTATATCCTTTTCTTCTTTGTTCTTAACTGGTTTATACAGGGTGTTGTGGGTCAAGTGTGTCCCCTCAATGTGTTCTTATGCACGGTTGGGTTTTCAGGGTGTGATTCCCAAACCCGTAATGATCTGTTACAAAAATTCCACTGGTTCACGGGGTGTATCCTAACCGTGTGTCTCCTATTCCTTTACCGGGCCCTTTTTTAAACGTGTAACTTTCCCTTTTTTCAAAAAATCCCTTTTTTTTTGCTTTTATCTCCCAAAATTGTTTGAATTTTTAAAAACTTTTTACGAATCCCCCCTTTTCCATACCTGAAATGAATATAAATCAATTAAGCATCTAATCTATATTTTCACACCAATTTTCTCAAAAATTGACTTTAATTTATCTCCAATTTTAAAAGGGTTTAAAAGAGTTTTCTTTAGAAAGAATTTTTGTTTCCAAAAATAAATACTTAATCCACTAAGGAAAAAAACCCCAAATTTAAAATTCATTGGTATTAGCAAACTTTAATCCTTGCAACAAAAAATAAAAGCATATAGATAAGCTTTTGCTAATATTTCCTTTTTTTACATCTTTTTTTTATTCATGAATGTTCCATTATGTTCTTTTGATTTATTCAAGCATCTTTTTGAGGGTTTTTTTCCTGTTCTTTCATGAAATTTTGCCTTTTTGCCTTATCGTTATAGGAATTAATTTATCGGGGAACTCCCCACTCTCACTCAAGGACGGGTTTTGAGATACCCCTACGGACTCTTCCCCACTCTAACATTCAAGTTTGAAAATCTTTAATCAATTGTTGAATTTTGGAGTAAAGGCTATGTTGATTCTTTTTTTTTTTTTTTTAAAGAGTAATGTAGCTATATAAACCCAGAAGTAAATTTTTTATTTTTCAATTAAAGGTCGACCAAATCTTAGACTTCCAATTCTAAAACTAAAATACAAGGGGGAAATTTGTTTCTTAAAGATTTTACTACTTAATTTTAACCATGATTCTAAATCAAGCAGTGGGTGGGTAAAAAAATTTACAAGTCAAATTTCACTTTTGTGATGCTTATTACAACTTTGTACAACCTAATTTCATGATAAATTTTTAAAAATTTGGCTTAAAATTGCTTTGGAAAAACATTCAGAGTTAAGTTAGTTCTCTATTTCTATATTTTTTTATCCTCTCCCCCCCCACTTTTCTTAAAACGGTCCTCCTGTTCCTAAATTTAGCACAAAAAAAGAGGGAATTAACAAAACAAAGGACATTTAAAAATAAGAGAAAGGAAATATTGGTATTCCCCCGGGTTTTTGGGGTTTCTCCCTTTAAGCTTTTGGAAAATGGGTTAATGAAGATCCTTGCTGAGCCGATCCCAAAAAAATTCAAACTACACTAAAATCAAAACAAACTAAACTAAACAAAAAAAATAATGCAAAACAAAAACTTTTTTTTTTTACAGGTTGCCTCCCCTGAAGCGCCTTTCTTTAAAGTCTTTTGGGTAGACGTTCCCTGTCATCAATCACAAACTCAGGGTGAGTTAAACTGGTTTCTTCAATATTCTACTTTTAATCTTATAAAAAGGGGTTTTAAAACGATGACCCTTGACTTTTTAAAGGTCTTACCCTTTCAAGGCTTGCATGTCATGCACCATGGGGAAAAAATGTTAGGATAAAAAAGGGGGAATCCACCGGATTGTAGTTTGCCAGGAAACAATTTTTAATAGAAAAAGGTAAAGTAATACTTTTTGCCTACAAAAAAAATTTTTTCGGGAATCATTCGATCATGAAATCCCTTTTTTTTTTCCTTGTAGATTTTGTACCTCATAAGCTTCTCCGATTTTTCAAATTCTTGAATTTAAGTTTTTGTTCACCCCCCCCCTCCATTTGCTTTTACATTGTTTTACAGCCCAATAGCCCTTATGTTTCCCGCTTACAGGGGGGACTGGGTTTTCCAAATTTAAAAAGGTAAGGAGACATACCCATAGGGGTTTGTAAACTGTCCGGTAGGCCCATAATGATCCTCAAGCTTGTGCTCCCGTCCTTCGTGCTTGGATTGACCGGTTTTTTTCCCGGGAAAAGACTTTATTTCTCGATTTTAGACTTCTGAATCCATTGGGTTTTTGGGTGGGATGCTGGAAAGTGCGTGAGTGACTCTGTATTTTTTTAGTACAGTTTCCCCTATCTATTACAAAAGTGTGTGACGATACTGATAAGAGCCTTTGGGGTTCCCCAACCCAGCAAAAAAAAATTTAGATTTACAAAATCCAAACAACTTTGCTCTTAGTTCGGTCGCTTTGGCTTTTACCTTTTTTTAAACAAATCCACAGAAAAAAGGGTGTAAACTTACCGAAGGGAAAGGGGGAAAAGGGCCCATGAAGTCAAAACCCCATAATCAAATATTTCACAAAGCAAGAATTGGGGGAATTGGGGATTTGATCTCTACGTCCTAAGTTCCCCAAATTTTTTTATAGGTTTCAAGATTACAAAACAAAAAAGAGTTACGAAACAATGAGGCCAAAACAAACCGCACCCTAATACCTTTTGAGTGTCCTTGGGCCAAAAAGTCCACCCCGCATTGGTGACAAAATTTCAAGACCAAAAAGGGAAAATTGTTTGAGAAATACACCCTCAATGATTTGCAGCACAAAGTTTCCACAAATATGGTCATCCCATACATATCTTGCATCACTTTTTTAAATTTTTTCTTTTGAGCCCAGACAAATCATTGGTAGTGTCTTAGTAACCAAAATTTTACAAAATCAGATACCACGGATTTTTTTGAATGAAAAAAAGGGTACTCACTGGAAAAAACATCTTGTATTTGTGGACCCTTCATGATAGGAATCCGACTGAGGTGGCGGCAACTAAATTTTCTGAGCCTTTCCATCATGATTCCAGTCGAACTCTTTTTTAAAAGGGTATCCAACGAAAAGTCTGGTTTCGCCTCCTTTTTCGTGAGCAGGATTAAAGCTGCTGATAGAGTAACCAATTACCTTAGTACCAAGTAAATATGATTAAAATTTTTCTAATCAAAAACAACAGCCAAGGTTCTTTTTCCCTTGTGGAATAGTTTCTTGAGCATTATCAAAGTTTGGAAAACATAATAAAAAGGAGGGGAAGCTCTCCCAAACTCTTTGGCCCAAAAAATCTCCAAAAGCATATTGCTGCTCACAATATTTCAAAAGGAAGGGGTCCAGTCGGGTGGTTGGATGATTGGGGCAGAAGTTAATTTCCCTAAGTGTGTCAAAAGCGTTTTGCAGGGCCCTCGAACCAAATGTCACTTCTTTTTGAGCAATCGACTGGGGTTAGAAACTTGGGAAATCTTTGAATGAAGCGCGAAGAATCCCGCACTCCCAGAAAAGACCGAATTTCCCGTACACTTACGGGGAAATAAGATTTAATATTCTACCTTTCTTTATCGCTTCCCAAACCCCTTGAAATATAATGACCCAAAAGGGGGAAATCGTTTAACCAAAAAATGCATTTTTCATAAAACAACCCCAGATTTTATCTAACATCTTTGAAGCACTTTTTTAAGTTAGTAAAAAGAATAAAAAAATTACCCAAAACGGTAAAAACATCCAGAAAACTTCTTAATATTCTTCCCTAATCGAAATTACTAACCTTACATCTTTGGGAAGGGCTGGGGCTTACAAACCAAAAGGCATCCTTTCATCTTTAAAATACCGAATGGGCAAGTGAAATTTGGGCTTTTTTATCTTCCGGTGCCACTGGATTTTGGGTGAAAACCAAAACCATCAAGAAACAAAAGGGGAATGGCCAGCCAAACTTCAACATCTGCAAAAAAAGGAAGAGGGAATGGCCTTTCGATTGACGCTTTTTTAAATCCCTTTAAACAACCAAACCCCCATCCCTTTGAACCGAGTAGGAATTAATCACCATCGGATTTTTCAATCATAGTTTGCCCGTTTTCTTTGGAAAAATTGGATCGGTTACCCCCTTTGCTGTCGGAAAATTTGGGTAAATCAAACCCGCAAACAAGAAGTTTCAAGATCTTTTCTTAATAACTCCATCTAGGTGGATTCAAACGCGCTGAATTCCCCTTTAAGGTTTTTCAATTATCTTCCATCAAAATCTTGTGCATGCAGGTGGGGGGGCTTAGCCTTTGATTCAGCTATGGGGCCATCCCAAGGCTTCTTTGTTCTCAACACCCGAATCAACTTTTCTTCTTTTAAGTACTTAGCTTGTTGGGGACTATCACAGCAAAGTCTCCTTTTTTCCTAAGAAAATATATTTTAGAGGTTCGGGTAGGGGTTTTTAAATTTTAGCTTTGGGGGCCTCACAAAAAAGGAAGAAGTTTTTTTAGAAGGGGGGAAATGAATTGGGGGCCCTCATACCTGATAGGTTTTAATGATTCCAACTCCCAAAACTGTCCTGCAAAATTTGAGGTTTACAAAATTTCCTTAAGAGTTTTCAAAGCAGAATCGTAAGACTCTTATTAAATACAACTTTAACTCTCATCATCAATAAAATCAAATGTTTTTTGTTATTGGGGCATTTAAAATAACAACAAAAACGGGTATTTTCCGGAATTTTTTGGGTCATAAATGTTAAATTTAATCACTTCACCAACAAATTCCATTGGAGGTTTCCTCAGTACATCGATTTTTTTTCTAGATGTCTTAAGAAATGGGCTCCCTAATAATATATCGATGAAATTTCAAATCATCATTTTCCCTGTCAACACTAAAAATTGCGGGGAAAACCAAACCTTAACTTGTACTAAAAATTTCTAGAACTCCCCAGGATAAACATTGGACCCATCGCAAATTGAAAAATAAAGCCTGTTTCCTTTGGGGGCTTCATTTAAAAATTGATAAAAGGAAAAGGCTAACATTGATTAAGCGCCTAAAACAACATAGCTTTTTTGATTCCAAGGTTTCCCATTTTTCAAGGGGTAGTAAAAAATACCTGGATCCTTTAAATTTTGGAGGAAGCTTTTTTAAAGAATAGCTGAAAAAATTCTCACCTACCAATCTTTTCATTACCTTTCAGCTTTTTTTTGTTTGTGCGCAATTCTTTTTGAAATTAGCATAAAGAGTTACTTGCTTAATAGCATCCAGCAAGGGAATGTTTACCTAACTTTTCGAAAAGGTCAAGAATCTCTTTTTTTCATTTATTCTTGGATTTTGTGTCTGAAGGAAAGGAGGTGTGTGTCATGACCTTTGGGGGTTCAATGAGGGGTCTTTGATCTGTTTTTTCTGCTGGCTTGGATTGGGTTTTTTTCTCAGTCTCTTCCTCGGATTAATTCGTGTCCTTTTCATTTGACCCCTGCAATTTCGTTCCACTTTCAAGGTAATTGCATTAGCACTTTGCTTTATTTGGGGACGGTTTGAGAAAGGGAACTTACCTTAGTTTCCAACCTATTTAGAGAAGAAGCAAGTTTACTTACCTGATTTTCCAAGTTGTGGATGCCTTTCTTTTTCATCTTGAAATTTTTTTGTATTAAGGCAAGTGATTTTTAAACAAAATTTTCCCCAAGGGACATACCGAAGTGGAAAGGAGCCCGTGAACTTGGTTTTTATGTTTTTTGGGGAATTGTTGGAAATTTTGTGGGTTTTTGCCTATCGAAGTTGGATGTCCCCCCCATTGGGATTGTAAGTATTTGAATAGGGTTATACTTCCTCTACGGTTGCCCTTTTGGAATCCGCCTACAGCATTGGCGTGTTTATGATTGTCATTTGCAATGTGGGGCACATGTCGGTCGGATGATTTGGGGTAGGGCCCAAAATTTCCCCAAACCTTACCCGCTGCGTTTTTTTCCCAAAAGTAGCTGCTGCAAAAGGGAGGTAAGATTAGAAATTTTGGGGTTTAAAGGGTTAGACACATTTCCCCATTTACCTTCCCTGAAGAGTATCATCCTATACCCAAATTGTTGTGAATTTTGCAGCCATAATGGAGTCAATTCCCCAGCTTGACCAGGGGTTTTGTTTTTCATGGCGCCTCCCTTGCACATCCCCTCACTTCTTTCATCGGAAGTGGGGCCCTCGTAAGTATTGGTAAGGAGTTGTTTTGATATCCCATGTTTTGGGCAGCTTGCACAAAAATTGCTTTAACCTCTCCCAATACTCATGAAGGGGGGGTCCCCCTTTTTTTTATACCACAAATTTTTCTTTTTACTAGCGGCTTAGATGCGGGGGAAGAATTTGTCCAGAAGAGCTACCATTTCAGTCCATGTGGTTATAGACCCGGGGCAAATAAAACACCAATCTTTAGCTTTATACTTAAAGAAAATGGAAAAAACGCGAGCTTAATTTTATCGTCGGGTTTTTCCCTTTCGGCCTCTTTCAGAACAACCCATATGGAACTCTTTTAAAGGTTTTTGAGGGTCTTTATTTTCAAAACCATGAATTGTAGGGAGCAGTTACAACCCGATTTCAATTCGAATTCCACAGTAGTTCGGGAAAGTGAATACAAAGTGGTTTTTGATTACATTGGTGCACCACTCCCTTTTAAAGGGTTTTCCGGATTTGCCATGTGTCCCCTTTTTTTAGAATCAAAGGATGAATTGCAAACCGATACTAAGTTCAGTCTGGGGGGTGATCTGTTCTTGTGGCAACCCTTTAGAGTCTCTCAATTTTCCGGAATATAAATTAGTTCATATTGAGAAAAAACGAGTCTACAAGAATAAAATAAATTTGACACAATCCCGGCAACGGCCCAAAATTTGATGGTGTCGAATCCAACAAAAAAAAAACCCACTCCTAAACAATTATTGATTTTTATAGTGGTAGTAGCGTCGAAACCCAGAGATTGGTTAAAATTATTTCTATTAAGGGAAAACAAGGAAAGGAAAATGGGGGGGTTTGGGTTTGTGAAAGAAAAAGTTTAAAAAAGATAAAAAGTTGTTATTGATAAAAAAACCTAGCCAAAGGGAAACAAGATAGTTTAAATTTAGGAATTGATCTCGATGCAAATGTTCTCATTTTTTTCTAGAAAACGGTTATGGTTATTTAAAAGCTCTAACAACCTTCTATCCTTACTTCCCCCGAAACCTCCGATAAGCGATTTGAATATTTCCTATTGATTAAACAACCCTAGACAAAAGCTTAAAATTTAATCTATCTGCATTAGATCTAGAAGGGCCACAAAATTGTCCAGTAGAATAATAAAACCCATTTAAACATGACACACACCTCCATAAATGAATTCGATCATTCTTTTATAAAACCAAACATGTTATTGCATCACTAAGCGAAACAATCAAACATTACGGATTTGACTGCTAGTTGACAATATATTAACTTGCTATTGGTAAAGAGCATTCATACCAATCAACAAAAAAATAATGAAAAACGATCGGGAAGATATATAAAAAACCAAAAGAAAAGGGAAAGAAAAAATAAAAGTCAATTGACCCCCCAATTCGGGGAATTAAACATCTATGCCCCTTTGGTAGAAAAGTGCTTAGCTCACATGTTCTCAAAAAAACGAAAAAAAAGATAGAAACAAAATAAACCGGGTTGCTGCTCTGTCTCCCGTTTCCTTCTTTTTCCAAGGTAATTCCAGATTCCAAGTTCAAAAGTTCTCTTTAAACCCTTTTGGGTTGGTTTTTTATATTGTTGGGGGGATGCATGTGCTTTTGTAGAAAGAACGAAAATATTTTCCTTTTCTAAGTAGATTTCGGAAGTGAAGATTGTCCCCTGGCACGCCCCACCACACGGCGTGGGTCAAGCCGTGCCATACTTTGTGCATATTTTAAAGTCTTCTCCGCGCCGTGTGTACCACGGTTCCACACGGCCAGATGTAAAGCCGTGCCTTCATTGTGATAATCTACAAGTCTTCACCCGTGCCCAGTGTGTACCCGGGGTTGACCCACGGCTAGATTTCGCCTGCCTTAATCTGGTTGAGTTCCCAAACTTTCTTTCATTGGCCCAACCTAGTTTCCCACAGGTTTAAAAGGGGTTTCTCCCACGGTTCCACCAGGGTGTGCCTTAAGCCGTGTCTCTCTCTATTGTAAGTCCTATTTCCCCCTTCTTGTCCAGGTGAACAGGGTTTTGAACCTTGGGCGTCCCTCAAACCGTGTTTCCCTCGGTGGTGAAATTCCTTGTCTTGATCCAAGTTGTAGTGATTCTCTAAAATACTTGAATTAGCATCCTTGACTCCTTTTAAACCCTGTTTATCCATGATAGAATTAAAGTACCTTTCCTTTGATTTCTAAAAAAATAAAAATAAAATTTAACAAAAATTTTTCTAAAAAAGTTTGAGTATAAATGGCTCTATCAAGGTATTCATGGATGACTTTTCCTGTTTGGGGGTTTTATTTGATTCTTGCGTGGAAATTTGGAAAGGGTGCCTAGTTGAGAAAAAACCAACTTAGTTTTGAATTGGGAGAAGTGTCACTTTTTGGTGACTGAAGGTATTGTCTTGGGAAAAAAATATCTCGTAGGGGGTTGAAGTAGACATGCCAAAAATTTTACTATAGCTAAATTCCCCCCCCTTCTTTGTTAAAGCTATTTGGGTTTTGCTGGGACACGCTGGTTTTTATAAACAATTTTTCAAGGATTTCGCCAAAATTGCTCGCCTCTCACCAGGTTGTTGGGAAAAGAACTTCACCTTTTATTTCAACGCTGAAAGTCTCCCAAGCCTTTTGGGGCTAAGGAGAAACTGACCAAAGGTCCATCGGGGCTCCAGATTGGAACTACCTTTTTAATGATGGCGATGTAACGATATGCGGTAGGAGCTGTCCCGGGGTTAAAGAAGGTAGTTTTTTCCCGCCAATATATTGCCACAAAACTCTAACGTGTCAAAAGAATTATACCACTTTGGAAAAAAGGGGTTATTGGCAGTGGTGTTCGCTTTTGAAAATTTTTGATCCTATTGGTTCTTTCTAGGTGATAGTGTATCTGACCCTCCGCTTTTAGATATTAAGACCAAAACGGATGCAAAACCCTACCATCAGGGGTGGAACTCCTATTGCAAGAATTTTAAACCCTTTAGTCAAAAACAAGAAGGGGGCAGAAAATCTTGCAGCGTTTTATCTTCTCGTTGGAGAACCTATGTGTTGAGCGTTGAAGGGAAAAAGATATTATGATAGATTTCTGAGGAGAATTTGTATTGTCAACAAAGTTTGCAGTTCGAGTCCCCATGGTTTATGGACATGGCCCCATTAGTGCTGGGTCCTTTACAGGACTGTCAAAGCAAAGGAAAAAGAAGTTTTTTGCCTGAAGTATTACTTTGGGAAGACCCCCCCTTGTTCAGGATTGCTAGACCCAAAAGATCAGGCGCTGTGTCTCAATGAGGAAAGAAAGAGATCTTGAGCCATTGCCATAGTGGACCCACTGGGG